>CM067367.1:26569415-27169415 GCA_034401795.1 Chaetoderma sp. LZ-2023a
TGCTCTCTTCTACTGTAAGCACATAGTAAGTGCATAGCATAGTTCAATGCCAGTTGTATGTTTGGTCTGATAAAAGTGACAAGAAATATATTTATAATAAGTTTACTGAAAACTGTTGCTGCCTTTACCAGCAAAGGTTTTATATTTAGCTAGGATACGTATCATTTATCAGTAGATGAGAACTTGCGTATGGACACATACACGCACGCAGACCGATATGGGACAGAACGGTAGATGACGGACATGGAGCGGAAGAGACGCACATACGTGTGACCGATATCTAGAAAACGCACATGCCATTGACCTTTCCACTTTATCCATCAATCATATGACGTCAAAATCAACTACGTGGCGTATAGGATAACGTCATAATCAACGAGGTCATGAGTGACGTTTTTAGGATCTTCACAAACGCTTAATTGATAACCGTTGTTGTACGAATTGTATGACTTTACTATTTAATAAACATACTGTTGAATATTTTGAAACTAATTTCATTATTCTCACAATAGATGGTAAATGGACTTTTCATGGGACACCCAGTCAAATTAGTCTTCAAAATATACAACAGCTTACCCGTATAAGGTTTCTGGAAAATGATGGTCAGGGGGTTCACGGATCGATCGATCCCAACAGGGTCGAAATGTGGGTGGAGCTTAGATATAGATGGGCTGGGAATATTTTTAACTGGATTCCTCCGGTATAGAATCCCCTAGACACAGAATCTAACGTCAACAATGTATGGACGGATATACCGTCACAGTCGCCTACATAGGTTATAGGGCCTTATGCATGCATGATAAATCTTAGGGAACACGTATAGCAACGCCTCCCCTCAGAGAGAGGGGTGGAAGAGAGGGCTGAGAGAGAGAGAGAAAGAGAGAGAGAGAGAGAGAGAGAGGGATGAGAGAGAGAGAGAGGGGTGAGAGAGCCAGGGGTGAGAGGGAGAGAGGGTGGGAGATGGGTGAGAGAGGGGTGAGAATGTGGAAGGGGGAGATGGGTGAGAGAGGGGGTGAGAGAGAGAGAGGGGTGAGAGAGAGAGAGAGAGAGAGAGAGAGAGAGAGAGAGAGAGAGAGAGAGAGAGAGAGAGAGAGAGAGGTGAGAGAGGGGGGGAGGGGGGGTTGAGAGATGGGTGAGAGAGAGAGGAGAGGGTTGAGAGAGAGGAGTGAAGAGATGGGTGGGTGGGTGAGAGAGAGAGAGAGAGAGAGAGAGAGAAGAGAGAGAGAAAGAGAGAGAGAGAGAGAGAGAGAGAGAGAGAGAGAGAGAGAGAGAGAGAGAGAGAGAGCGAGCGAGAAAGAGAGAGAGAAAGAGAGAGAGAGAGAGAGAGAGAGATAGACTGCTACTGTGAGGTGAGACAGAAGGGTGAGGGAGAGGGGTGAGATGGTGGAAGGGGGAGAGGGTGAGAGGGTGGAAAAGAGAGAGAGAGAGAGAGAGAGAGAGAGAGAGAGAGAGAGAGAAGAGAGAGAGAGAGAGAGAGAGAGAGAGAGAGAGAGAGAGAGAGATAGACTGCTACTGTTACAGCTTAAATTCGTGATGAACCTGTCCTGGTTCTCGAATATAGGACTTTGAAATTGACCCCACATCATCTATACATACCCTAGGATAATAACTGTGAATACATGACGCGGACTGCAGAATCAGTTCGCCATGGTTTATACAAGTGGCTCAGTTCATCTATTAACCCTTTAATATCAAAATTTCATCACGAAAATCAAAATATTTGATCATTGAATGGATATTTGCAGGCCAAGAGAATGCTATTTTTGAAATTTTACCAGTGGAATGACTGGCTCGGTTATCGCGCCAGTCATTCCTGTGGTTAATCTTTCAAAAATAGTATTTTCTTGGCCTCCACATGGACATTCTTCAAGCTCACTACAAAGGCCGGTTTTGGTATGGAAGGGTTAAGGACGTCTATGTTAACGTCCGATGTCTGACTTAGTACGAGTTCTCTGAATCTGCCTATTGCAGCAACAGCGCCCAGTTAAATTAGTTTCAAAATATTCAACAGAATCGTTATTAAAATAGAAACATACAATTCGTACAACTTGACGAACTATTGCGCGTTTAAGACGGACTAAATCACGCCAATCATGACGTAATTGATTATGACGTCAGCCTACATATGTCGTTGTTGATCATGACGTAATATGATTGATTGATAAACTGGATTCCTCCATTACTCATAATCACAAAAATTCACCTCTCCATGGTATCCATCTATCATCTGACGTCATAATCAGCTAAGCGGCGTGTAGGATGACGCTATATTCATCACGTCATAAATGATTCTATGTGGCCCGTCTTTAGCTCTTAATAGTCCAACACGTTGTACAAATTGTATGTCTCTATTATTTAAAGGACAATTCCAGGATCGGTAAAAGTGTACTTTATTTGAAAGACTATTATATGACTAACATATTGGATCCTAAATAAAAACAATAGACAAATAATACGAGTAATTATACCATCGTAAGCAAGGGATTATTTTATCTCCCGGGCAGTGAGATTTCACTTCAAGAGTATACTTACCTCCCTAATACTTTTGATATTGCTAAATATCGGCTTCACTCAATAAACACTCAGATTAAAACAGTTAGGTGCCCCTACTGGGCAGGGAGTCAGAGTGTAGTCTGGCGGATTCCAGCCCCACCACCGCGCATGCGCAGACTAGCACTTCCTCTTTGATAATTTATTGGCAGAGAGTCTACACATGTTTTTGTGCTAGAGCTTTTCTAAACTCTTTTCAAAGTCTTTTGAGTGTTATTTAGAAGTGATAACCCCTGATTAAGATGGCAGGAAGGAAGACTTCGCCAGTGGATGGCCCAGGACCTATACTTCAGGTGACTTCTAGTAAAATTAGCGAGTTTTTCCCCGGTGTAATGTGTTTCCGGGACTCGCGTTTACCGTGATAAGCGCCTTGTTTAGTTGGTTTATTTCAACTAGGTGCTATATAATACTAATCTCTCTTTGTGTTTATGTCCACAGGTCTATGTGAGGATATGTAATGGACATCACAGCATCAGAGAGTTTGTTTTCTCCACCTTGGTTCCATTTCCTGCTAATACTGTTAGGTTATCTAACCAAAAAGTCTATGTCCAGTGAGTCGGAGGCCTAGTATAAAGGTCTTCTCACTTTGCCCTCTTGATCCAACTCCTTCCCCTAAGGTGGAGAGTGTTAGGAGGCGTAGTCTTGGTGGAGTGCTCCAGGTCGTCACGTGGAATGGTTTGTCTATACAAGGGGTCAGGTATCTAATTATTGATATGAGGTGATGTTAATTATTTTAGAGAAAATTAACTGTATTTACCATTGTTATCAGTATTTATCTGATGGGTGTGTAGTCGGAATGTCCATTCTGTACATGTTCTGGTTATGGATACAATTCGTCCTTGCACTTGGATGTTTGTTATGGATCGATTTTTTCCTGTCATAGGATTAATGACGTCATAATCAGCCTTGCTCTTTATTAACAATTAAAGTTTTGTCCAACGCTGGTTTCAGATGATTATTGATCTTTATGATCATTTCCCTCTCTTTGAGTTGGTTTAAGTTTCTAAGCTTAACTAAGTTGCTCATTGCCCTCGTCCTTTGCCCTGTTTCAGAGACCTGGTTGCTCGTCCTGTGGACGTTTCTTGGAGGAAAAGTTTCTTCCTCATCTCTGCTATCAGTGTAGCCCCTGTGGTCCCTTGATTAATTGCGAGATATGTAAGCACTGGGGGGGGGGGGGCGAACTAATGTCCGAATTCTTGTGCTTACAGGCGAAGGACAAGGTGGTGGAGGAGGAGGAGAAGAAGCAGAAAAGAGAGGGTATGAGTAAGAAGGGTAAGAGGAAGGCCTCGTCCGCGGTGGATATGGAGGCCTTCCGGACCGAGATGTTGGGAGAGATGAAGAGGACAATAAAGGATTTGGTTCCAGAGTTGCTTCGTGGCATGCTCCCTGGACCAAATCCTTTGTTGTCCTTATCATCTGCTTCGGAGCAGGTAATCCCCACCTCTGAATCACCTTTCCGTAGGCCGTTTCCGTTGTTAGAAGATTCAGAGGTGGCCCCATTAGAAGGGGCGTTCCACGACCCTGGCAGCAGGCTTGGTGCCGCGCCGAGGGGTCGTGGACGGCTGTCGCTGGAACCCGCGGGCTGCTTATCAGTCCAGGGGTATCCGCACGCCGCAGGTGCCAGTACCTCCTATGGCACCTTGCCTGGCCAGTCCGGGGTAGCTCTCTTTGCTGACCCGGAGTTTAATCTTTCTGGCCAAGAGGAAGAGGATTACTTGCTAGGGTCGCCGTCTGAGGACGTGACCATGGATTATGACGTCTGTGCACCCCTCGCGGGGAATACAGGCGATTTATTCCTTGGTTCTACTCATGCAGGAGTAGAGTTCACGGCTCAGAAGGTGGCCCTGGGCGCTGCTGATGGCCAGTGTTACCGCATACCTCGGCTTGCCGAGAGTGTCGCTGGTGCTGGCCGGGGCCGTGGTGGAGCGGTATCTGCCCCGCGCTCTACCATGGCGCCTGCTCCTGGTCAGGCCAGTGAGATTAGCATGCCTGTTCTTTCGGGCTCGCATGCTTTCCCTGGCTTGCCAGGTGTATCAGCATATCCGCCGTCAAGCTCTGCTGCTTGCGCTCAGGAGGAAGACGAAGGCCCCCGTCTTATAGAGCGCCCGCAGCTAGCCACGGAGGAGGATTGGTCTGACGCTTGCCAGTGGCTGGTAAGTGTTAGGCCATATCTGCCCGTGGAGCAGTCTGCTAGCAAGCGTGACCACAGGCCGTGGTTAGCTGGTAAGGCTACTGCTAACGCGATGCCATCTCTGCCGCTGGCAGAGCATGTCGTTGACATGTTCGAGGCGGCGGAGACGTCCATTAAGGCGAATGGGCGTCTCGCGAAGGCCCCTCGCGAGGTGGCCAGGCGTTGCCGCATCGTGCCCCTGGATTACCAGAGGTACGGTGTGGTACCCAAGCCGAGCGGGGATGACCACGCGGCTTTGGGTGAGGATGCGCGGCCAGGCTCCCGTTCTGACACAGGAGTCTTGTGTTCGAACGCGTTGCGTTCAGCAAATGCTGCGTTGCGTGATGCGGAGGAGAATGGGAGGGCTTCGATTGCCGCTCTGTCCCACGTCTCCCAGCTGTTACAAGGGGTAGTAACGGCATCTGCATCGCGCCAGCCGAGCCCGGTCACAGTCCAGAGAGCCATCCAGGATGGTATCAACCTGGCTCTGGACCGCATGACTCGGGCGGTGACCAGGAGTGTCCGGGCAAGGTGCACGTTTGCCTTGGACAATCTGTGCCCGTCCCAGGACCTGTACAATAGGCTGCTGCGTACGCCTATGACAGGTCATGGTCTCTTTGGAGGTGATGGATGTAGACACCTCCAGGAGATGGTTACTCTGGTCAATAACCAGAGGGCGCTGCGCGAGCAGTTTGAAGTGCTCCGTCGGGAGCACGTTCGCGCAGCTCCCCCTGCGTATCGTCCACTGCAGGCTCGAGGTGGAGGTGGCCAGGTCAGAGGCCAACCACCATCGCAGCGTCGGCCTCGGCCGTGTGCGATTCGGCCAGCAGTGAGGTGGGCGCAGGCTCCTCAGGCACAGTCAGCCAGGCAGCCACCCGTGCACCGAGGTGCGCGCGGTGCTGGCCGTGGCACGCGAGGATCTGGTCGTGGTAAGCATGCCTGATGGGCCGGTTACCCCGGTGAGAACCACTCCGGTGTTTCTGGCGAAGGAGACAGTGCCACTCTTGCACACCTTATGTCCGCCTCTCTCCCTAGGTGGACAGGTGGGAGGCCGGCTAGCCGACCACAAGCAAGAGTGGGAATGGTTGACTCAGGACCATTTAGTCTTGCAATGGCTTTCAGTCGGGTATTATCCCGATTGGATAACAGGCCCGCCATCGCGACTGTCTCTAGTGCCAGTCTGGACTCCAAATCCGAGAGATCCAGAGCAAAGGTTGTGTATCGAGGCGGAGATAAATTCCCTCATACTAAAAGGAGCTATTCAGCCGGCACAAACGTGCCCGGGTTTCTATTCAACCGTGTTCTTGGTAACAAAAAACACCGGAGGGTGGAGACCAATTCTCAACCTCAAGCCGTTGAACAAGTTCATAGAGACGCCCAGTTTCAAGATGGAGACTGTGCGCTCGGTGTTGGCGGGGTTAGAGAGGGGAATGTGGACAGCTTCAATAGATTTGAAGGATGCTTATTTCCACATTCCCATAGCGAGGAGTTTCCGTCGCTTCCTGAGATTTGCATTCCAGGGCAGACAGTTGGAATTCAGGGTGTTACCCTTCGGAATTTCCACCGCTCCTCGGGTTTTCACCCGTGTGGTTCTTGCGATCACGGCATACCTCCGCAGGAGAAGCATAGCAGTCCACACGTACATAGACGACTGGCTGTTAAAAGCACACACCCAGGAAAGTTTATCGACCAATCTGGAGATTGTTTTGAAAACTCTCACGGATTTAGGCTTGATGATAAATTTTCAAAAATCAGAGCTGACTCCATCCCAGAAGTTTGTTTACCTGGGGATGTTCTTCGATCTAGAGACAGGATATGTTTATCCTACTCAGGAGAGAGTTCAGAAACTCATCTCCGTAATTCAGTCAGTGTGCGACAGTCGTCATGTCCTGGCACGGGTTTACTTGAGAATGCTGGGGTTGATGGTTTCGATGGAACCAGTTATTCCTCAGGCTGCCTTACGCAGGCGGCCGATCCAGCTTTTTCTCATGACACAATGGACCCAGAGTACGGGTTCACTGGACTCGATTGTGTCAGTGTTGGCGCCTCAAATTCACCACCTGCAATGGTGGTTGAAGACAGAGAATCTCCTAGTGGGGGTTTTGCTAACCCCTCCCCACCCTCAGGTGACTGTGTATACAGATGCATCGATGGAGGGTTGGGGAGCTTGCCTGGAAGAGTCCACAATATCAGGGCTGTGGGATCTGGATCAGTCAAAGGAACATATCAATCTACTGGAACTAAGAGCAGTAGTCCTGGGCCTGGAACATTTCTTACTGAAAGTTCAGGGCAAGATTGTTCTTATTCGTTCAGACAACTCAACTGTAGTGACTTACATAAACCGCCAGGGCGGAACGAAGTCGCCCAGTCTCTGTATGATGACATGGAGACTGCTTTGTTGGTGCCTGGATCACAGGATTACCTTGAAAGCAGTTCATATTCCGGGAAGGTTAAATCTGCTAGCAGACTCATTGAGCCGAAGGATGAGTGTTTTACCCACGGAATGGCAACTAAATCAATGTGTGGCGGATCGTCTGTTCGACCATTGGGGGAAACCCAACATCGATTTGTTCGCAACGAAGAGGAATGCGAAGATGACGACGTACGTCTCTCCGATTCCAGATCCAAGCGCTTTCGCAACAGATGCGTTAGCTATCAGCTGGGCGGGAATGTATGCATACGCATTCCCTCCAGCAATCCTGATTCCAAAAGTTCTTCAGAAAATCAGGCAGGAGGAGTGCCAAGTGCTTCTGATCGCCCCGGATTGGCCAAGCCGATCATGGTATATGGATCTGCTGGACCTTCTGGTCTGCAATCCGGTTCCTCTGCCTCTGATGGACGACATTATCTTCCAGGGCAAGGCCCTTCACAACAATCCGTCAATGTTCAGATTGACTGCGTGGATGTTGTCAAGGAATCTAGAATTAAGGAGGGCTTTTCTGAGCAAGCAGCCATGTTCATGGCCAAAGCCAGGAGGGGGTCAACCTCCAGAGCATATAATTATAAAATTAACAGATTTGCAGAGTGGTGCTCAAAAAGATGTATTGATCCAATGGATTCATCTATTCAGGAAGTAGCTGATTTCCTCTGTCACCTGTATGATGCCTATAGCCTCAAGCCTAACTCTATTGCTGGTTATAAGTCAGCTTTAATGTCTGTTATTCCTTGCTTGGCTAAGAGGGGAAGTGATGAAGTAAATACATTAAATGTATTAATTAAAGGCATGGGCAATCTAAGACCAAGGAATCCCCCTGTGATTCCGTCTTGGAGTTTATCGCTAGTGCTTCAAGTACTAGGGGATAAGCCGTTTGAACCACTTAGTTCCATTTCTATGAAACTATTAACTCTTAAAACTGTATTTTTAATTGCTGCGACCTCGGCTAGGCGTAGGAGTGAAATTCATGCCTTATCAGCCGAGGTTGACCGTTTTGTGGTTACAGGGGAAGGCCTTAAGCTGCTACCTAGGATTAATTTCTTGGCTAAGAATCAGTCTTTGAAATATCCAGGTCAACCTATTGTTTTGCCTGCTTTAACTAGATATGATCCTAATTCTAAAGCATGGTGTCCCGTCCGGGCACTGCTCCGGTACAAACAACGTACATCGGAGTGGCGCACCGACCAGTCAGCGTTATGGTTGTCATATATTGAACCCCATGGCAGGGCGTCTAAGGACACCATTTCCAGGTGGATTGTAGAATGTATTCAGTTTTGTCATAAATCCGCCACCGGGAAGCAGGTTGACGTGGCCAAGGCTCACAGTGTCAGCGGCGTAGTGACATCCACTGCCCTATTTAATGGGGTCCCTGTGGATGATATTATGTCGGTTGCTCAGTGGCACTGTGAGTCAAGTTTTACAGACCATTATCTCCGTGACACCTCTAATCCTCTCGCCTTGTCGATTTTGAAAAAATAACGAGGTTTACATTTTTTGATGAGGTTTCCTCATTGCTTATATATTTCACAATTAATTTATGGAAACAACCACTTTTTTGAGACTACATCATTCTTCACCACTGGGAAGATGATGTCAGCAGCCATTTCAACAAGGTCAGTCTTGTTCATGTGTTGTCCATTGTTGATTGTATTGTCACGTTACCCGTTGTTATTAACATGATGATGGTTTGTGTGGTTATGTGGTTCATTATTGAGAGTATACGAAAATGGAGTATTTTCGTCTCTGTCCTGTAGTACATGGCACTTGTACGTAGAGAGCGTATAGGACATTGAGGTCATTCGAGTCTTCCTCCAAGGAAGGAGGTGGGGGGGGAGCGCATATGACATTCGGTCATCTCTCTTGTGTTATCCGATGGTTGGTCAAATCCTGACTGTGTTTCACAGTTTCAGAAGTTTAAGTGCCTTAAACGCAGAAAAGCGTATAGGGATGAGCTGGTCTTTTGACCTCGCCTCCCTCCCGCCGAATTCCCTGTCGAATTCTGGCAATATCAAAAGTATTAGGGAGGTAAGTATACTCTTGAAGTGAAATAAACGAAATCAAGGATTTCTTTTTTCACGAGAGAGTTGATACTTACCTCCCTAGATACGGACCCGGCCTCTCCACCCCACAGAGGCTCGGTCTTCAGGCTCTTAATAGTTGCATGTGTGTCAGCCAATAAATTAGTCAGAGGAAGTGCTAGTCTGCGCATGCGCGGTGGTGGGGCTGGCATCCGCCAGACTACACTCTGACTCCCTGCCCAGTAGGGGCACCTAACTGTTTTAATCTGAGTGTTTATTGAGTGAAAGCCGATATTTAGCAAAATCAAAAGTATTAGGGAGGTAAGTATCAACTCTCTCGTGAAAAAAGAAATCCTTGATTTCGTTTATTTCACGAGATCCTGACGTCATCCCCGCACCAACGCTATCTTTCCCGATTGCGAAGGCTGTACATTAAATATGTCTATGCACGGAGGCCTAACATGTGCTAATTTGTAATCTCTAGGACATTATCCAGTTAAACTAGTAAGTTTTTCACGTAATTCTAGTATCCGAAGTCGGTGGGGAATCGTTAACCCCCAGACCGCTGAAGCATAGATTCCATTTTCTCTGTCCCATCAGAATGTGTTCATTTTGGTAACAATGCTACTGTAAGTCATTGCTGTGCACGACAGCAACACGTTTCAGCAACATTTTTTTTTCAAAATGTACCCCGGCTCTATCTCAGTAAGTAGCCTATTATGCGTTTTACACCATGCGATACGGGTTAAATGAAGCGGCACACTTGACACGTGCGTATTGTCAAATTACTCAGCCGACTCAAGATACTGTTATAGCGTGTGTCGCAGGCAGTGTAAATACATTTTTCAAGAAAACATATGATATGATAATATTGCCGGAACCACAGAACCGATTGTAATAATTCTGATACCTACCTGTAGCTGCAAATTCGAAGCAATATTGATCGGCGATGAAGATTCCCAGATTTTATGTCAAAATGTTAATTCATTTGGTGATATCTCTGGCAATATTCACGTGAGCAGAATTATAATTGGCCAGGCAAAGAGCACTCCAATTTAATGACAATACGCAAAGATAGAGTTTGCAAGACAAAAACCATCTCATGCTGAATTTTACCAAAAAAAGGATAACATAATCTCAGATCGTATATTAGATGAATAATTTGTTTATATATTCCAGTCTTTTGAACCGTTTTAATCCCGAGGTCGGCACCTATTTAGAGATCCTAGAATCATTGGAATCGCTTCAGCGGTTCGGTTGCTATTATCATTTACGTATACTTCCTTAAAATATATACCCGTATTTATTGGCTTCGTTCCTCCAGTCATAGCAAGAGGTGGTGCGGGGCTGACGTCGCTAGACGCGATAAAATGGCAGCGACCCGATGTGCGAACAATTTTCAATAGTTGGTTACGCTATTTCTATCTGGTTATTATTCTGGCGCAATTTCATTAAACATGTAATAATCTTTCAATTAAAGCCCACTTTTTATCATCCCGGAATTGTCCTTTAATAAACACGCTGTTCAATATTTAGAAACTAATTTGACTAGGCTGGTCAAATTAGTTTCTAAATATTTAACAGCTCACCTGTATAGTTTTCTGGAAAATGATAGTCAGAGAGTTCAGAGATCAATCGATCCCAACACGAGTAAGGTGTGGGTGGAGCTTAGCTAGAGATTGGCGGGACATAGTTGTTCCTGACACGTTTGTGACATAGATTCCTAAAATTGGCAATCAAATCACGTATAGGCCTGACACTAAACGGAAAAGGTGTGGAAGTATTAGTCTGAATTGTATGTTACTTGTGAAACTACAATTAAATAAATATTCTGTTAATATTTTGAAAAATGTTTGACCTGGAGTTGTTGTTGTTCTTGTCGTCGTCATCGTCGTCGTCGTCGTCCACGTCGTCGTCGTCGTCGTCGTCGTCGTCGTCGTCGTCGTCGTCGTCGTCGTTGTTGTTGTTGGGAACAGGTCACTGTGAAATTAGTTTCGAAATATGCACCGGCTAACTATGAAATCGAGATTCTGGGAATTGACGGTGATACAAGGAGTTTAATTCGAAACAACCGTACGTATAAAGTTAATCTTAGCCAGATATGGGCGGGTGAAACCATCCTATCTTGTGTCCAGTCACCTTGTGCCATGGAGGAATCCAGTTTCTCAGTCAATCAGATGACGACATAATCAACTACGTGACATATAGCCTGACGTCATAATCGATTACGTCCTGAATGACTCGATGTAGTCCGCCATGCAGCAACATTATCCAGTCAAATTAGTTTCACAATAATCAACAGCTTGCATGTATAGTTTTCTGGAAATTGATCGTCAGTGAGTTCAGGGATCGATCGATCCCAACGCCGACGAAGTATGGGTGGAACTTAACTAAGTATGGGGGAGACAGAGCTAAAACGGGATTCCTCAATTATGACAATGGAACATGTTTAAATAAACAAGTTATCATATATTCAACAAATAGGCAGAGGTCATATACACAGATATTTGAGATCTTAGACGCAATGTAAGCCGTGGAGAGCTAAAGTTCATATCTAAACTTGAAGGAACAGTTCTTCATCTTCTCTTTCATTTTAGCATCAAATCTGTCATTCTGTGCGACGGTAAAGTAGTTTTTCCACTCTCCTACAGCTCCTTGAATAATAATAATAATAATAATAATAATAATAATAATAATAATAATAATAATAATAAGTAGTAGTAGTAGTAGTAGTAGTAGTAGTAGTAATAGTAGTAGTAGTAGTAGTAGTAGTAGTAGTAGTAGTAGTAGTAGTAGTAGTAGTAGTAGTAGTAGTAGTAGTAGTAGTAGTAGTAGTAGTAGTAGTAGTGTAGTGTGTAGTAGGTGTAGTAGTAGTAGTAGTAGTAGTAGTAGTAGTAGTAGTAGTAGTAGTAGTAGTAGTAGTAGTAGTAGCAGTAGCAGTAGTAGTAGTAGTAGTAGTAGTAGTAGTAGTAGTAGTAGTAGTAGTAGTAGTAGTAGTAGTAGTGATGTGTAGGTTGACGTCGTAATCAATTACACCATGAATGACGGGATTTCGTCCATTATAAACTCTTAATAGCCCAGTCAAATTAGTTTCAAAATATTCAACAGCTTACCTGTATAGTTTTCTGGAAAGTGCGATTCAGAGAGTGCAAGGATCCGCTAAGCTAGGCTCCACCCACGTTTTGCCCGAAACCTGAATTCCCAGTATCCCAATATCAAGGTAACCATAGGCCTAGCCCGAGTTCTCTGACACTCACCTCACCCCCACCCCCCACCGACACCCCCCCCCCACCAACCCACCGCACCAACCCCACCCACCCACCCACCCCCCACACACACCCTGATAACACAGCTTACCGGGCCGATGCTGGGCCGATACAGGGCTGATATTGAAAGTATCGGCCCGGTAAGCTGCGTTATCTGTGTCTATGCCGTTTCTGATATGGCCGGCATACCAGAACAGCGAAGCGATGTGAGTGGGCGTACGTTAGTACAATGACACTTGACAGACTATTCTAACTTCTTGATGGCGTATTTCTGTCAATTATGAACGTGACGTAACTGATTATGGCGTCATATACTTGTTCGACCATAGATATCGTATATACTGGCTGGATTGATCACGCGCATACTCTATAGGACTAGTTGCCGCGGCCGCGGATAACGCGAGTTAATTAAATAGCAATTGCGCGTGACAGGGTATTGTCTGCCTGACTGACGCGGACGATGAGCTGCATACATAGCCTTCAAAAATTACCTTTTGGTAATTTGAAGGGAAATTGAACAGACGCAAACTTACATATGTGTATCAGAAGTAAAATTGTATTGGTTATATTAATCTGACACTTTATTCGACTGCGTAATGAGTTTAGTTACAAAACATTATTTTGGAAACTATGCATACGGGAGAAAATGTTGAACTCTGAAATGCCGCTTTTGATAGGATCATGATCAATCTAGCAAATATATATATATATATATATATATATACGATATCTATGTGTTCGACAGATTGGATTCATCCATTATACAGCCAATTCTGTCATAGCAATCGAGCGATCCGATCTGTTACTCAAGTATCTGACGCTATAATCAAAATACACCCCTAGTTAGCTGACATCACAATTGAGCGACGTAAGTCAACACGAAATGGAAGCAGGACCGACAGGACCATCTCAATTGTATGTCTTTGGTAAATTTTCAATTTATTAAACATTCTGTTGAACTTTGTCTGTGAACTGTTGCTGCCATAGATAAATATTCAAAAACGTACCTATACTGTTACCTTGAAATTGAAATTCAGCGTCTGGGAATTCAGGATTGAAAGCGTTAAAATCGATGTAAATGAGCTGTCAAAGCGTGCGTAACTTAGCTACACATGCGAGGGGCATAACTAGAAATGGGCCAGACATTAGCTAGAAACAAACTAAGGATGTGTTCACATCGGGGAGTTAATCCAGAATAACGCCATACTTGAATATGGCGTTATTCCGGATTACCTCTCTAGTATGAACATGGCCTTAGACTGTCACAAGATAGACTCTTTATAGACCACCTGTATCCGAGAAACACTAGCATGCGTACAAACATTCTGAATGTTTTATTGACGTGCTTACGGTTTACCTTTGCGAAACCATTGAGAAATGAGCTTATCATTGAAGCGAGCTAGCGTCGTATCAGGGTTCTTTGATAATTCTATCTTAGATTCCCGCATCTTCTGAAATCCACATCGGTCAGCGATAGCTTCACATAAGTCATCATCCAAGGATACTTCCAGGAACTTGGCTATCATCTTGACATGCTTTGACAGGTCCTTTAAAGACATATACTTTTTTACTACTACTACTACTACTACTACTACTACTACTACTACTACTACTACTACTACTACTACTACTACTACTACTACTACTACTACTACTACTACTACTACTACAGCTACTACTACTACTACTACTACTACTACTACTACTACTACTACTACTACTACTACTACTACTACTACTACTACTACTACTACTATTATCGCTCCAAATAAATTAATGTTCTTGGATAAATTATGTACTTCGGATATATTGCTTAAAACATTTATGCTATAATAAGTGTTAAGCGTTGCATGTCTCAAGTTTGGGCTGCTATACTATGAATTCGTGGTATACTTTTCTCACTAATACACACACATATATTTAGGAGATGAGATTATGGTATCAACGTAATATGAATAGAGACTCACGCCTATCAAAATAAATAGCGACAAAATGGATAAAATGGTAAAAGTAATATTTTACGGAACTGGGTTTGAACAACTATAATACACAGGCTATTATTTTAAAAACCATATGAAAAATGGACCATAGAAAGAAACCAATACCTTTCCCAATTCTTACATCCGATATATGAGATACATTTTAAGCAACGGCCAAAATTAGTGACCTTTTTAAATATGGTGACACAATTACTCAACTGCTGTGCATAAAACATATATGGAATTCACCTTTCTAGGGTATCCATCCATCATCTGACCTCGTATGACGTCATAATCAGCTCAGCGCGTGTGTGATGACGTTACAACCATTACGTCACAAAGGGTTCCACCTAGACCGTCATCAAATCTCAAATAGTCCGACACGTTGCATGAATTGTATGTCTTTGTAATTCTTTGCTATTTAATAATCATGCTGTAGAATATTTTGAAACTAATTTGGCAAGTCGCTGTTACTGCCTTAGGCAGCAACAGCACCCAGTCAAATTATTTTCAAAATATTCAACAACTTAACTGTGTAGTTTTTTGGAAATTGATAGTCAGGGTGTTCAGAGATCGATCGATTCCAACACGAGCGAGGTGTGGGTGGAGCTTAGCTAGAGATGGGCGGGGCATAGCTAACCCCGGAAAGGTCCGATGCAGAGGGTACTAGTAGAAACATTTTGAGCGGTGAGCGGTGATTTATCATGCAACAGTATTTAGATGCGATGCTACGGTCATTTCCTTTTCACTTCCCCATAATTGCATTCTTCATTTATTTTTTTAATGAGATTATGTCAGTTGTTATAGTCGCAAGATTCCAAAAAATAAATTACCATTGAGCTGTTCGATTTGAGGTTCTATGTCTATCATTCATTTTAAGCTAATAACACTAAGGTATTTCATTGTAAATGCTTTGCCAGTTACATCGATGTATAGTTGTCAGATTTTAAGCAACGACTCGAATTGCTAACCTTTTGACATCTGGTTACATAACTATTCAAGTGATTTGCATAAAACATATATAAAGTTGTGGATAGCACTAGAGACAACATTGTGAGTGGTCATCTATTAATAATATCTAAGAGAAAATGACATTTTTCCAAATTTTTGTTTCCCCATCACATAAAAATGAGGATTTGACGACCATGATACCAATAATGTTGCCTACAGATCCCGAGCGTGTAGTGCATGGGAGTGCTCCTTGGCGAGGTTACGCGATTGAAAACGAGAAACGTTTGATTTCTGATTAGCTTAGCATCATGCAGATGAAATATCTTATAGATATCATCATCCAATAAGATTAATAACAATGGACCTAACAGACTGACATTTGACATTCCCGACAAAGCTGACCAGGTCGCAACTATAGCGTATAGGACTTGTTTATAATTTTATGCTGTTGCAACATTTCCATTTAAGGTGCTTAATAAAATTAAATAAGAGCCAGTGCTTGAGTAAATTCCTATGTGTACATGTGAGCCTAGTGTCGTCTCTTTTTACCTCTTTCATGTCTTCGTAATATAGGATGAGTTGTCGGTCCTGGGCATATGTCTGCAGAAATGTGTCCCAGGTCAGCGTATAGTCAAACCAACTACCATAGTCATCTAGATATTTGAAGGAGATATTATAATAATAATAATAATAATAATAATAATAATAATAATAATAATAATAATAATAATGTCAAACTGCCTGCCTGTCTGCCTGCCTGCCTGGCTGCCTGTCTGCCAGTCTACCTGCCTGCCTGCCTGCCAACCAGCCAGTTTAACATAGTCCTATTGGTCGTTGCCATTATCCTGCCTATCCCAGCTGTACTCGTTGTGTGGATCTAATCCACAATTTTCCCATCATTGGACGTGGCCTATCCAGGCTGTACGTCATCTTACTTTCCCTTTTCATCAACTCCATCAAGAAACATTGGTAACTCTAAGACCACATCTCAAATAGTGCATGGTGTTAAGCTTTCTTTTCATATTCAGTATGCCATACTTTAATCAGTAAGCATAAGCTCTACGGCAGGAAAACTAATATGGCTATCAGTAATTTTGAGCAATGGCCCATGAGGGTCGTCGATGACCCATTTGTTGTCGTCCCGCAATGTTATGAACTTCTTAGTTTCAATGGTCCTAAGAGATCTGAAAACCAAAGTCAGCGCAATTCCCCCAGAGACCGCCGCGAACGAATAACAGGTGACTATACTAGTACGCACTAGACAGGATTGACGCGATAACCACCAGGTAGCGCACCTTTCGTGGTGGATTATTCATTGTTGTGAGTCTGAGATATCACACCCACTGAGGCAAATCTACTCCAGGTGGATCTTGATATAGGACCAGTCATCTATTATCTTGGCGGTGGAAAGATCAATTGATTTGATCTGCGGCTTTTTCGCCTACGTTTACGTCAAACTAGAAAGCACCATTTCAATTTTAACCCGCATTGATATTATAAGTGCCTCTAACATGGCTATGCCTGATTACATTCTGCTATTTGTGAGCCAGATGGACAGGGAGGGAAGGTGCATACGCTTGAGCAGAAACGTTCACATTTTAATCCTATTCTCTATGGACTGTCTAATGTACGAAGATAATGCAGACTGCAGTTGACCTTTCCAGTTTTAGCTATGCCCCGCCCACCTCTATCTACGCTCCACCCACACTTCGCTGTGTTGGGATTGGTCGATCCCCGATGCCACAACTATCAATTTCCTGAAAACTACACAGGTAAGCCGTTGAACATTTTGTAACTAATTTGACGTGGTGCTATTGCTGCCTATGGCAGCAACAGCATCCAGTCATATTAGTTTCAAAATATTCAACATAATATTTATTAAATAGCAAAATCATACAATTCGTACAACAATGCATAGTCTGTCTTCAAATATGCGTCCGTGACGTACTTATCGACGTCATTCATGACGTCATTCATGATGATGTCATTCTACACGTCGCGTAGTTGTTTATGACGTCATAGGATGGGTTGATAAAGTGGAAAGGGCTATTCTACCTATAAAACAATGGAACTATGGGGTCGGTGGTCAAGGCGATGATCAAAATCTAAAGCAAATCAAAAACCACTCATTTACATGGTGGACTTTATCATGCCCACTTTACGGCGCCCATAACCAGATCTTTAGCCATACGAAATCCGAAAAATGCCGGGAACTCACCAGTTGTCATTGTCATTTTCTGGATTGGTGTTCTCACTTCTAGCCATCGTATATCTTACTAGACCTATTAGACTTCAGCTAAACATTTCTTTTCGCAAATTTCTATGCATCTTCTATTGTAAGATGATTCGAACCAGTGGCGTAGCGTGGATGTGGCCTGAGGGGCGACTGCCCCACCTGGTAGAAATTGTATGCACCAGTCGGAAATGTGAGATAATTTGTAAAACATTTCTTAGCTTCCAATTATTCTTTGTTGTGTTGAATTTCCTACTTTCGGACTCAGAAGAATCCGACCGGCAAAGCGACGAATAACCATGTTTCAGTTATGCGAGCCTACTTCTTACCAAATCCGAAGTTTTAATATAAAATGCACAGGCAATTTCTATGTTTACAAGCAACCAGACTAATTCAGTAAGTTATATCTTTAAATGGCAAAATTTGGCAAAGACCTGTAGCCTGGCGCTATCTTTCATGTTGCATTTTAAGTTAATCTGATCATACTGAAAAAGTGAAATCATGCAAATGAAAGTGCTGGCTGGACAAGCGTCTGTAGTAGATCGCTACAGTCGTGTGTTTTATGATTCACTTTCTGCTGTTGTCCATCCTATTAATAACCACGAGCAATCGGAGATTGCCGATCCTAACCCTCCCTTTTTTGTCACATTGTAAGAGGTTTAGGATTTCCCGTTCTTTTCCGAATTTCTTCGGATCACGCCGATCACGCAATCAAAATGCATGGTCACACCCTTTCCTGTTTTAAAACGTGCGCTTGATCTCTTCAAAATTTAAGAATCGTCTTGTACCACAACTTCCTTCGCTGTGTTAATATTTGAGCCATACCAGATCAGTATTATTTTTAGATACATCTCCGAATAGACAGCCAGACAGGTGGGTGGGCATGTATGCGTACACGCATGCATGACGGCAGGCAGGCAGGCAGGCAGGCAGGCAGGCAATCAAACAAGCAAGCAAGCAAGCAAGCAAGCAAGCAGGCAGGCAGGCAGGCAGGCAGGCAGGCAGACAGGCAGGCAGGCAGGCAGGCATGTAGGCAGGCAGGCAGGCAGGCATAAAGGCAGGCAGGCAGGCAGACAGACAGGCAGTCGGACGGACACGCAAACATGCAGGCAGGCAGGCAGCCAGACAGAGCAAGGCAAGCCGACAGGCAAGCATACAGGTAGACAGGCGGGCAAGAGGGCAGACAGTAAGAACAGAGCCAAGCAGGCAGACAGACAGACCCGATCGTAATGCCCTCTTCCCTAATAATCTTATGTGCCTGCCCTATATTTCTATAACAATTTCGAAAGAAATCGAATATATTTTGGCAGTTGGCTTTGAAGAACTAGCGTATCTATAAAGAAGTGCCGTGCTTGGTGGTGGTGGTGGTGGTGGTGGTGGCGGTGGCGGTGGTTGTCGTCGTCGTCGCGGTGGTGTCTATGCAGATACACTGGTTTTCGCAGCAATTCACAGAAAGTAGGGCCAAACCTCTGAACTCTCAGGTCTGGTCATCACCAGCCTACTGTATAGGTGGACGAGCCCGAGTGCTGAAAATTCAAACGTTCCTAGACCGTAATGTAGGCTTTTTTTCAAGATAATAAAACACGTAACATTTACAACCAACTGAAGGTCCATATTTCCATCTAGAAACGTATGAGATGCTCTCTGAGACAATCTAGATTTAAGAAAAATTTCCGGTGAGAACCTCCTCCCCACACACCCATCTTAGAAAGGGAGGGGGTGGGGGAGTGGTGGATACCGCTCTCTAACCCTCGCCCAGTCGGAAATTGCACACCAGTTCGCCCCACCTGGAAAAATATCGCGCTACGCCACTGATTCGAACTGCTTTCAGAGATGCAGAGTGATAACCACAGTTTGATGGAATGAAAATCTGTGCCTCCGTTTGCTAACCATATGCAAGTATTAATCTCAATCCTGTGTGCGCTAGTGAACTTTAACCTCACATCATAGTTGCTACACACGCCGTACCTCATCACCATATTATATGGGGTAACTGGGCTGCTCTTGGTGTGACGTATACAACATGGACGTTGTGACTGCAATGACATAAATATGTTTTGTAGTCAAATAAGTTCAATAGGAGGTAAGACCACTGGAGTGCGATTTGTCTACCTAGGAGAAGTACATCTATTCCACGTATGCGAGACCATTGGCCGATATATATATAACAGAAAATATACAGATACTTGATTGAGTGCACTCATTCAAGCGTGAGTGTTATCGATTCTATAATACAATCTGTGAATATTGTACAAGACTGACTGTTGTCCGTTTGCTCGTCTCTACGTTGTGTGTTGTGTTGAGCTAAATGCTAGAATATCATTAGAATAGCAAGCTCTAATTTAATCCACACATTTACAATGTTACTTACTTTTGCCCTGCATTACGACCTCAAAGTATCCATTGAATGTCCCGTTATAGTAGTACAAAACTTTGGAATGGTGATATAGCGACTGTACTACATCTTTTGGATTGCGCAGCATAAATATCATTTTGGCTTTCTTTTCAATGGCTTGTTTGGGTAGAAGATGTGGCAAAACGTGTGTGTTTAAAATACGAGGAGATTTATAGCCATCAAACAACTCTGGTCGTGCATATTCCAAGAATCCTTCAAATTTTAGAGATTCCACACGATCAGATGACTTCCGCATGATCATTGTAGCTATCTCCCAGAGCCAATTTGTCCCTGGAATAATAATAATAATAATAATAATAATAATAATAATAATAATAATGATGATGATGATGATGATGATGATGATGATGATGAGGAGGAGGAGGAGGAGGAGGAGGAGGAGGAGGAGGAAGAAGAAGAGGAAAAAGAAGAAAAAGAAAAAGAAGAACATGAAGAATAAGTAGAAAACAATGTTTGTCATAGAGGGTCACGTATTCACTATGTCGACCGTTACTATTACATAAATGGAAACAAATTTATGAGAAAGCATAGCGCCTTTTCACACGTGATTTGCCTCACTATAGGAAGACACTGGCTGCAAATGTGTTATATCACTTTTTGCAAACATTGAACCTTCATACATGGAACCTCCCATAAAAGGCACATCTACTCGTCATAACGAAGCCACCTGCCAAGTTTCATTAAATTATTTTAAGCGATTCTGTATGATATGATGCTTACGAGAACATTGACAAAAAATCGCAGTTTTGACAATCCTTGACCTATAAATGTAAATCCTTCAAAAGGTACATTTACTCATGATAAAGAAGCCACCTGCCAAATTGTATTAAACTGTATTATTTAACTGATTCTGTATGATGTACTGTTTCCGAGAACATGGACAAAAATCGTGAATTTTTACATTAAAAGGTCTATTTTCACCCAAAATCTTGTGCCTGTAAAGGTGAATCCTTAAAAAGGCACATCTGCGTTTCATAACTGAGGCATGTGCCAAGCTTCAATAAATTATTTTAAGCGATTCTTTATGATATACTGTTTACGAGTTATTGTAGACGGACAGACGAATGTACAGACAGATGGATGGATGAACATACAGATGGATGGACATACAGATGGACGGACAGACAGATAGACTAGGCGATTACTAAAGGGTTTCCGCACCAGAACTGGAGATTCCGACACATCAGACGGAAACAGAGCCATTTAAATTGTTTAATACATTTTAGAGACTACCACAGTAGGCTTCTTCCTGCCAAACTTTGTTTAAAATTCGCCAAGTGGTTCAGGAGTAGATCACGTTTTAAAGATTTTCTGGATAATTTTCGGAAAATCCAAGATGGCTACCAAAATAATTTATCAATTCAAATTCTTTGAAGATAGGTTGAAGCCTAATCATGTTTATTTGAAATTGGGCCATTGATTACGGAGGAGTATTGTTTAAATAGTTCGAGAAAATTTGTGGAAATTCCAAGATGCTCACCAAACAGAAGACCAATCAGAATTCTGAATAGCAGTTATAGACCCTACGATGGTAAGCTCCTTGCCACCAAATTGGGTTAAAATCCACCATTGGCTAAGGAGGAGATACATTTTGACAATTTCCGGTAAATCTTTCATAAAATCTAAGATTTTCACCCAATAAATGGACAAATCAATATTCTGAAATGAACCATTAAGTAATACAATTGGTGTATTCGTAATGCAAAACAGCTAACGCTATTGGCAAATAGTTTTCCTAGTAGACCTATTGTGAAAAAGCTTTCCACCAGTTTCAAATTCGATGTTGACATGAATACTTATTATCCAAATGTATCGCCACAATATTGAACTCTGGACAATCATCGTGAATTTTTGTAATGTATTATTGAAAGCGAGGGAAAGGAGTTCTCTGAGAAGAAAGTCAAAGATTCCATCGCTATCTCATTACAGTGTGATGGGAGCATGGATCGAGAAACAGAACTGTAGAATAAGAACTCTACCTTTTAGGAGCAGCAGAACACGATGATCGTGGGCCAAAGAAGATGTACAAAGCAATAGAGAAAACAATCATAGTAACAGTTGGGGTTCGAAAAATGAAGGAATTATTATCAACAATATCATCATGTGTAACTAATAGTTGCAGTGCAAATACTGGGAATAAAGGTGTATCATGGATCCTAATGCAGAAAGCAGGAGAAGATGCACCACATGAAAGGATGTCACTACTTCACATCATATGGTGCGTTGCACATCGATCAAACTTGGCTTGGAAGTTGGTTAGTGACACAGTAAAAGATATGTTACATCACTTTCAACACCTTGTCTCTACATGCTCTCTCTTTCAGTTTTACAATCCAGTGAACTACGTGACACTATATCCAAGCATAATCTAAATCTTGTGAGATTACCCAAAGCATTCGATGAGGGGTGGACACAAATTATGCGTGGGTTGTGAATGCTATAAGACAAACCTTGAAGACATTTTTGACGATTTGGCAATGAAAAGACTAGTACGGAGCTAATGGGTAGGGGAGTATCTAATATAATAATTAAATTGGTGGCAAATACAGTTTTGTTTTTTTCTTCATTTGGGTTCCCAAACTCCATGTCCACAAACCGTTTTGACGGTTTAAAAATCAGCCAAAATCCATAAATACCTATATTTTAGTAGCTTAGAACTCTGCAATGTGTTTATTAGAGCTGCACATTTTTTTCCAGATCTGCACAGATTGTGTAGAACTGCACATTAAAAGATACCCTGGACTCATGATGTTTAGCATAGTCTGCTAACTCTGATATCATACGCATATAATAGCCATGGAACTTTCAGATCATCTGTATCTGTGACAACTAATATCTATAAAAATAAAAGTAACTGAAATTTCGTACCTGACTTAGGAAATGCCGAGATCAAGATATCATCGTCTCTGATCCTAAAGTTCGGTAGCTCACTTAGGATATAGTCCAAGAATGGAAATTTCGGGTAGTGTATTCCGTCATATACCTTATAAGGGATTGTATTTCCCTCACCGTCTGGGTGCAATACATCTTCTTTCAGGTTATTGGCGGTCAATATCTTGTCTGACGAAATAAATGAAAACAAGAATTGGATTCAGATAAGGCTAAGAGATTAATGCATTTATAATTTATATAGGGATTAATTTTAGCCATGTCCGCCATTTCTAGCTAAGCACCGCCCTCTTTGCACGCGTGTTGGAATCAAGTCATATACTTTAAACCCAGAATCATCAGAATCCCGATTTCAAGGTAACTATACAGATAGGATGTTAAATATTTTGAAATTAATCTGACTGGGCGCCCCGCGGGATGCCTATGGAAGCATCAGTTCTAAACTAAATGAGTCTAAAATATTTTAACAGAATGTTTATTAAGTTGTAGTCTAAATCCATCAAAGATATACAATTCGTACACTTGGGGGTCTTTCGAGCTTTATAACGGAGTTATAATACATCGTCATGAGTGGAACGTCAGCCTATATGTGACGTAATTGATTATGCCATAATGCTCACTTGGACGGGATTTTGCTCTACACATGTGCATGTCTGAAATCCTCGCCGTAGCACGCTTATAGGGATATACTGACATCTTAAATAGCACCCTGGTAACGCAGGCTACTGGGCCAATGTGCCCCAGTATCAGCCCGGTAGCAGCATACATTATCAGAGTTAATTGTTCATTGAAATCAGAGTGAGTAATGGAGATTGACTCCTGGTCAAATAAAATGTCCATATTTACCATTTCAAAGATGCGAAAAGTATTTGATACCTGAGACATCGCAGTAGCTGCAAATGTACGATTAGTATTTAGAATATCAGTGGCAAGCTTTCAAAACATTCTGCCTGTAGGTAAAGGAAGAACCCAGTTTTAGCTATGACCCACTCATCTCTAGCTCAGCTCCACACACGCGTTGTCCGTGTTGGGATCAACCGAACCCTGCACTCTCTGAATCACAATTTATGGACAACTATACAGGTAACGGCTGTTGAATATTTAGAAACTAATTTGACTGGGTGCTGTTGCTGCCTATAGCAGCAAAGTCAAATTAGTTTTAAAATATTTATACCGTCAACTAATTTTCAAAACATTTCTGAGGCTCAGAACCAAATTTGGGACGCAAAACTTGCGGGTGAGCTCGGATTAGCTGTATGAGGAACCCATAGAAAACTAGTCGTGAGGAGCATACACATGTATCTGGGCGAGGGTCCGCGAGCATGGGCCTCCTCCTCCTCTAGTGGAAGCATGCACGAGGGTCGTCCTTCGGAAAATTTTGAAATCTAGATTAGGCCTCTCAGCCCTATCTCAGAGGATATCTGTATTTGTGGAGATAAATAATAGGCTTCGGTTATAGTTATAAAATTATTCTCGACCAATCTTTACCCATTTTACTCTTAAGCAAACACAACATACTATAATTGTGACATACGTGGTTTTGTAAAGCTAGAAATATCAAAAAAATTTGACAGACCAACAGAAAGACAGACTGACAGATAAACCGGCGCTACAGTACAGCCTAGTACTAACTAACTTACCATGTTTCCAAAACTAAATAAAACGTACTGTTGATATTTTGAACATAATTTGATTGGAAGATATTGCTGCCAAAAGGCAGCAATTTCTCCCAATCCAATTACGTTCAGAATATCAACAGAACATGTTTAATATCTATCATGTTTCTATTTTGTTTTTTTGGAAACCTGTTAAATTATTTATTAGCTGTACTGTACTAGAAGTTGTGAGTCGACTAAGAATATACTCGATACCTTGATATGGAATGGAGGTATCCCGTTTCTAAGTCAATCATATGACGTCATAATCAACTACGTCACATATAGGCTGACGTCAGGATAAATATGTCATGAATGAGGCGATATAGTTTGTCATAAACGCTTAATTTGCGAATCCATTTCCTCACTCAATCATGTGACGTCTTAATCAATAACGCCACGTGTAGGCTGACACCATAATCAATTACGTCAAAAATGAGACGATATAGTCCGACATAAACACTTAATAGTCCGTCAAGTTGTATGAATTGTATGCCTTTACTATTTAATAAACATTCTGTTGAATATTTTGAAACTAATTTGGCAAGGCACTGTGGCTGCCATAGTTTCAAAGTATTCAACAGCTTAACTGTATAGTGTTCTGGAAATTCAGATTCTGTGAGTGCAGGCATCAATAAATCTTCGAACGCAGGCACAGCGCGGGTAGATCTTAGCTAGAGATGGGCGGGGGATAGCTAAAACTGGATTAATCCATTGTTTCATTCACGTCTATGATATCACACATTATCAGGGCGACCATCTCTCCGGATTTATCCGAAAATACGGATTTTTAACGGACCTCCGGGTTTCCGGATATCATGTCAAAGATCCGGATTTTTTTTCATTCACTTATTTAAAAAAAATATTCCCCAATATTCTGATGCATTGTGATGATAACAACCATATTTAGTGTTAATAAGTAAATCTGTTGAATTATATGTGACAGGGGCGGGTTGATTCAGAGCAGACTCGGCCTAGTTCACATATGCAGACACTGGTAGAGACAAATTGTGCGCTCGTGCTCTTTGTCCTAAAATTGTAAACCACACGCTCGTATCGCCGCTCGTCCACACTTATTTTCTGGACAAAAAATCATGACAAGCTGGTCGCCCTGAGTAACTAGTAACCCCTTTTGTGTCAACAACGCGCTCAAAGCGTTAAAGTTTTACTTATATCAACTTACTGATCAGGATTCTTAAAAAAAATAATAGACAGTCCATTTGCATGCCAAGACAAATCTAATCTTGAAAATGTTCCAATGCAATTTACCAAAAAACGCGTTCTGTTGTCCTGGAAATTGATATTTTTCAAGACCACTGCAGAGACTATTTGGCAGGCCTGGAGATTAAAAGGTCATTGTCGAGAGAATCCAAATTGTTTGCTTAATCAACGAAAAATAACTTTTGAAAATTTACCACTGGAATGACTGGCTCTGGTACAGATCCAGTAATTCCAGTTGTAAATTTTCAAAGATAGTCTTACCTTGGCGTGCAAATGGTCATTCCTCAAGATCACTGCAGAAGTCGTTTTTGTCGGGCTGTCCAAGTGTGTTAAGTTAACATATGAGGGTTATAATTCTCAAATATTCATTATAAAGTGTTGCGTCTCAGTAGACGGGTTTTACTTGGAACGGCCGTTTCCCGATAACGCAGCTTACTGGGCCGGTATTGGGCCAATACAGGGCCGTATGTTCAATATCGGCCCAGTAATCTGTTTCAAAGTTATGTTACGTCTTCCGCCGCCCCTTCATTGTCACACTACACACTTTCTGATTCCCTGATTAGAATTCGTCTGAATGCAAGAGAACTCTGTCCGTATAAATAAACACAATCTATCAGAATTGGGAACACTTCCTCGCTTCCTGGTCCCACATCGGGTACCATTTGTGGCCTTTTCCATGAACATGTGTCATTCAAAATTCCCTATTCGCCGCTACTTCTTGGTATTATAACGTATACTTTATATTAGGCCCTACTTACTGTGTTCGGCAGAAAAATTCTGAAAATTTGTCATTGTGAAGTACCGTATCGTTTTTATATATTCTAAGCTTTAGATCGATAACATAGATTTGAAAATACAATTAATTTAGAATGCTTAAAACAACTGAACTTGTTTAGCTTTTGTCGCTTCTACTTTACAAAAGCGTGTTTACAACTGCCCTATCCACCCAAAAAGTGAACTGAAAATATCTAAGAGAGTTGACTCTCGAACGTTATTGTTTAGTTAGACAAACTCGCTAAGCATCAGCGATAATCATCTTATATTCAATAATTCCGTATCATACATTAGTGAATCATTAACTCAGATATTTACACGTGTGTCAATAAGTACAACTTCTAACACGTTTTCAAACTGGAGTATGTATTTAGACAGGGTCAGTTTCAAGGGCGCTAATTATGGAATAAAGCTGCTCGATGTGTAGAGAAAAATGTGACTGAAACCCGTTGCTGCCTAAGGCAGCAACGGGTTTCAATCAAATTCTTCTCAAAGAAGCCATCATAATTATACTCCAATCTTATAACACATGGCATCTTCAGCTACAATAATGAACAGAGTTCAGCGAAATAGAACGTACATCGATCTGAAAATTGGAAAAAAATGAAGTTCCCTGACCAGTCAATATCTCGTGATTCAAGTTATGAGTGTGCTATTTCCTTAGTTAAGAGGTTAAATGTGTATGCCGTATTTGATTGACCCGGAGCGAGGTCACATTGTGCGAGCTGTTTGATATCGAACTTGATATTGAATGGTATTGCAATGAACTTACGAAAAGTGGTATGTGCTCTAGAAAAAGACCCCGCCATGTTTTATTTAACACGCAGTGGTATCGAATGATGTTGATGTTAGATTTGAGACACCTAGTCCCAGTCAAGTAGCCATATGTTGTGTGGTTTGAGGTTGGTGCTGGCAGGCGGTAGGGCCTACCTTTCCCTCACAGATTTGAGTTTTGTATCCCAGAATTAGCCTTCTCAATAGTGCTTGATTCAAGAATGGACCTGAGGAAACTAAGGATTTCGGTTGAGGACAGGATAACGTGGGCAAATGCGAAGAAGGGCTGGTTGCAGCTGTACGATGTTTCTACTACTACAGCCGCAGAATACAGTAACCATACATAGATAATTGGCTCTAATAAAATAATTTGAATTCGGTAAATTCCCGCGTAAAGTGTAGGCCTACCGTTATCAGCCATCAGGATTGCGCAAGATGTTTCCTGTATTAATGTAGAAAAGACATGATTTGTGGAGCAGACTTTGCCTAAAAATGAGTGTGTGGTTTTCTGACATAGAAACGCATGGAGAATGAAGGAATCCAGTTTATCCATCAATCATATAACGTCATAATCAACTAGGTGACGTGTAGGATGACGTCATAATCAATTACATCATGAATGATGTAGTTAAATTCGTCACCAACACTTAATTGATGACGGACTAAGCGTTGTTGTACGAATTGCATGTTTTTACTATTTAATAAAGATTCTGTTGAATATTTTGAAGCTAATTTGACAGGGCACGGTTGCAGCCATAGGCAGCAACAGCACCCAGGCAAATTAGTTTAAAATATTCAACAGCTAACCTGTATAGTTTTCTGGTAATTGAGACTCTGAGAGTGCAGGGATCGATTGATCCCAACACTGACAAAGCGTGGGTGGAGCTTAGCTAGAGAGAGGCGGGGCATAGCTAAGACTGGATTCCTCCATTACATATTAAAAATCACCATATAACAGGTGTATGTAAATTTAGATTTTATTCAATTTTGAAACATTCTATTGACATTTGGTCATAAATAAATATGTGTAGGATATGGAATTTATATTTTTCCCTGCCCGGATGAACAAATAGTGTATCTTATAATAGGGTACGTTCAAAACCTTCCTCTTCGTGTCAAAATCCAAGATGGTCAGCAAGATTGAGAGAAATCGAATAAGTACGGAGCCCCGTAAGGGTCATGCAAAAACAAATACAAATCATACACTTTAGTGAAGGGATTTTTGATTCGGGCGATGGAGCTACGTCATTATGAATGTAACGTAATATAGGCTAAATAGTCACGTAATGGACCTTTCCATTTTTAGCTATGCCCCGCCCATCACTAGCAAAGCTCCACCCACACCTCGCCGTGTTGGGATTGATCGATCCCCAAATGCCCTTGCTATCAATTTCCTGAAAACTAAACAGGGAATCTATTGAATACTGAAGAACGCTGCACATCCACCAGGTATCGGTAGCTTCACTCTACATGCTTATGAAGATGACTCATGACCATTATGTTTATAAAGCGACGACTGGTGATGATGATGATGATGATGATGATGATGATATCTCCGCTGATGATAAGTTGCATGACCTCGCCCATTGAGCACGCAACATGATTAGACATCATCTCCTGAACATCAACGTTATCTACGAATACAAAGTCTGGAAACACCACTAATTCCTTGAGCTCATGGATGTTGTCTATCACTTCTTTGTAATTGGTGGACAGCCTTTCAGGATTGTTTTTCAGTTTCACAGATGATGAAGAATTCATAATTGAATTATTACTTTTGTCTAAATGACATGAAACATAAGCTCAAGTCACGAGTGTGCATGATGGCGGGTGTGCTTTTAGAGGTACTGATTTCTGATGAATCTAAAACAAAAATAGAAATTATTGAGAAGTCTTTGTGAGCTCTCTAAACTCAGCATGAAGGTCATTTCTGACTTTATCCTAGAGTTACCATCATATAGTAGACATATTTCTCATAAATGTTATAGAAATGCCTCTAAATTCTATTTTCATTAATTTTATCAAAGCGTCAACCTTTTGTATTATTTTCAGGATTTTGGCATTTAAATGTATTCCAAATTCAAAGTCAATGCCAGAAATAAGTTCAGCGACCTCAAATTAGGTTGAAAACCAGTATCATAAGTTTCTATGACAAACGGTTCCTGGGCTATGAGTCTGGCATGTTTTATAAGATGGCTGTCGACGGCCATCTTGTATTTTGACATACAACTTGTGTCATTGGGTACTTGTTTGTCTATGCCTCTAAGGAACTTCCATACGAAAGGGAGCCTTTGCATCATCACTTGAAGTGAAAATGTACTTATCATGTCTAGTGCACACCCATTCATCAATTAAACTGGTCTCTATTAGTCCGTCTGACACTACCACCACATTATGAGGTATTGTTTTGACATCTAGAGGCGATGAGAATGATGATGATGATGATGATGATGATGATCTCTTGACACAATGAGTGTTTCTGCATCGACACAACTAATTTTGGCATATTGATTATTGAGTCCGGTATGAGGTTAGAGACCTCGTGTGTTTGGTTATTCTCAGTTGCAAGGAATACGTCATGGTCGTCATGTGATCTATGACACTTCATGTACAGTGATCTCGGTAAATAGGGTTATTCTTTATATTTTCTGTATAAATTCTGAAGCCAACTACACTAAGGCCCTTCCAGACAAGTTTGGTTGAAATTAACTCAACGGCTAATCAGTTGTAGGCTTAATATTAGACGATTTTGACAAATTCAAGATGGTCAATCAAATTTTTTCATTAAAGGAAGGGATAATATATGCTCTTGAATGATAGCTTTATATAATAATCAACCTATAGCCACCAGTGAAAAACAGGAATAAATCAGAATAATTTGAAAAAAGCAGCTAAATACTATTTATGGCATTATGGTGGGAACCAATTAGTAACGCGGCTGGACCTATGCGCTCTGGTGTATGCCTGGCGAATAAATAATACCAGCTATAACCGGTCATATAAGATCAGTTATATTCCTTCTAAGCTGGTTAGCCAATATGTCCTACAGGTAAAATACTGTCTAGTTTTAAAACATTTGACTGAAAGCCGTTGTTTCCATAGACATGGTCTACATTCAGTCAAACGAATTTCAAAATATTCAGTCGGCATCATATTGCGACCTTGGAAACCAGCAGTGTATTTTGAAATCATTTTGACCGAAACTCGTTGCTTCAACCAGAAAAAGTGACTTTCAAATATAACGTTTTCAAAAGGATCAATAGTGAATTAGCAGTAGTGAGTTAATCGCGTTACATCGGCGCCTATAGAGAATACTATTCGTACCTCTTAAAAAACTATATTCAGGTGTGCTTTCACTATATTCAGGTAGGCCTATGCGGTATACCGGCACACACAGTTGACTCATGGCGAAGTCGCTAATTAGCTCCAAGTTAAGCGCTCCCAGATTTAGTAAATGCTTTTTCTCAAATAATCCCGATTCATTTCCATTTTTACCGATGGTAGTTTATTTAATATTGTTTGAAATTACCAATAAACATCATTTGTTATCTCCCTTTTCCCTTCCTTTCAAGTCATGATTTGGAAACAGTGAAGATATGGTCCTTCCCGCCAACTTTGGTTGAAATGGGCTAAACGATGGATGAAAACCTGTCTCCTGTAAGCTTACCTGCTTTTCCATAAATATTTGGTAAATTCACGATAGCAGCAAGAAAATTGGCTGTATCCATGTTCGGAAGTGTATGACCATAGGTCTATGTATCCAAGTTTGGTTGATTTCGGCCAAGCGGAGAATGTCCCGCCCATCCATGGCTAAGCTCCACCCGCACCTCCCTTGTGTTGGAATCGATCGATCCATGAACTCAATGACTATCAATTTTCAGAAAACCATACAGGTAAGCTGTTGGATATTTTGAGACTAACTTTCCTGTGAGCTGTTGCTACATATGGCATAAATAGCGCCCAGTCAAATTAGTTTCAGAATATTCAACAGTATATTTATTAAATAATAAAGATATACAATTTGTACAACAACGCTCTTAGTTCTTCACCAATAATGCATTCGTGACGCACTTATCTACGTCAATCATGAACCATTGATTATGACGTCATCATACACGCGTAATTATTTATGACGTCATATGATGGTTGAATAAGTACTCTTCTCCAGACCTGCAAAAAGATACTGGGTGAGCCAAGCTTGAATTTTCTTTACCATTGCCCATTTAATGGTCATGCCGTTAAAAATTTCAGAGGTAAATTTACAACAAACTAATCTAATATTAAAATTTCTTGAAAAGTGTTGACCATTAAAATGCTTGATTGATATAAGTAGTATTTTTAGCGCTTTGACGCGCTGTTGACACAAAATGGGTTGAAGGCTAAGGCGGTTGAAATACATAGACGACTACTCGTGGATACATAATGGTGTGCAGCCCCTCCAATTGTGAACTTGCTATTTAATAACCAGACACCCTAGCTGATGAAATATCTGCCACGGATGACTGTCACAAAATGTTTCGACCAGCCAGAGCCCTGAGAGTTACTGACTACACACCACCACTAACTGTACACAACTCTGAAGGAGGCTGACCAGTTTAAAGTGGACAACGATGATGAGCCCGTGCACCCGTTTTCAGGTGACCGCAGACTATTACTAACACCAATTAAAACAGCAGAAGTTGAAAAGGCACAGAAAGCGCTGAAAATGGGCGTGCATTCGGACCTGATGGCATGAGCAACGAATAATTCAAATACGTAAGTGACATTATCTTAAACCGATCACGCACCTAATCAATTCATCCTTTATGCACCACCTTCCCATCGATGGTGTAGGCCAAGGCGCCCTTTTGGCGCTACATAAGCCCAAGAGGCCACCAGGGCAACCCACCCACCCACCCCAACCCCACCACCGCCAATCTACGGTCACTTGTGCTCCTCAACAGCATACAGTAAATCTTATCCAATGTTACTCTATGCCGCATCCGAGACAAGATCAAGGACTTCACTGGATCATGTCAACTTGGCATTAAACGTGGACGCGGCTGTGCAGACATTGTATGGGCTCAACGTATGCTCGTGTCAGTAGTCATGTCCAAGCACTGAGATTTCCACAAATTGGGCATCGACATGACTCGAGCCTTCGACTCAATTAAACGCTCAAAGACCATAGATGTACTGCACCAGGCCAGTTACAATGAAGATGATCTGCGACACGTGGGACCACAGAGTTCATCGGCATATAACTATCGATAAAGCAGGAAACTAAAGAAAATGACGACCCACTTCGTAGCGGGAACCCATAGGAGGAAAAAGCACAATCCTGGGCTCACTGCATTGAAGTACTCAGGACATTGCTGCACGCTGCATCATGGGGAACATAGCTCTCCAGTCCTTCTGGAAGCTATGGATTCGTAGATCAACGATGCCCTTGACAAAAAGTCTACGTTTATACAACGCAACCTGTGTATCATATGTGCTGTATAACTGTTGCAGCTGGGCAGCTCTAGATAGATGTGATGCCTGCCACCGCAAACAACTCCGCACTATCACTTGACACTGATGGCCAGACAGGATAATTTCCCATGATGCATTAAACACACCGTATAATACAGCGTCACTGTCCGTAAAAGTCACCCAGCAAAACTGGTTCATGTTTGGCCATATGCTAAGGATGCCAGAAGACACACCTATATATATGATTACAGTATTCTGTGGATGTAGTAGTAGAAACATCCTACAGCTACAATCAGGCCTTCGCATTTGACCACTGTGTCGTGTCCTCAGCCAAACTCTTTAGCTTCCTCATGCCCATTCTTGATCTGAGTGTACCAAGGCCTGTTTTCTTCGTCACGTCGCAGTATGGTTAATAAATTTATGCAATGACGTCACCTGCTTTAAATTTGCTGGCTCTCAGTAGAGCGAATTTCAAGGCTCTGTGCTGGTGCAGAGCCTATGTACATGGTGAATAGAGCAAAAATAAAATATATCTGTAGGACTGATACAGATACTATATTATATATAGGGTGTCATAATCTTCAAGTTAGTCATATATATATATATATATATATATATATATATATATATATATATATATATATATATATATATATATATATATATATATATGCACCATCTATTGTGAACCATCTGTTGTTTTATTATAGATTGTACCTCATACCTTACGTTACCTCATGTTGTTACTGGACGATAGGATGTTCCCGAGTTCAGATCTACATCTTCATGATTTTCTGTTAAATCTGCGGTGTGTCTCGGAGCAGGTTACCTCATGTTGTTACTGGACGATAGGATGTTCCCGAGTTCAGATCTACATCTTCATGATTTTCTGTTAAATCTGCGGTGTGTCTCGGAGCAGGTTCCATCAGAGCTGCTTCGAACTTGTACACCATATCTTGGTTCGACCAGTGTCTGTCCAGGCGTGCCTCGAAAGATTTTCCAGTTAGGACACTCATAACTTCTTCTAGTAGACTATTCCAGGGATTACCTATTTGAACGCAGAAACTATTTTGTCTCAGCTTACCGTTTCCTCGTATTTTGATATTTTGAGGTGGTGGCTTTGTAGTTTCACTTGGTGGTATATCAAAATAAATGAATATGAACTAGAACTTGAAGTTGACGTGTCTTTGACTAAACATTGCATACGAAAATTGCAGAGATCACACGCATAACAGGACAAGGAAGTGTGTGATATTTCCTGATAAAGAGCTTGTTTTATACAATCTGCAAGTTGCTCTCTGTCACAGGTTCAGGGTTTTTTAATAAAAACTTGCATCTCTATTGAACCAGGGTTAACAGCTGAACAATCAATCAAAAATGTTCTTGAACGTGTATATACACGAGCGTAGTTTGACTATACAAGTTGCTGTACAAGGAATTGCAAATGCTGGCATGGAATGGATTCCATACATGGCTACAGGAAGATCACCAAAATGATTTGTAATATCTGAAAGAAATAAGAGGCCAATGGCCTGTGATGTTTATCTGGACTATCAGCATTTAAACTATTTGCATATAAATAGATATGAAGGATAATACTAAAAAAATCCAACATGGCTACCAAAGAAATTGACCAATCAAAGTTCATGTTTCATATGTTGAAGCCTATCGCCATAGAATCTTTCCACCGAAGTTTTGTTGAAATTGGGCCATTAATTAAGGAGTAGCATGTTAAATGCAAAAAAAATCCCAGATGACCACCACAAAATCAACCAAACAAGATCTTTAATAGAAGTTCTAGAACCTACTACTGACTATCGAATTCTTCCAGTAAAATTTGTATAAAATCCAACAAGCGGTAAAGCAGAAGCGTTTTGACAATTTCCGGTAGATTTTTCATAGAATCTTTAATTTTCACCCCAAAACATGACCAAATAAAATTCTGAATAAAAGTTCTGGAGCCTACCATGATAGGGTCATTCTAGGCAAAGTGTGTTGAAACCTGTCAACAAGCTAGAGAAGCCTTTTCAGTCAAATTAGGTTGAAATCCGCCAAGCGCTTAAGGAGAAGCATTTTTAATCAAAGGTTGATGGACAGACAGACGATGGAGGGTCACCATGCCATAAGCCCACTTAGACTTTCAGGCCAGATGAGCAAACAATCAAGGATCCTAGTCTCTTTTTGTTCCTCTGCCCATCCATTTGGCCATCTGTCGGTTAGGTAGAAGCATTTTGACAATTTAAACCTAAGATTTTCACCAAAAGAATCCACCAAATCAAAATTCTGAATAGAAGTTCTTGCGCCTACCATGATAGGGTCCGTCCAGCCAACTAGGGTTGAAATCCATCAAGCGGTTAATGAGTAGAGTTTAGATAAAAATTGATCAATCAAAATTCTGTATGTACAGGTTCGGAAGCCTACACCCATAAGGTCCTTCCAGTCAAATTAGGTTGAAATCTGCCAAGAGGTTAATAAGGAGTAACGTTTTGAAAATTTGCGGTAAATTATTCATTAAATCTAAGATTGTCACCCAAAAATTAACCAATAAATAGTCTGTATACAAGCTCTGAAGCCTACGTCATAGGGTCTTTCCAGCCAAATTAGTTTTGCCAAGCAGTTAATGAGGAATAGCACTATTAATCAAATGTTTGTGGACAGACAAATGACAGAGGGTCACCATGCCATAAGCTCACTTAGGCCAGATGAGCTAACAATAAACGTAGCCCAGTCACCATTTGTCCCTTAGTCCATCTGTTAATTAGGTTATCTCCTCCTAAACGATCTGATGGCATTTAATCAAATTTATTATCTGAGTTACCCGTATAATTGCGCACTCTAAGATGACATTTACATTGGGCTCCACCCCAGGGTGCAGGTGCAAGAAAATGTTTACCTTAGGCTCTGCCACTGGGGTGTATAGAGAGGGGGGGGGGGGCAGAATGGCGAAGTTGGCAGGAGTTCATCCAAATTTGGTATGTAAGTTACTCATATGATTGCGGGTTGTAAAGCAATGTTTACATTATGCTCCGCTCCCGAGGTGGGGTGGGGGGTGCTGTGGGGGTGCTGTGGGGGTGCTGTGGGGTAGAGAGAGAGGCAAAATTACCGAAGGCGTGGGGATTTGCACATTCTAGTATTATTTTAGCTTGCCTAGATCTTACCATACAGGACAGATCCCTGATAATGGAGGTTACTGGGCCAGAGCTGAGCCAATATAGCCCAGTGTCTGCCCAGTAACAGCCAAGTCACCTGCATTACCACGGACCATTTATCAAGATACTCCATAAGCTCAATGAGTACCCGATTCATCTAGGCTACTTTAAATTAGTGGTCCTTACATTCAGTATGTCATTTATTTCTCTGCTGGAAGTTTTGCTCACATTAGTCCAATCATCTAGAGAAGGCAACTGGCTACTCCGCTTCACTGCTATTAACGCTTGAATTTGCTCAAGAAAATTTCAATCTTCTCATAGAAAATATCCATTTGCAGACCAAGAGAAGACTATTTTTGAAAATTTACCACTGGAATGACTGGCTCGATATCCGAGCCAGTCATTCCAGTGGTAAATTTTCAAAAAATAGTCTCCCCTTGGTCTGCAAATGGACATTTCTCAAGACCACTGCAGAAGCCGGTTTTTGGCTGATATGAGTGTCACAGGGTTAAGTCCATTATTTCTTGGTGAGCTGCACATTTGCAAAGATGAAAGTTGTCCATTCCCAACTAGATCTAATGGAAACTCCCAGGAAAAATCTAATCGACCAATCAGATTTCTGTATACAAGTTTGGAAGCGTATGATCATAGAATTTTTTCTAGCCAAGTTTGGGAGAAAGCGCGCAGGCGGCGAATGATGAGTTCTTTGTAATTTCTCCAAGATTTTGGGAAAATCCAAGCTGTCCATGAGAAAAACTGACCAATCAGATTTCTCTATACAAATTCACAATGATATAACTATAGGGACCCTGGAGATAAGTACGGCTGAAATTGGCCATGATGGTTAATGTGGATTATTCTTTTGACAAATTTTCTCATAGAGGCTCAGAAAGTCCAAGATAGCAACGAAAACATTGACCAATCAGATTTTTGTATACAAGCTCAGATGCCTACATATGAACACAGAGTCAAGTTTGATTGAAATAGCCCAAGAATGAAATACGTCATTTTTACTATAAATCTTCAGAAAATCCAAGATGGCCACCGAAGAAACTAACAACTCAAATTTATGTATCCAAGTACAAAAGTCTACTGCTATAGAGTCATTCAAGTCAGGTTTAATTGAAACCGGCCAAACACTTAATTAAACGTAGTCTTTGAGAGCAAAAGTTGATGGACTGACAGATGACAAACAACAGACAATGGATGGACGGTCAGATGGACAATCTCCGTGGCATAAACTCACTTGACATTTTACGCCAGATGAGCTAATAAATGATGGGATGCATAAATAATTAAGACACAGACAAGTTGATTCCTGTATACTATACAGCAGACAGTATAACTTTATTATATCTTCATAAAGCTATATACATTATGTTTCCAACTTTAACCCTTTCAACGACAGATCCCAGAAAAAGTAAACTCTAAGATGCATAGCATATTCTGTTAAATATTATGAAATTAATATTACTGGAAGCCATTGCTGCCGCAATGGCTTCCAGTCATATTAATTTCAAAATAGTCAACAGCTTTCTTGTTTGTTTGTCCTGAATTTGAGATATGGGGTATTTATCCGTGACAGAGTTAAGTCAACAGTATATAATATATGTAACAACTTTAATATACATTTAATTCAATTTCTATATATTTACAATTGCGCCTACATATATCGCATTATTTTATTATGCGCATAAATATTATGCATCATCATTTAGTACAAATACATTTATATGAGCTTGGATAATTTTTAGACCGGGTTAAATCATTTTGTACAGGTTTTGTCTGTGCAAAATTAGATTTGAAAAGCATGGGCTTGATGGCAAAAAGACTAGGCATCTTACTAGACAGATTCTCACGTTATCCAGAGCTTTATTCATTTACTCCAAGTAGAAGATAAGTAATCAAATGCAAACCCAAATATGCACATGCACACTCTCATAATGCATGCACACACATGCGCACGCACGCACGCACGCGCGCACACACACATGAACAAACCGATCAAATAGACGTCTTCCTGGCCATATAAATCCAACAATATTTTACCAACCATTTAACCTATGAAATGTCAGCGTCTTAATTTCAAGACAGCTGTGCAGGAAAACTGCTGAATATTTTGAAACTAATTTGACTGGCTGCTGTTGCTGCTTATGGTTTATTAGTTATGGTTATTATCGGAATAAGACATACAATTCATAAGTTAATTAAGCGTTTATGACAGACTAAATCGTGTTATTCATGACATAATTGATTATGACATCAACCTACATGTGACATTGTTGATTATGACATCATATGATTGATCAATAAACTGGATTCCTCTGCTCAAAAACACAGAAATATAAACATTGGATACGTTCTGAGCTCAGCTTCCTGTCCTTCAATCAACAGGATTCTAGATCAGCTTATTAATGGTCAATATTGTGGAAAACAAAAGCCTTTGCTCAATGAATGTCCAATTGCATGTCAAGAAGACTCTTTTTGAAAATTTACCACTGGAATGACTGGCTTGTTTATTGAGCCAGTCATTTCAGGGGTAAGATTTTACAAATGGTCTTCTCTTCCGGCTGCAAATGGACATTTCTCAAGAACACTGCAAAGGCTGGTTATGGACAGCTTGACCATTAAAGAAACCCATTTACACCAAAGGATTGAAAATAAAATTGCTAAAATTATATACTTTTAGATGCTTAAATTGTGTGCCTGATTGTAATGAAACGGAATAAATCTTAACATATGATGCTTTCATTCCACATAAATTAATGTCATTTTTTTAGTTGTGAAGTTGAATTAGGGACTCCTGTCTCTATTTTTATTTCATCTGTATTATGCATCTTTAAACGGTATGTTCTGGGACATTAGATGTTGATCTGAAAATTCTGCCACCTTGCACAAGGTAACCAGCTATATCCCATCTGCTTTTCAAACATGGTATATACTTAAAGCATTCAGGTGTATCCCATCTGCTTTTCAAACATGGTATATACTTAAAGCATTCAGGTGTATCACATCTGTTTCAGAGGATGTATTCCAAGCACACGCAAACCATTAGCAAGCGTTACCCGACAGCTGACAAAGAGAGATAACCGCGCCTGCAAGAAGAACAAGCAAACATGGACTCAGAAGACAAAATTAACATTTGATTTTATTGGATTTAGCGATATGACCATAATCGCTTAACCCTTACTGACATAAAACAACAAATTCTTTCATATAAGAATATTTTCGGATATTTTGAATTTAGTTTGACACAGAGATTTTGTTGCCGGGGTAAAAAATGTGTTCATATCAGTGAAGAGTGTTTTAAAAAATACATATTTCACATGATGCAACAAGAAAAATAGTAGTGATACCAGTCAAGACTCTGATAACACAATTCATAAATTCACCATGAATCAACTTTCCCATAATACCCTGGGAGGCTAATTTACCAGTGTGAGCAATGGGCTGTGATATCATAATTACATTTTCTTTACTATCATGCAAAATTCACTCATGATGTTTTCTGATACTGGGCGGGACTATTACAGATTCTCAGATACACGATTTTATGGTTTGAGCTTCATGTAAAATCTAAGTTTGCACCCCACTTAAATGGCGGCCTATCTAAAAATTCCTGGAAGTTCGGAATTATGAATATTTGCCACTATGTCAAACATGCTCAATATAGTACATGCAGCTTAGGGGCCACAGATGCTGATTCTTAACACATTAATGGTTCAATTTGGTTGAGAAAATGTAAATATTTCCATTTTTGAAAATTTACCATTAGAATGACTGGCTAGGTTACTGACCAAGCCAGTCATTCCGGTGGCAAATTTTCAAAAATATTCCTCTCTTGCCCTGCAAATATTCATTCCCCAAGGCCAATTCAGTGGCCGGTATCACCAGTAAAGGGTTAATTGTCAAGCCTCCCAATACAGCCTTTACCTTTGTCTTGAGAAATGTCTATTTTCAGGCCATTAAACAAAATATTTTGAGATTTTATCACGGGGATGTAGAGCCAGTCATTACAGTAGTAAATTTTCAAACTTTTCGCGTGCAAATGAACATCCACTAAACAAAGACTTTTAATTCAATGACAAATCTTGACCAAAGTGTAGGCTCCTAAACACATATTCTATAGTGAGTAAATTGGATCATGTCTTACTTTCAGGGATAGAGCTACCCACTTGAAGAATCCAGTCTGTCTCAGTCAATCATATGATGTCATAATCAACTACGTCATATGCAGGCTGATGTCATAACCACTTATGTCATGAATGACACGATTTAGTCCATCATGAATGCTTAACCTGGACAGACTATTAAGCATTTAAGATGGACTAAATCCCACCATTCATGACGTAATTGATCATGACATCAGCCTACACACGATGTAGTTGATTATAACATCATATGATTGACTGAGAAACTGAATTCCTTAATTCTCAGTTATTTCTGAGCTGTATTACAGCTCTGGGATGTTCCTACAAGCCTTGATCGATGCATGCCATTTATTTTCAGGCTTGGGGTTTTAAATGTCACTCAAGTATAATGTCATCAAAACCAAAATCTGTCACTTGTTAGCTGATGTCACAATCTAATGATGCAGGTCCATCACTAAAGGGGAAGAAGTCAGGCAGTAACCAGTGAATTTACAATTTAATAAACAATCTGTTGAGTATTTTGAAATTATTTTGACTTGTAGTTCTTTTAAAATATTATAATTCATTCATAGTATAAAGTGACGGTGACTGGAGCTCCACTTGAAACTGGTCACATTGGCGGATCATAACTAGAACTGGATACATCTATTTTGTTTTTTAAAAGACAAAGATACGGATAAGCTTTGTGACTGACCTGGGCTATGTCTGCAGTCTGGTCTTTTACTTGCAGGCATCTTATAGCTACATTAGTTAAATGACTGAAATATTAACAAACAAACAAAATATGTTTAAGTCTAACAAATCTGAAAATCAAAGCAATGACACATTCATAAAAAATTACTCAGCCTGCCAATCTCTCTCTAATCCCCATCCACACCACATCCGTGTTGGGATCGATTAATCTCTGAACTCTCTGACTATTAATTTCCAGAAAACTATACACTCAGGTAAGCTGTTAAATATTTTGAAACTAATTTGACTGAGCAACAGACTATTAAGCATTAAAGACAGACTATATCAAGTCATTCATGACATCATGATTATGACGTCATCCTACAGGTCACATAGTTGATTGTGGCATCATATATGATGACATATGATGGATTGATGAACTTGGAAAGGTTAATTACAACATTACCTAATAAGTTATTTATCTAGGGAGCTGTCAATGAAGGGTTGATTTGGCTCCATTATATGTAATCTTTTTAGCCATGTCTGTGCATAATTTCATTTGCAACAAATATTGTCATATAAAGACATGCCAAATACTTAACTTACAGTAACAGTTTGAGAGTGAATATAGAGTCATGTTCGACTACCTAACCATAGTCAGTTTGCTGGTTTACTAAACATGCGCAGTGGCTATGCCCAGCCGAATCCTGGATAGGTAACTATAGTTCAATGGTACCAAATTCCCCATTGAATTACTATTGCAGAGAATTTGGAGGCGGGTACCAGTCTCGATTAACCCTATCTGTCATCTCTTTTGATGGCCTATAAAAGTGGGTGATTTTTTGTCAGTAAAAACATCAAAAAGCATCCATATGAGATATAGTGGAAAGGAATAGGGTCTTAGGAACAATGACATACAATAGGAAAGTATAATTTCATCAAACCTAAGTTATTTAGTGAAATATTTACACTTCTATATGCAGTTATTCGTGGTAAGCGAGGGGTGTTCGCCATTTTGAATATTATGCATATTTCCTACTAACCATTTGGAAGTGAGCTCAGGTGCTTGGTCGACAATAGTTAACTAACTATTTAAAGTTTGACTGGGATCCCGTTAACAATAGCTAACAATCATTAGCCAGTCGAACTTGACTTTGATTTAAAAGTCTAAACAATTTTATCAAATTCCAACCATTTGATAATTTTTAACGAAAAAACTAAATAAACTCACCCTAGTTGGAAGAGATAATGCACCAATACATAAGGCTCCAAACCGTGCAGCGATTTTTTCAACACTTCATCATATCTACAGTGAGAAAAATATCTAAAATTATTTAACTGTCTGACTGCTTCAAGCCACCAGGCAATAATTTCAAACTTTTAACATGCTTTGAATATTTTGAAAACAATTTGACTGAAAGTTGTTGGTGGATTAGCCACCAACAACTTTCAGTCAAATTGTTTTCAAAATATTCAGCATATCTAAAGTTAAACCCCTTGGAAAATGTAGTCTGCTGAAATTCAGCATGCAAACAGTTAACCCCTTTTGTCTCAACTTGTCGCTATACTGGTAACACCACTTCTGCAGTGGTCTTGAGCTCTGTCTATTTGCAGGTCAAGAGAAGACTATTTTTTAGATTTTACCAGTGGAATGACTGGCTCGGTAAGCGAGCCAGTCATTCCAGTGGTAAATTCTCAAAAATAGTCTTCTCTTAGCCTACAAATGGACACAGACTAAGCACAAATTTGTATTTCCTAGACGATTAACCCTATAATCACCAAGCCGATCAAAGACCAACTCTTTGATAAATATTTTCCTAAATTCCTGCAGTAAATTTACAAAAAAAACCCGTTCTTTTGGCCAGCAAATGATCGTTCACTGAGCAAATATTTGAATTTTCTTTAAAACTTTGACAAATGAAAGGGTTAATTGACAAAAGTAGCATTTTATGTGCTTTGAGTTGCTGTTGACACAAGAGGGTTAATATTGTACTATAAATAGACACGTTGATTTTTCAACATACGGATGAGATACACGCATAAAACAGTCTTCTCTCGCCTTGCAATATAGGAATCCAGTTTATCGAACAATTATATGATGTCATAATCAACAACGTTGCATATAGGCCGACCTCATAATCCATTATGTCATGAACGACGCGACTTAGTCCGTCATAAACGCTTAATTGTCTCTCAAGTTGTATGAATTGTATGTCTTTACTATTTAATAAATATTCTGTTTAATATTGTGGGAAAAAATTTGACTGAGTGCTGTTAACGGCACCCAGTCAAAACAGTTTCAAAATATTCAACAGAGCCATTACCTGTATAGCTTTCTGGAAATTGAGATTCAAAGAATCCTTGGCTCAATCGATCCGAACACGGACACAGTGTGGGTGGAACTTAGCTAGAGATGGGCAGGGCATAGCTAGGATTGGATTACTCCATTGGACATTGTCATTTTCTGATCTATCAATCTTGACAATTAAAGGGTTAATGCCATATAATACATATAGTTAATATTAACTGTATTAGACCATGTAATAATTCACCTTTCCAGAGTATCCATCACTCATCTGAACTCGAATGATGTCATAATCAGCTCAGCGCATGTATGATGACGTCAATCTTCACATCACAAAGGGTTCTATATAGACCGTCATCAAATCTCAAATACTCCAACACATTGTATGAATTGTATGTCTTTGTAATTCTTTGCTATTTAAGAAATATGCTGTTGAATATTTTGAAGGCAGCAACAGCGCCCAGTCAAATTAGTTTCAAAATATTCAACAGCTTACTTGTGTAGTTTTTTTGGAAATTTATAGTCAGGTGTTCAGAGATCGATCGATTCCAACTCAAGCGAGGAGTGGGTGGAGCCTAGCTAGAGATGGGCGGGGCATAGCTAATACCGGAAAGGTCCATTTTCACAAGATATTTTCAGATGAGACGTCACCTTCTCCACCCCACCCCACTATCCATGCATCATAATTCAGGATTACATCTATGCGATCAATGTAATAGGCAACTACAAAGCACACATCCTCATATACCTCACCATATGCACTCTATGTAAGGTAAACAATATGAGGGTTTAAGCTCATAATACAAGAGAATTACGAGGACATTGTTTTGAAATAACAAGCTCTGTCCAAACCACTGGAATCAATCACTTTCCTAACAGATCATAAGCAAAGTATTGTGACATAAATAAAGGAAAGCATTTAAAAATCATTGATCTGTAATCTCTACCCCATACCTAGTCTATCATCACAATCCAACATTTGACATAATTTGAGCATCTCTGTGACGGGATTAATTCCTCATCACTTACTCACCTTGCCAGCATAATCGCTACTCGTATTGCCTCAGGTTCTACAAGACAGGAGGCATCAAACTCAGCATCCAAACTCACACCACAATTTAGCTCCAGGCTATTAAAACATAGACCAAACATGAAATAGTGTTAATACTCAATAAAGGGATCCATTTCTAGCTATTCCCCACTCATTTCTAGCAATGTTCCGCCCATTTCTAGCAATGTTCCCCCCATTTCTAGCTAAGCTCCACCCATTTCTAGCTATGCCCCACCCATTTCTAGCAATGCTCCGCCCATTTCTAGCTAAACTCCACCCATTTCTAGCAATGCTCCACCCATTTCTAGAAACACTCCCCCCATTTCTAGCTACGCTCTGCCCATTTCTAGATAAGCTCCACCCATTTCTAGTTATGCCCCACCCATTTCTAACAATGTTCCACCCATTTCTAGCTAAGCTCTGCCCATTTCTAGCAATGCTCCACCCAGTTCTAACTAAGCTCCACCCATTTCTAGCCATGCTCCGCCCATTTCTAGCTAACCTCCACCCATTTCTAGCAATGCTCTTCCCATTTTTATCTAAGCTCCACCAATTTCTAGCAATGCACCACCCATTTATAGCAATGCTCTTCCCATTTCTATCTAAGCTCCACCCATTTCTAGCCAAGCTCCACCAATTTCTAGTAATGCACCACCCATTTCTAGCAATGCTCTTCCCCTTTTTCTATCTAAGCTCCACCCATTTCTAGCAATGCGCCACCCATTTCCAGTAATGCTCCACCAATTTGTAGCTAAGCTCCACCCATTTCGAGCTAAGCTTCACCCATTTCTAGCCAAGCTCCACCAATTTCTGGCCATGCTCAACCCATTTCTAGCAATGCTCCACCCATTTCTAGCCATGCTCCATTTCCAACTAAGCTCCACCCATTTCTATCAATGCTCCGCCCATTTCTAGCAATGATCCACCGATTTCTAGCAATGATCCGCCCATTTCTAGCTAAGCTCCACCCATTTCTAGTTAAGCTCCACCTATTTCTAGTTATTCCCCACACATTTCTAGCTAAGACCTGCACACTTTGTATACACATTTGAATCGATTTTAACAATTTGAATCTAAAATTCAAGTTAACTATACAGGTAGGCTGTTGAATATTTTGAAACGAATTTGACTGGGAGATGGTTTCACATACTTTAGCGATGGACATTTCGCCTTTGTGACAGATTTACATCATGTTGATTGTGATGAACGCTAACAAGTGACACATTTTAATTATGATGTCAGATACTTGAGTGACAGATCAGATCCCTCCATTAACAGCACAATTGTATATTCACAAGGAGTGCCTAACTTATACACTTAGGCCCATATCCACGAAGAAGACAGCTTACTCCCTGGTGTAAATTAGAAACATACCAATCAGAATGCTGCATTTAAGCTACGTGCGAGGGTTAATCCCTAGATACGCCTCATCTATGGCGTAAGCCCTTTCATGAATACGAGCCTAACTGCCTGCACCTATTTAGAAGGTTCTACATCATATTCATAGAGGTGACTAAATATTCATCTAATGTAGGTGAATACAAACTTATGTGTTTTTTTAACAATTACTGATTTATGCATATTTTTCGTACTTAACTCTTTCACTGAATAAACCCTGAAAAAGTATATTCTTCACAATATAAAACTTATTCTGTTGAATATTTTGAAATTATTTTTATTGGAAGCCATTTTATGGCAGCAATGGTTTCTAGTGAAATTAATTCCAAAATACGCAACAGGGAATTCATCAGTGAAAGGGCTAAGTACCCTTCAGGAATATGGCCCTAGTTGTGTTGTGTGCATGCGTGCGTGCGTGCGTGCGTGCGTGCGTGCGTGCGTGCGTGTGTGCATAATGCGAGATCCTGTATTTATCACATAAGCAAATGTGTATTCCACTACATAACATTTATTAATCCTTAATCCTCAAATTTGTTCAAGAAAACGTCCATTCACAGCCAAGAGATTATTATTTTTTTTTTTCATTAGAATGGTTGGCTCATGATGGTTGAATTAAGTCCAAAATTTTGACTAATACATTTTATTTTGTTTTGGAGATATTATACATTATTTCACTGCTGTACTGTAGAATGCTTACCTACACAATCTTGCATGTAAATATTGCAAAAATATTCCTGAATCTGCTTTGAAGTTGAGTACTCGATCCCAGCTGAATTTGTAATTCAGATGTCGTCTCTCCTTCAAATCTCGTACAACAATTGCACTAATACCAAGTATATCTGCGGTCTTCTCAAAATTGTCTGTAATCTTTGTTGCTGATGAAGGAAGAGAAGATAAGAATTAAGAATGCTTACTATATACAATCAGAATGACTTAGTCATAAATGTCAAAAATTTGACAGACAGAATGGCCGATAGACAGACCTGACTTACCGTAAAACGTTCATTATTAACCGCAGCTTCTAATACGACAAGGGCTGTAAATTCTTTAAATCCAAATTTCTGAGAAAGGGGGGGGGGGGGGGCGGGGCTACTTCTACTAGGTATATTTCAAGAAAAAAATGAAATCAGTTCTCTAAAATGATAAAAAAAAAAGGATGAAAATTGAACACAGTTTCATGACACAAATTCTTAACACCTTATGCCTATGCTTAATGTATACCTTATATCCATCATCACGGGAGTGAAACTATTTATTGGGACTACCTAAATATTGCATATAATTTAACAAACATTGTTTATTTCATCAAAATTAATCCTAATTTTGACATAAAATGTCGTCGAGAGAACATAGAAATCATGTGATGTACCAGCTTTTGCTACAGGACGAGTTTATGTTGTTACTCGAGTAGTGTGAAGACGCTAATATTAGTACCCAGGTAGATACTTGTGCAATCCACATAAATAGGAGGGGAGCTTCGAGTAGCTACGACAGTGACGGCGTAAATTCATCCTATAGCGGAAGCCGAGTAATACTCGATAGAATCGTCTGCGTTCTATGGACCTAATATACTGGACTTGAAACTCGGCATGTACTATATATATATATATATATATATATATATATATATATAATCATTACGTGATGGTAACCGAGTATTGTACATTTAATCTGATCTGCATAATTGGTACTCGTTAAATTAACCTATTTTTCATTGATAGTAGTTTCATACAAGGAAGCGACGCAATTTCAATGGTATTTCTGTGAAGTTATTGCAAAATTTTGTTTCAAATTTTTATTTAGCATTTATATGTTATTTAAATCTCTAAAAATTTCTTTACACAAACTGCTGAATTTTGGATACGACTTCTATTAGATACATTTGCTGTTTTAAAACTGATAAGAAATTAAAATGGCTCAACCTAGAAAATTAACATACAACTTCTATTAAGGATGTGGTTATTAATAGGAGATTTATGGTATATAAGTTTTTGTGGCAACTTAAAAGCACGCATAACAGACTCCTTTATCTTGGATAAGAGAGATAACTTATGGGCTAGATATCTCAACAGCAGAGTTACTGGCCCCTGTAACACGGTTAGTATACGGGCTATGAAATTGTATCTAAGTTTTAATCAGGATAACTTGAACAAGCAATGAGTATATATGCCACAAGTTATTCGCTCTAGTAATGAAGAGTCTTAACCCTGCAACCCTCGAATTTGTTCAAAATTTTTTTAATTTTCTCATATAAAATGTCCATTTGCAGACCAAGAGAAGACTATTTTTGAAAATTTACCACTGGAATGACTGGCTCGGTTACCAAGCCAGTCATTCCAGTAGTAAATTTTCAAAAATAGTCTTCTCTTGGTCTGTAAATGGACATTTCTCAAGGCCACTGCAGAAGGCGTTTTTGGTTGATATGAATGTTAAAGGGTTAAGTTTCTAATCATTCAAGTTGCAAGGTCAAGTTCATTCTGACAGAATTTAATGACAAATCCAAACTAATACCAGTAGTCCTAACATTGGAGGTTACTGGGCCGGCACATTGACCCATTCCAGCGAGGTGAGCTAAAAATAGAAAGCTACAATGTAACCAGGACTGTGTTTCTGTTATGCTGTTGTCAGGTTTTGTTTTGTTTCTGCCCCGTGTTTGTCTCGGGGAAATCATAATTTGTTTTGAGCAGTACTGTAGCACTACCATGCATTTGCATTTAACCCTTTAGCCCTCATATCGGCCAAAAACGGCTTCTGTAGTGGTCTTAAGAAAGGTCCATTTGCAGACCAAGAGAAGACTTTTTTTTAATTTACCACTGGAATGACTGGCTCGATAACGAAGCCAGTCATTACAGTGGTAATTTTTTTAAAATAGTCTTCTCTTGGTCTGCAAATGGACATTTTATATGAGAAAATTGAAATTTTCTTGAACAACTTCAAGGGTTGAAGATATCAGAAGCAGAATAGGAGACCGACTAGACATAATGAATATTGAATATTTTTAATCTAATCTGACTGCCTATGGCCAGTCAAATTAGTTTCAAAATATTCAACAACATCTTTATTAAACAGTAAAAACATACAATTCATACAACGCCTAGTCTTTCATCAATTAAGCATTTATGATGCATTTATCTATGTCATTCGTGACGTATTTGATTATGACATCATCCTACATGTTATGTAGTTGATTATGACATCATATGATCGATGGATAAACTAGAAAGGTCCATTATGCTACTGAGCTAAATGGAGTGTAAGTAAAATCTGTTTATAACCAAGTAACGAATTTCTAAATATTATGATATTTATACAGCGTAATTTATGCAAACCACAGCCTCAAAATACCTAAATCCTCCCTGAACACAAAATATATCTAACTGAACAGATTCTCCCCAAACTAGACAAATTATATATTCTGGTTGGCCTGTACTGCTATTTGCAATGTGATTCATTATTTTTGATAATTACGACACAGTACATAAAAGTCGTGAAACTAAATCATCAACCCTTTAACACTCATACGTCTTCTGTAGTGATCTTGAGAAATGTCCATTTGCGGACCAAGAGATTATTTTTGAAAATTTACCACTGGCATGACTGGCTCAATAAGGATATTTTCTACGAGAACATTGAAATTTTCATGAACAAATTCGAGGGTTAAAAGATTAATCGCTACAACACTAACTTTCTTTGCTATGTAGAATCGCCTCTGTTTTCTTCTTAGCCTCATCTAAGATGTCTCGCAGAAAAACCACATTGCCTTTCCTTGTCTGCATACCATGAACACGACCAAACCCAACCAACAAATCATTCTCATGCCTGCAGATAAACATTAGAGACAGCCATAAAACATTATAATCCAATATTTAAGTAATGTTACTTAGAGCGATTCATTTCCACCTGTGCCCCGCCCATTTCTACATGGCCCATACAAGGATTTGGCCGATTCACTGAAGGACTTTTCAAGGACTATGTCTATCATATTCAAGGACTGTAAAACTGGACTACAAATAAGGGGTGCATGAAATTGTGCAAATTAGATGCTCTGAAACACCATCTCCTGCGGTGCTGATGTGATAATAAGTAGCCATGTATCATAGGTAACTTTCACTTATATTGGGAAAACACATTTTCAAATACTTTTCAAGGCAAATTTCAAATTCAAGGACTGATGTTAAAATTTAAGCACCTTTCAAATTTGTACGAACTTGTTCTATCTAAGCTTCACCAATATTGTACTGTATCTGTTGGATTCGATTCAAACCCTGAATTACCAGGATCTCAATGGATCTTTCCAGCTTATCCATCCGTTTATTATGACGTCATAATCAATTATGTAACGTGAAGGATGATGTCATATTCAATTACATCATGAATGACTAGATTTACTCCGTCTTAAATGCTTAATAGTCTGATACGCTGTACGAATTGTATGTCTTTACTATTTAATAAGCATTCTGTCGATTATTTGGAAACTATTTTTACTGGGTGCTGTTGCTGCCTATGGCAGCAACAGCACCCAATAAATTAGTTTCAAAATATTCAACAGCTTAACTATAATTTTCTGGAAATTGAGTCAGGGAGTTCAGGGATTGATCGATCCCAACACAAGCAACGTGTCGGTGGAGCTTAGCTAGAGATGGGCGGTGCATGGCTAAAACTGGAACGGTACATTTCATGGTATCAATACAGGTAAGCTGTTGTATATTTTGACTAAGGGCTGTACGTTGCTGCTTATGGCACAACTTATAGCCTATTACTATTTATCTAAGCGAAAAAGGAATTACCCACAGACCAGAAATGACAAATTCTTCACGATGTATGGAATATTTAATGTTTTGAAACTAATTTGACTGGAAGCTGTCGCTGCTTTATTCAACAGCTTTCCAGTATAGCTGTATTGATATTGAGACACTTGCATTTCAAGGGTTAAATGGTTAATTTATAAGCAACGCTATAAAACTTAATCTTAACCCTTTAACCATTTAATCCTCGAACTTGTTCAAGAAAATTTCAATTTTCTCAAAGAAAATGTCCATTTGTAGACCAGGAGAAAACCATTTTTTTCCATTTACAACAGGAATAACTGGTTCGGTGATCAAGTCAGATATTCCCAGTGGTAAAAATAGTCTTCTCTTGCCCTGCAAATGAACATTTATCAAGACCACTACAGAAGCCGTTTTTGGCTGATACGGGTTAACCTCAAATCTGTTTTCTCATAAAAATTTTCATTTACAGACCAAGAAAAGATTATTTTTAAACATTTACCACTGGAAGGACTCGATTATCGAGCCAGTCATTCCAGTGGTAAATCCTTAAAAATAGGCTTCTCTTGATTTGCAGATGGACATTTATCAGGACACCTACAAAATCATTTTGGCTGGCTTGAGCATTACCACTCTAATGTCAATATACTATCTGTTACTGTGTCAATAGCAGAGAAACTGGTATACATTTTTCAGAACACCAGTTCGTCTTTGAATTTAATTTGAAGATTTAAAATTTTGACAACATAGTGGTAATGGTTAACAAAGCTGGGTTCTGGGTACCTTACCCGTTAATCCATGAGTGTCCAAGCTTTTTCATCAGACCAACAATGTGCTGGAAATGTAGATACTGGCCCTGTTCTACCTACCAATATAAACAAGGCAGAACATAATTATAAATTTTTCTAAAGAATGAATGTAAATTTGCAGACCAAGAGCAAAGTTTTGAAAACTTAATACTGGCATCACTCGGTAAATTAGCAAACCATGAAAAGATTAACCAACCACCTGTCATCAAATTTGTGGATGAAACATTGCAAAAAGAATGGCGTTACCATACTTAGTTAAATCTCTTGGTAACTTACACATCCATTAAACAACACCCATTTCATATACTGTAGAATGAATAATACAACAATTAGGGATTTATTAAGTTATTAAACAATTAGAATAATGCTTCCATTTACTTAAATAAGGTACCATGGGTGGACGCATGCTTACGCACATGCACACATATAAACACACATAAAAAAAACCACATGCAACAAAAGAAATCCCAGCATCTGTGGGCACGCACACACGCACACACACCAAATACATATACCCATGCATGCATGCGTGCACACACACACCAAATGCAAATACCCATGCATGCATGCATGCATGCACGCACACGCACACACACACACACACACACACACGCACGCATGCACACACACACGCACACACGCACGCACGCGCACACACGCACACATACACCAGACATACAACCACACACTTAAACGTGGCATTATGAGCATACCATAGACTACAAAATGACAAATGCTAATTTAATTCATTCATACTTACACAATAATGTATTTTGTTGAACTTGTATTTCCTATGCCGGTCCAGTAATGCAGCTATATCTCTGGTGAAAAATAAGTGAAATCGTGGATATATTGAGGACAGAATACATCATCAAGGCAATCCTGATAGACTACAAAAATCTAACACGTCTGACATATTGATTGCTATAATATAATATGCCTGGGAAATTGCATAGGGTATGACTGGAAAATCATAACACTTAACGGACAACCAGGCGAAAAATTGCCGCTACAGTGGTCCTGATAAATCACAATTTACAGCTTCCAAAGAAGACAGTTACTGATAATTTCCGACTGGAATAGCTAGCTCGATAACCGAGCCAGTCATTTCCTTGGTAAATTTTCAAAAAATACTCTTCTCTTGGCCTTCAAATGGATATTCACTGTGCAAAAGTTTTGATTTGCTTGAGCATTTTTTACCATTAAAGAATTAATTCATAAATTCTTATAAAAATATTTAACCCTTTCAACAACAGATTCCTAAAAAAGTTAATTACTTATGATATATAGTATATTCTGTTGACAATTTTGAAATTAATATGGCTTCCAGAATATGCCTAAGGCAGCAATGGCATCCAGTCATATTAATTTCAAAATATTCAACACCATTCTTGTTTGTTTACCTCAAGATCGAGACAGGGAATTTATCGGGTGAATGGTTAAATGAAGCATTCAAAAATTTCATAAATAATAATTATACTACTGAATGCAGTGCAGTACAGATCAGTACAAAATCTACTGATATACTGATCCATATTTATCACCATTAAACATATATCTTCTAGCCCTGTTGGGTAGTAGCCCATTCAGGGAAAATTCAAACCCTAAAACATGTCATCTATAGACAATCTGCCTTATACAATACCATCTTAGACAAATGTTTTAACTGTCTGCCTGTCTGCCTGCCTGCCTGCCCACCCACCCATCCGTCCATCCATCTGTCTAGCTGCGATTCTCTTCTTGCACAAATCTGTCTGCCTGCCTGCCCGCCTGTCTGCCTGCCTGCCTGCTTCAGGGCCAGATCTTGATTTTGCAATGTTCTAGCCAACAGATTAGCCTAATAACATTTTCGTTAGCCGAATAGTAAATACTTTAGCCACATTTTTACTTCAATGTCACTTATGAACATGTTTGCAGTCAGCCATCATTAGTTAATAGCCTAATATTAAGTTTACAGCCCAGATACAATACTGTCTTACAATATAAGATATGTGTTGAATATTTTGAAACTAATATGATTAAAAGCTGTTGCTGCCTTAGGCAGCAACAGCTTTTAGTCATATTAGTTTCAAATTATTCAACAACGTAAACAGGAACTTTTGATTTGCAATTGTAACGTTGGAATTAGTCAGGATTCAACCAATCAAGAAAGTTAAATTAATTTTAATCATTAGCCAGTGATTTAGCCAATTCTGCTTTTCATTAGCCAGATTTAAGTTTTACGAGCATTTGACTAATTGGCTAGTGGGTAGATCTGTCCCTGTTGCCTGCCTACCTGCCTCCCTGCCTGCCAGTTATATTTATGACAAACATACAAATATACATTCATCTCAACTATATCGAATGCGTGCTTATTTTTAACTGGCTTTATTGTTGTGCTTCGCCTAATAGTCACCGTGTAAGATAGAGTGTTGTGCCATCACTCTTCACCACTGTAGCACGACATTGTCCCGTGGCAATTTGTACATCCAGATAACCGACACCCGTGGTACTAGAAACACAACACAAAGCTAATAGTAAGAGAAATACTGCTTTGCAGATACAAGAAACATGGCATGCAATGCATAGTATTACACACTAGGAAACCAGAACGAAGTGCACCTTTCTAACAAACCTTTCTAATTTCTCCATCCATCATCTGACGTCATAATCAACTAAGTGATGTGTAGGATGACATCATAATTAATTATGGCATGAATGACTCGATTTAGTCCATCTTTGATGCTTAATAATCCGCCCCTTTGTACAAATTGTATGTCTTTACCATTTAATAAACATTATGTTGAATATTTTGAAACTAATTTGACTGGGTGCTGTTGCTGCCTATGGGCGCTGTTGCCATAGGCAGCAACCGCACCCAGTCAAATTTGTGTCAAAATATATAAAAGCTTAACCGTATAGTTTTCCGGAAATTGATAGTAAGGGAGTTCAGGGATTGATCGATCCCAATATGAGCGAGGTGTATGACGAACTTAGCTAGAGATGGGCGGGGCATAGCTAAATCTGGAAAGGTCCATTCCATCTAGTCAACAAATGTTTAACAGAGATTAGGTAATTGAAATTTGTAACTATAATGGATGGATCCAATCTGTTACTCAAGTATCTGATGTCATAATCCAATAGGTCATATGTAGCTAAACTCACAATCAGAATGACATCATAATCGTAAGCTCCATCAGAAAAATTGAAGTCTTTCATAAGATTGTACAAATCGTATGTCGTCAATATATTTAGAAGTCAATACACATTTGACAGAAACAGCTTCCAGTAAAGTTAGTTTCAAATTATTGAAAACTTGACCTGTATCACTACCTTGAAATGTATATGCTGGGAATTTAAGTTTCACAGCTTCAAATTGATTCCAGCACACGGACAAAAAGTGAACAGAGCATAGGTAGAAATGAGCGGAGAAAACCTAGAAATGTACGGCTGGTAGCTAGAAATGGGCGGAGCATAGCCATAAATGGGCGGAGCATAGCTAGAAATATGTCTCACAACTGAATGTATTTACTTGCATTTCCCAAATACTTGACTCTAATTGAATAGTTGAAATAGTAATTGTACTATTAATTGTAATTCGCTACACATAAAATGTAATTGGCAATTTCAATTAAATTAGCATATAAGATTTTCAAACTATATGTGTACCAGAAATACTATTTGATAACCAGCCAGGAGTTAAAATAAAATATATATTTTACTGGTTCATTATGAGGTGTGTGTGAATACGTCTGTGCGTGTGTGCCTGTACGCATGTGTGCATGTGTGTGCAGGGCATAATTTATTTGGTATCGCACCTCAATTTGCTGCACATATTTAGGCAGTCGCTATATATTCTGCATCATGCATAGCCGTATTTGTTATGCAAAAATTTGTACACAATTTTAATTTATCATTGATTTTCTGAAGTTCTATCATTAACCCTTTCAATGGCAAATCCCTGAAAAAGTAAATACTTTACAATGTATAGCATATATTCTTTTGAATATTTTGAGACTAATATGACTGGAAGCCATTGCTGCCTTAGGCAGCAATGGCTACCAGTCATATTAATTTCAAAATATTCAAAAGCTTTCCTGTTTGTTTACTCTGAGATTGAGATACAAGGAATTAAAATCGGTGAAATACATAATTGTTATACAATTTTGCCCAGAACTATACAATTTACAATTGACATAGCAATACATGCTATGCAATTAACAAATTCTAAATTACGCTTTGGTGTTATTTGTTCATACATACTCATCACGTTGCAGGAGGCCCCGGTCTGTCCAGTTCTTCACTAACTTATGACAGTCCTCTATGTACATAGCTTCACCATGGTACTCATCAAATTGCACACCAAGTCGCTGCAAAAAAACACTCAGTGTCACACTCATCATAGCAATATAATGACTAAATTTGTTCAAAAAATTAAAATATTTATTTATTGAACATCCATTTTGCAGGACAAGAATAGACTATTTTTGAAAATTCACCATCAGAATGACTGGCTTAGTTATCGAGCCAGCCAGTAGTAAAATTTAAAAAATACTCTTCTCTTGGTTTACAAATGGGCATTCCCCAAGACCACAATAGAGTGTGGTTTGGGCCGGCTTTGTCATGATAGCGCTAAAACAGACACTGCCACAACAACTACAATGCAGAAGCCATAGATCTAATTCATGCAGCTAAAACCATTAGAAATATGGATGAAGATTGTTCCCGGGTAATCTTATTGACAGATGCATTATCAGTACTAAAGGCTCTCAACAACAAGCTGCATGAGCCAGAGAAAACACATCATCCTACAGTACTGCGCAGACATAACTGTTTCCAAAACAAAATAAAACGCCTGGTTCAATATTTCGACTTAATTTGATTGGAACCCATTGCTGCCTAAAGCAGCAATGGCTTCCAATCAAATTAAGATCAAAATATTCAACAGAACATTTCTTATATTGTTTATTCCATTTTGTACACATTTTAACTTATTTATCAGCGGTACTGTATCAGCGATTGCAAAACAATTTGTGATGTAATGTATTCATTGTCATTATGGTACAGGCATAAGTGAATATGCGGTGATTCTGGCAAAGCAAAGAACTGGAATATAACAAGTTGATACTATGGTTACATTTGCATAAGCAAAGATTACTAATAAATTATTCGCTTAAATGGAAAGAGAAACGAGAAAGCTCAAATCAAAATCACAGCAAATTATGATTTTGCACAATTTAAATAAAATAAAATATATTATTTGCATATTTTTTAGTTCCTAAATAGTCAATTTCATCATGGAAAGTTAATTTCTCCAATTCCGCAACAAGATCCCTGAGTGAGATCATAGCATGAATGGCTGTTGTAGTATGATGTCATGGCGTGAATAATATTTTGTTGTTGATGATTGATAGCTCACAACAGCTCATTCATACCCCACCATATCAATGAGATCCAAGAGAAACACTAGTGCTTGTTAAACTAAAACTTAAATCAGACTTCATGTCCAGTTTCGTAAAGTTCTGTACAATTCATGCGAAGATGTCATACAGTGAATTTAATGATGCGTCAAAATTCATGACATTAATGAAAATTTGACCGTGATAGTGTTTGCGAAATTGTGATAACTTCTTTTTAATTTATGGGGGGAATAACTACATATGCGGGTGTCGGGTTGGGGCCCTAGACTCACATGAAAAGGTGGATTCTCACCCTGCTAGATTGATACCTGATAGTTCCATGGTGTGGAGTTGGTGGATCCAATGTGCTTCTTTTGATCTCCTCTGCTCGACACGCCTAGGGCCTTCGTCGTCCTCAACCACATTCACTCGTGGGGTAATGGCCGGTGCTGAAGATACTCCTGGATAGCCAGGGAAGCCATACTGACGCACACGGGCCGGCATGGCTTGCGCTGTGGCTATTCCAGGAGCCGGATCTACGGCGTCATGGGGGGGGGGGGGGGGCTAAAGGCATGACATCGTAGTCCGGGCCTTCTTCACCGTAACTCTCGGCAAGCTGAGGGATATGGTATGGATGGCCATTGGCTCCTAGCCGGCCTAGCTGCTGAGCCATGAAACCTACTCCCAAAGAAGTAGTTCCATGGAAAAGGTTACCCATGGGTATCCATTTCCGTAGCCATCGGCTCATCGGTAGGCCATAACAGTGTCCTCTTCTTCCTTCCCAGAAAGATTAGACGCCAAGCTTGAAAAGGAATCAAGTGCGGCCTGGGCAGGAGGGGTATCGTGTGAGACCCTTAGCCTTAGGCTGCTCTAGAGCACTCGATAAGCGAGCACCTGAGGCCATGGCTTTCGCTCCTGGGTCCACGGGCGAGGCAATCCTCAGTGCCAGACCAACGGGAACTGTCTCTCGGTCCATAACGAAAACGGGTTTGCTAAGAGAACCAGACCCAGAGACGGGAACACTCTGTCCCAGAGCATATGAAGAAGATAATGACGAACTTGACCCGGGAAGCAAGCTGCGAAGCAACTCCGGGACAAGATCCGTGATCGTCTTCTTCATTTCTCCCATCATTTCAAGACGGAAGGCCTCCATGTCTGGCATGGATGCCTTCCTCTTCTTACAACACTCTTTTTCCAGACGCCTCTTCTCATCTGCCGCCCGGTCTTTCACCTGCTGATTTAAAAATTCAGTCATCACCTCCACGGCCACGACTCACACACATGGCAATTTAGAAGGGGCCCGCATGTACTGCACCTAGTGCAGTCACGAGGGAAAAAGTGGACCTTCACGAAATGGTGGCAGGAAGGGAATTTGTTCTCAATTACCATCTGAAATGACAATAAGATCCATAAGGAAAACTTTGACCATCAAATGAAAGAATAAGCCAGGGCCATAGAAAAAAACTATAGGCCTGACAAAAGGTAAACAAATTCTAAAAACTTCTTATACTTCTTTAAGAAGACAAGGGAGACATTAGAATTTGAACTTGAATACTTGAGAGGCGAATTTTTAGACTTCACAGCTCAAAGCAAAGATTCATTAGTAATTGAACTTTATAAACACATTGAACCTATGCAAACCATCAAGAGAGAAAAATAACTCAACACAGTCAAAAAATTTGTAAAATTTTTAGAAATAAAATGACTGAAAAATTTTCTCTCTCCTAAATAAACCTCATAAGATGACTTCTGAGGACGAGTGAAGTCTGATGAACAACAACAGGAATACTTGATCCTGAGTCCAAAACCCTGTGGTGGGGGGAGAATGCGGAAAAATTACTTCTTATCGTAATAATTCCCTAAGCAAACTCATAATAAATTAGAAGGACGCAGAAACCAAGTATAAATATTGTTTAAAATAAAGGAATCACATCAAATATCAGCTCATGTGTCTGAAAAGTAAAGCACAACATGCGTTAGCTAATATATAGGCCTCCCTCATAAAAGAGCTAGCCAAATAAAGACATATCCATGAGTTTAAACGAAATCAAGGATTTCTTTTTTCACGAGAGAGTTGATACTTACCTCCCTAATACTTTTGATATTGCTAAATATCGGCTTTCACTCAATAAACACTCAGATTAAAACAGTTAGGTGCCCCTACTGGGCAGGGAGTCAGAGTGTAGTCTGGCGGATGCCAGCCCCACCACCGCGCATGCGCAGACTAGCACTTCCTCTGACTAATTTATTGGCTGATACACATGCAACTATTAAGAGCCTGAAGACCGAGCCTCTGTGGGGTGGAGAGGCCGGGTCCGTATCTAGGGAGGTAAGTATCAACTCTCTCGTGAAAAACGAAATCCTTGATTTCGTTTATTTCACATCAAGAGTATACTTACCTCCCTAATACTTTTGATATTGCCAGAATTCGACAGTGAATTCGGCGGGAGGGAGGCGAGGTCAAAAGACCAGCTCATCCCTATACGCTTTTCTGCGTTTAAGGCACTTAAACTTCTGAAACTGTATGAAAAAACAGTCAGGATTTGACTAACCATCGGATAACACCACCGATGTATGAGAGATGACCGAATGTCATATGCGCTCCCCCCCCTCCTTCCTGGGAGGAAGAGTCGAATGACCTCAATGTCCTATACGCTCTCTACGTACAAGTGCCATGTACTACAGGACAGAGACGAAAAAACTCCATTTTCGTATACTCTCAACAATGAACCACATAAATACACAAAACCATCATCATATTAATAACGGGTAACGTGACAAGACAATCAACAATGGACAACCCATGCACAAGACTGACCTTGTTGAAATGGCTGCTGACATCCTCTTCCCATTGGTGAAGAATGATGCAGTCCCAAAAAAGTGGTTGTTTCCATAAATTAATTGTGAAATATATAAGCAATGAGGAAACCTCATCAAAAATATAAACCTAGTTATTTTTTCAAAATCGACAAGGCGAGAGGATTAGAGGTGTCACGGAGATAATGGTCTGTAAAACTTGACTCACAGTGCCACTGAGCCACCGACATAATATCATCCACAGGGACCCCATTAAATAGGGCAGTGGATGTCACTACGCCGCGGACACTGTGAGCCTTGGCCACGTCAACCTGCTTCCCGGTGGCGGATTTATGACAAAACTGAATGCATTCTACAATCCACCTGGAAATGGTGTCCTTAGAAGCCCTGCCATGGGGTTCAATATATGACAACCATAACGCCGACTGGTCGGTGCGCCACTCCGATGTACGTTGTTTGTACCGGAGAAGCGCCCGGACGGGACACCATGCTTTAGAATTAGGATCATATCTAGTTAAAGCAGGCAAAACAATAGGTTGACCTGGATATTTCAACGACTGATTCTTAGCCAAGAAATTAATCCTAGGTAGCAGCTTAAGGCCTTCCCCTGAAACCACAAAACGGTCATCCTCGGCTGATAAGGCATGAATTTCACTTCTACGCCTAGCCAAGGCCGCAGCAATTAAAAACACAGTCTTCAGTGTTAATAGTTTCATAGAAATGGAACTAAGTGGTTCAAAAGGCTTATCACCTAGTACTTGAAGCACTAGCGATAAACTCCAAGACGGAATCACAGGGGGATTCCTTGGTCTTAGATTGCCCATGCCTTTAATTAATACATTTAATGTATTTACTTCATCACTTCCCCTCTTAGCCAAGCAAGGAATAACAGACATTAAAGCTGACTTATAACCAGCAATAGAGTTAGGCTTGAGGCTATAGGCATCATACAGGTGACAGAGGAAATCAGCTACTACCTGAATAGATGAATCCATTGGATCAATACATCTTTTTGAGCGCCATTCTGCAAATCTGTTGATTTTATAATTATATGCTCTGGAGGTTGACCCCCTCCTGGCCTTGGCCATAAACATGGCTGCTTGCTCAGAAAAGCCCTCCTTAATTCTAGATTCCTTGACAACATCCACGCAGTCAATCTGAACATTGACGGATTGTTGTGAAGGGCCTTGCCCTGGAAGATAATGTCGTCCATCAGAGGCAGAGGAACCGGATTGCAGACCAGAAGGTCCAGCAGATCCGTATACCATGATCGGCTTGGCCAATCTGGGGCGATCAGAAGCACTTGTCATTCCTCCTGTCTGATTTTCTGAAGAATTTTTGGAATCAGGATTGCTGGAGGGAATGCGTATGCATACATTCTCCCCCAGCTGATAGCTAACGCATCTGTTGCGAAAGCGCTTGGATCCGGAATCGGAGAGACGTACGTCGTCATCTTCGCATTCTTCTTCGTTGCGAACAAATCGATGTTGGGTTTCCCCCAATGGTCGAACAGACGATCCGCCACACATTGATTTAGTTGCCATTCCGTGGGTAAAACACTCATCCTTCGGCTCAATGAGTCTGCTAGCAGATTTAACCTTCCCGGAATATGAACTGCTCTCACGGTAATCTGGTGATCCAGGCACCAACAAAGCAGTCTCCATGTCATCATACAGAGACTGGGCGACTTCGTTCCGCCCTGGCGGTTTATGTAAGTCACAACTGTTGAGTTGTCTGAACGAATAAGAACAATCTTGCCCTGAACTTTCTGTAAGAAATGTTCCAGGCCCAGGACTACTGCTCTTAGCTCCAGTAGATTTATATGTTCCTTTGACTGTTCCAGATCCCAAAGCCCTGATATCGTGGATTCTTCCAGGCAAGCTCCCCAGCCCTCCATCGATGCATCTGTATACACAGTCACCTGAGGGTGGGGAGGGGTTAGCATAACCCCCACCAAGAGATTCTCTGTGTCCAACCACCATTGCAGGTGATGAATCAGAGGCGCCAACACTGACACGTTCGAGTCCAGCGAACCTGTACTCTGGGTCCATTGTGTCATGAGAAATAACTGGATCGGCCGCCTGCGTAAGGCGGCCTGAGGAATGACTGGTTCCAATGAAACCATCAACCCCAGCATTCTCAAGTAAACCCGTGCCAGGACATGACGACTGTCGCACACTGACTGAATTAATGAGATGAGTTTCTGAACTCTCTCCTGAGTAGGAAAAACATATCCTGTCTCTAGATCGAAGAACATCCCCAGGTAAACAAACTTCTGGGATGGAGTCAGCTCTGATTTTGGGAAATTGATCATCCAGCCCAAGTCTGTGAGAGTCTTCAAAACAATCTCCAGACTGGCCGATAAACTTTCCTGGGTGTGCGCTTTCAACAGCCAGTCGTCTATGTACGTGTGGACTGCTATGCTTCTCCTGCGGAGGTATGCGGTGATCGCAAGAACCACACGGGTGAAAACCCGAGGAGCCGTGGAAATTCCGAAGGGTAACACCCTGAATTCCCACTGTCTGCCCTGGAATGCAAATCTCAGGAAGCGACGGAAACTCCTGTGTATGGGGATGTGGAAATAAGCGTCCTTCAAATCTATCGACGCTGTCCACATTCCCCTCTCTAACCCCGCCAACACCGAGCGCACAGTCTCCATCTTGAAACTGGGCGTCTCTATGAACTTGTTCAATGGCTTGAGGTTGAGAATTGGTCTCCACCCTCCGGTGTTTTTTGTTACTAAGAACAGGGTTGAATAGAAGCCCGGACACCTTTGTGCCGGCTGAATAGCTCCTTTTTGTATGAGGGAATTTATTTCCTCCTCGATACACAACCTTTGCTCTGGATCTCTCGGATTTGGAGTCCAGATCGGCACTAGAGACAGTCGCGATGGCGGGCCTGTCATCCAATCGGGATGATACCCGACTGAAAGCCATCGCAAGACTAAACGGTCCTGAGTTAACCGTTCCCACTCTTACATGTGGTCGGCTAGCCGGCCTCCCACCGGTCCACCTAGGGATAGAGGTGGACATAAGGAGTGCAAGAGCGGCACTGTCTCCTTTGCCAGAAACACCGGAGCGGTTCTCACCGCGGTAACCGTCCCATCAGGAACGATTACCACGCCCAGATCCTCGCGCGCCACGACCAGCACCGCGCGCACCTCGGTGCGCGGGCGGCTGCCTGGCTGACTGCGCCTGAGGAGCCTGCGCCCCCCTCGCTGCTGGCCGAATCGCACGCGGCCGAGGCCGACGCTGCGATGGTGGTTGGCCTCTGACCTGCCACCACCACCTCGAGCCTGCAGGGGACGATACGCAGGGGGTGCGGCGCGAACGTTAGCACGACGAAGCACCTCAAACTGCTCGCGCAGCGCCCTCTGGTTATTTACCAGAGTAACCGTCTCCTGGAGGTGCCTACATCCCTCACCTCCAAAGAGACCAGGACCTGTCATAGGCGTACGCAGTAGCCTATTGAACAGGTCCTGGGACGGGCACAGATTGTCCAAGGCAAATGTGCGCCTTGCCCGGACACTCCTGGTCACCGCCCGCGTCATACAGTCCAGAGCCAGGTTGATACCATCCTGGATGGCTCGCTGGACTGTGACCGGACTTGGCTGGCGCGATGCGGATGCTGTTACTACCCCTTGTAACAGCTGGGAGACGTGGGACAGAGCGGCAATCGAAGCCCTCCCACTCTCCTCCGCATCACGCAACGCGGTATTTGCTGAACGCAACGCGTTCGAACACAAGACTCCCGTGTCAGAACGGGAGCCTGGCCGCGCATCCTCACCCAAAGCCGCGCGGTCATCCACGCTCGGCTTAGGTACCACACCGTACCGCTGGTAATCCAGGGGCACGATGCGGCAACGCCTGGCCACCTCGCGCGGGGCCTTCGCGAGACGTCCACTCGACTTAATGGACGTCTCCGCCGCCTCGAACATGTCAACGACATGCTCTGCCAGCGGCAGAGAAGGCATAGCATTAGCAGTAGGCTTACCAGCTAACCACGGCCTGTGGTCACGCTGGCTAGCCGACTGCTCCACGGGCAGATCTGGTCTAACACTCACCAACCACTGGCAAGCGTCAGACCAATCCACCTCCGTGGCTAGCTGCGAGCGCTCTACAAGACGGGGGCCTTCGTCTTCCTCCTGAGCGCAAGCAACAGAGCTTGACGGCGGATACGCTGATATCCCTGGCAAGCCAGGGAGAGCATGCGGGCCTGACAACACCGGCATGCTAATCTCACTGGCTTGACCAGGAGCAGGCGCCGTGGTAGAGAGCGGGGCACATACCGCCCCACCACGGCCCCGGCCAGCACCAGCGACACTCTCGGCAAGCCGAGGTATGCGGTAACGCTGGCCCTCAGCGCCCAGGGCCACAGTCTGAACCGTGGATTCTACCCCTGCGTGAGTAGAACGGTGGAATAAGTTGCCTGTATTCCCCGCGAGGGGTGCACAGACGTCATAATCCATGGCCACGTCCTCAGACGGCGACCCCAACAGGTAATCCTCATCCTCCTGGCCAGACAGATTAGACTCCGGGTCAGCAAAGAGAGCTAACCCGGACTGGCCAGGGAAGGTGCCATAGGAGGTACTGGCACCCGCGGCGAGCGGATACCCCTGGACTGATAAGCAGCCCGCGGGTTCCAGCGACAACCGTCCACGGCCCCTCGGCGCGGCACTAAGCCTGCTGCCAGGGTCGTGGAACGCCCCCTCTAATGGGGCCACCTCTGAATCTTCGAACAACGGAAGCGTACTAAGGAAAGGTGATTCAGAGGTGGGGATTACCTGCTCTGAAGCAGATGATGAGGACAGCAAAGGATTTGGTCCAGGAAGCATGCCACGAAGCAACTCTGGAACCAAATCCTTTATTGTCCTCCTCATCTCTCCCAACATCTCGGTCCGGAAGGCCTCCATGTCCACCGCGGACGAGGCCTTCCTCTTACCCTTCTTACTCACACCCTCTCTTTTCTGCTTCTTCTTCTCCTCCTCCACCACCTTGTCCTTCGCCTGCAAGCACAAGAATTCGGACATTAGCTCGCCGCCCCAGTGCTTACATATCTCGCAATTAAGCAAGGGACCACAGGGGCTACACTGATAACAGAGATGAGGCACAAACTTGTCCTTCAAAAACCGTCCACAGGACGCACAACCAGGTCTCTGAAACAGCGCAAAGGACGAGGAGTATGAGCAATCTAGTTAAGCTCAGAAACTCACCAACTCAAGAGAAGGAAATGATCATAAAGATCAATATTCATCAGAAAACCAGCTTTGGACAAACTTTAATTGTTAATAAAGAGCAAGGCTGATTATGACGTCATTAATCCTATGACAGGAAAAAATTGATCCCCAACAAACATCCAAGTGCAAGGACGAATTGTATCTCTAACCAGAACATGTGCAGACTGGACATTTCGACTACACAACCATCAGATATATACTGATAACAATGGCAAATACTCTTAATTATCTCCCTTTCCTCTCTAAATAATTAACATCACCTCATATCAATAATTAGATACCTGACACTTTGTATAGACAAACCATCCAACGTGATGAACTGGAGCACTCCACCAACTGAACGCCTCTTAACTCTCTCCACCTCTAGGGGAAGGAATTGGATCAAGAGGGCAAAGTGAGAAGACCTTTATACTAGGCCTCCGACTCACTGGACATAAAATTTTTGGTTAGATAACCTAACAGTATTAGTAGGAAATGGAACCATGGTGGAGAGAAACAAACCCTCTGCTGATGTGATGTCCATTACATATCGTCACACAGACCTGCGGACATAAACACTAAGAGAGATTAGTATTATATAGCACCTAGTTGAAATAAACCAACTAAACAAGGCGCTTATCACTGTAACCGGGAGTCCCGGAAACACATTACACCGGGGACAAAACTCGCTAATTTTACTAGAAGTCACCTGATTTAAAGGTCCTGGGCCCTCCTCTGGCGAAGTCATCCTTTCTGCCATCTTTATCAGGGATAAACACTTCCAAATTCACACAAAAAGACTATGAATTGAGTAAGAAAAGCTCTAGCACAAAAACATGTGTAGACTCTCTGCCAATAAATTAGCAAAGAGGAAGTGCTAGTCTGCGCATGCGCGGTGGTGGGGTTGGCATCCGCCAGACTACACTCTGACTCCCTGCCCAGTAGGGGCACCTAACTGTTTTAATCTGAGTGTTTATGCAGTGAAAGCCGATATTTAGCAATATCAAAAGTATTAGGGAGGTAAGTATACTCTTGATGTGAAAAGCGCGAATCCCGGATATACCATCCGAGTCAACACGCAAATTTTTTATCAAAAAATTTACTAAAGTACACCCGATGGCTTGGACCGGGAGCATCCTCCGGCAACTTGGCAGCATCAGACATACTAATATTCAGTCAAAACAAGTTGCAAAACAACTCAAAGCTTAAAAAAGAAATAAAGCAAAGGCAAGGCTAGAAAGCGTGTTGCAATGGAAGGTCAATATTTTAAGAAGAGGATGAGTTAGCCCTGCATGTGCGAGTTTGGCCTGCACATCCGCTGGACTGTCAGTTGTGTAACCTGTCCAGCGGAGGCGGTTTCTTTTTAATTCCGAGTATTATTGAAGCTAGGTCGATATTTAGGAAATATCATAAGAGTATCAAGGTGGTAAGTACACTCTTGATGTGAAATTACTTTCCCGAGCCAACAACCAATGAAAATTACTTCACTGCATTATTAACTTGATTCATGTTGTTAACATGGAATGGGAGAAAAGACTTTGTTCATGTGATAAACGTAGGTATTATGGTTAGACTTGTGCGATTACGTGATTAAATTTAAAAATCACCATTATTTCTTAAATCATAAATTAAAATGATTAAAAATTATACAATCGAATAATTTCTAATAATTTATACAGCAAAAAATATTTCAAATTCTTCCTTTTAATTATTTTTTAATGATCCATCATAAAAACTGAAATTTTTCTCAGTGAGCGTATGTCCATTTGCAAGCCAAGAGAAGACTATTTTTGAAGATGTATCACTAGAATGACAGGATCGAGAATCGAGCCAGTCATTCCAGTGATGCATTTTCAAAAATAGTCTTCTCTTGGCCTGCAAATTGACCTTTGGCTTTCATTATTATTATGTTTGTCTTGGTAATTTGTACGCAAGCTTATTAATTGAGTAATCACAATTATTCTTAAATAATCTATCGTGATCAATCATAGCAATAATCGCACAAGCCTAACTATAGAAACTTAACATACAATCTAAGCAGTTATACTTCACATTGATGGAGTCCTAGCTTTACCTGATAAATAGAAGTATATTCTTCAATGCTCATGCGTCTAAACTGTTTCCAGAGTTTCAAATATGACTCATCACCTGAGGAAAACAATCAACCTTTTAACACACAAGCCAGACAAAAAAGGTGTTTGCAGTCGTGTTGATAACTTAATAAATGTCCATTTGCAGACCAAGAGAAGACTATTTTTAAAAACTTATAACTGGAATGATTGACTCGATAACTTACAGGATCGTCCACATTTCAATCAGAAGCAGCACAACTACTGGCCATCAACAACATCCCTCAATGACAAGCTGTACAGGGATACAGACAACCTGGTTTTCAGAACCAGCTTCATCCAGATGTGCGACCTTCAAATGTAGTCAAATTTGAATGCAAGAAGAAGAAGAATTCCAGTGATAAATTTTCAAAAATTCTCTTGTTCTACAGATGGACATTTTCTGAACAAATTATGGTTAAATGTTTAAGTAAAGAAACAAATTATTAAAAGAAAATATAGATAGAGCAAAACATGTCTTATATAACGATTTTTTTGGGCACAAACTAAACGAAATCTAGGATTTCTTTTTTCACGAGAGAGTTGATACTTACCTCCCTAATACTTTTGATATTGCTAAATATTGGCTTTCACTCAATAAACACTCAGATTAAAACAGTTAGGTGCCCCTACTGGGCAGGGAGTCAGAGCGTAGTCCGGCGGATGCCAGCCCCACCACCGCGCATGCGCAGACTAGCACTTCCTCTGACTAGATTATTGGCTGACACACATGCAACTATTAAGAGCCTGAAGACCGAGCCTCTGTGGGGTGGAGAGGACGGGTCCGTATCTAGGGAGGTAAGTATCAACTCTCTCGTGAAAAAAGAAATCCTAGATTTCGTTTATTTCACTTCAAGAGTATACTTACCTCCCTAATACTTTTGATATTGCCAGAATTCGAAAGTGAATCTGGCGGGAGGGAGGCGAGGTCAAAAGACCAGCTCATCCCTATACGCTTTTCTGCGTTTAAGGCACTTAAACTTCTGAAACTGTACGAAAAACAGTCAGGATTTGACTAACCATCGGATAACACCACCGATGTATGAGAGATGACCGAATGTCATATGCGCTCCCCCCCCCCTCCTTCCTGGGAGGAAGAGTCGACTGACCTCAATGTCCTATACGCTCTCTACGTACAAGTGCCATGTACTACGGGACAGAGACGAAAAAGCTCCATTTTCGTAACTCTCAACAATGAACCACACAAATACACAAACCATCACCATATTAATAACGGGTAACGTGACAATACAATCAACAATGGACAACACATGAACAAGACTGACCTTGTTGAAAAGGCTGCTGACATCATCTTCCCATTGGTGAAGACTGATGCAGGCCCAAAAAAGTGGGTGTTTCCATAAATTAATTGTGAAATATATAAGTAATGAGGAAAAAACCTCCTCAAAAAATATAAACCGAGTTATTTTTTCAAAATCGACAAGGCGAGAGGATTAGAGGTGTCACGGAGATAATGGTCTGTAAAACTTGACTCACAGTGCCACTGAGCCACCGACATAATATCATCCACAGGGACCCCATTAAATAGGGCAGTGGATGTCACTACGCCGCGGACACTGTGAGCCTTGGCCACGTCAACCTGCTTCCCGGTGGCGGATTTATGGCAAAACTGAATGCATTCTACAATCCACCTGGAAATGGTGTCCTTAGAAGCCCTGCCATGGGGTTCAATATATGACAACCATAACTCTGACTGATCGGTGCGCCACTCCGCCGTACATTGCTTGTACCGGCAAAGCGCCCGGACAGGACACCATGCTTTAGAATTAGGATCATATCTAGTTAAAGCAGGCAAAATAATAGGTTGACCTGGATATTTCAACGACTGATTTTTAGCCAAGAAATTAATCCTAGGTAGCAGCTTAAGGCCTTCCCCTGAAACCACAAAACGGTCATCCTCGGCTGATAAGGCATGAATTTCACTCCTACGCCTAGCCGAGGCCGCAGCAATTAAAAACACAGTCTTCAGTGTTAATAGTTTCATAGAAATGGAACTAAGTGGTTCAAAAGGCTTATCACCTAGTACTTGAAGCACTAGCGATAAACTCCAAGACGGAATCACCGGTGGATTCCTTGGTCTTAGATTGCCCATGCCTTTAATTAATACATTTAATGTATTTACTTCATCACTTCCCCTCTTAGCCAAGCAAGGAATAACAGACATTAATGCTGACTTATAACCAGCAATAGAGTTAGGCTTGAGGCTATAGGCATCATAGAGGTGACAGAGGAAATCAGCTACTACTTGAATAGATGAATCCATTGGATCAATACATCTTTTTGAGCACCATTCTGCAAATCTGTTGATTTTATAATTATATGCTCTGGAGGTTGACCCCCTCCTGGCTTTGGCCATAAACATGGCTGCTTGCTCAGAAAAGCCCTCCTTAATTCTAGATTCCTTGACAACATCCACGCAGTCAATCTGAACATTGACGGATTGTTGTGAAGGAGCTTGCCCTGGAAGATAATATCGTCCATCAGAGGCAGAGGAACCGGATTGCAGACCAGAAGGTCCAGCAGATCCGTATACCATGATCGGCTTGGCCAATCCGGGGCGATCAGAAGCACTTGGCATTCCTCTTGTCTGATTTTCTGAAGAATTTTTGGAATCAGGATTGCTGGAGGGAATGCGTATGCATACATTCTCCCCCAGCTGATAGCTAACGCATCTGTTGCGAAAGCGCTTGGATCCGGAATCGGAGAGACGTACGTCGTCATCTTCGCATTCTTCCTCGTTGCGAACAAATCGATGTTGGGTTTCCCCCAATGGTCGAACAGACGATCCGCCACACATTGATTTAGTTGCCATTCCGTGGGTAAAACACTCATCCTTCGGCTCAATGAGTCTGCTAGCAGGTTTAACCTTCCCGGAATATGAACTGCTTTCAAGGTAATCTGGTGATCCAGACACCAACAAAGCAGTCTCCATGTCATCATACAGAGACTGGGCGACTTCGTTCCGCCCTGGCGGTTTATGTAAGTCACAACTGTTGAGTTGTCTGAACGAATAAGAACAATCTTGCCCTGAACTTTCTGTAAGAAATGTTCCAGGCCCAGCACTACTGCTCTTAGCTCCAGTAGATTTATATGTTCCTTTGACTGTTCCGGATTCCAAAGCCCTGATATCGTGGACTCTTCCAGGCAAGCCCCCCAGCCCTCCATCGATGCATCTGTATACACAGTCACCTGAGGGTGGGGAGGGGTCAGCATAACCCCCACCAAGAGATTCTCTGTGAGCAACCACCATTGCAGGTGGTGAATCAGAGGCGCCAACACTGACACGTTCGAGTCCAGCGAACCTGTACTCTGGGTCCATTGTGTCATGAGAAACAACTGGATCGGCCGCATGCGTAAGGCGGCCTGAGGAATGACTGGTTCCAAAGAAACCATCAACCCCAGCATTCTCAAGTAAACCCGTGCCAGGACATGACGACTGTCGCACACTGACTGAATTAACGAGATGAGTTTTTGCACTCTCTCCTGAGTAGGATAAACATATCCCGTCTCCAGATCGAAGAACATTCCCAGGTAAACAAACTTCTGGGATGGATTCAGCTCTGATTTCGGAAAATTTATCATCCAGCCCAAATCCGAGAGAGTTTTCAAAACAATCACCAGATTGGCCGATAAAGCTTCCTTGTCGTGTGCCTTTAACAGCCAGTCGTCTATGTACGTGTGGACTGCTATGCTTCTCCTGCGGAGGTATGCTGTGATCGCAAGAACCACACGGGTGAAAACCCGAGGAGCCGTGGAAATTCCGAAGGGCAACACCCTGAATTCCCACTGTCTGCCCTGGAATGCAAATCTCAGGAAGCGACAGAAACTCCCGTGGATGGGGATGTGGAAATAAGCGTCCTTCAAATCTATCGACGCCGTCCACATCCCCCTCTCCAACCCCGCCAACACCGAGCGCACCGTTTCCATCTTGAAACTGGGCGTCTCGATGAACTTGTTCAATGGCTTGAGGTTGAGAATCGGTCTCCACCCTCCGGTGCGTTTTGTTACTAAGAACAGGGTTGAATAGAAGCCCGGACACCTTTGTGCCGGCTGAATAGCTCCCTTTTGTACGAGGGAATCTATCTCCTCCTCGATACACAACCTTTGCTCTGGATCTCTCGGAATGGGAGTCCAGACTGGCACTAGAGACAGTCGCGACGGCGGGCCTGTCATCCACTCTGGATGATACCCGACGGAAAGCCATCGCAAGACTAAACGGTCCTGAGTTAACCGTTCCCACTCTTGCATGTGGTCGGCTAGCCGGCCTCCCACCGGTCCACCTAGGGACAGAGGTGGACACGAGGCATGCAAGAGCGGCACTGTCCCCGTCGCCATAAACACCGGAGTGGTTCTTACCGCGGTAACCGTCCCGTCAGGACCGATAACCAGGCCCAGATCCTCGCGCGCCCCGCCCCGCCCCGCGCGCACCTCGGTGCGTGGGCGGCTGCCTGGCTGACGGCGCCTGAGGAACCTGCGCCCCCCTCGCTGCTGGCCGAATCGCACACGGCCGAGGCCGACGCTGCGACGGTGGCTGGCCTCTGACTTGGCCAGCACCACCTCGAGCCTGCAGGGGACGATACGCAGGGGCCGCGGCGCGAACGTTAGCACGACGCAGCACCTCAAACTGCTCGCGCAGCGCCCTCTGGTTATTCACCAGGGTGACCGTCTCCTGGAGGTGTCGACATCCCTCACCTCCAAAAAGACCAGGACCCGTCATAGGCGTACGCAGTAGCCTATTGTACAGGTCCTGAGACGGGCACAGATTGTCCAGGGCAAACGTGCGTCTTGCCCGGACACTCCTGGTCACCGCCCGAGTCATACAGTCCAGCGCCAGGTTAATACCATCCTGGATGGCTCGCTGGACCGTGACCGGACTTGGCTGGCGCGATGCGGATGCCGTTACTACCCCCTGTAACAGCTGGGAGACGTGGGACAGAGCGGCAATCGAAGCCCTCCCACTCTCCTCCGCATCACGCAACGCGGTATTCGCCGAACGCAACGCGTTCGAGCACAAGACCCCCGTGTCAGAACGGGAGCCTGGCCGCGCATCCTCACCCAAAGCCGCGCGGTCATCCACGCTGGGCTTGGGTACCACACCGTACCGCTGGTAATCCAGGGGCACGATGCGACAACGCCTGGCCACCTCGCGAGGGGCCTTCGCGAGACGTCCACTCGACTTAATGGACGACTCCGCCGCCTCGAACATGTCAACGACATGCTCCGCCAGCGGCAGAGAAGGCATAGCGTTAGCAGTCGGTTTCCCAGCTAACCACGGCCTGTGGTCACGCTGGCTAGCCGACTGCTCCACGGCCAGATCAGGCCTAACGCTCACCAACCACTGGCAAGCGTCAGACCAATCCTCCTCCGTGGCTAACTGTGAGCGCTCTACAAGACGGGGGCCTTCGTCTTCCTCCTGAGCGCAAGCAGCAGAGCTTGACGGCGGGTACGCTGATACACCTGGCAAGCCAGGGAAAACATGCGGGCCTGACAGCAACGGCATGACAATATCACTGGTTTGACCAGGAGCAGGCGCCGTGGCAGAGCGCGGGGCATATACTGCCCCACCACGGGCCCGGCCAGCACCAGCAACACCCTCGGCAAGCCGAGGTATGCGGTACTGCTGGCCATCAGCAGCGCCCTGGGCCACCACCTGAGCCGCGGACTCTACTCCAGGGTGAGTAAAACCGTGGAAGAAGCCGCCTGTATTCCCCGCGAGGGGTGCACAAACGTCTTCATCCATGTCCACGTCGTCAGACGGCGACCCTAGCAGGTAATCCTCATCACCCTGGTCAGAAAGATTAGACCCCGGGTCAGCAAAGAGAGCTAACCCGGGCTGACCAGGAACGGTGCCATAGGAGGTACTGGCCACCGCGGCGTGCGGATACCCCTGGACTGATAAGCATCCCGCGGGTTCCAGCGACAACCGTCCACGGTCCCCTATCGGCGCGGCAATAAGCCTGCTGCCAGGGTCGTGGAACGCCCCCTCTAATGGGGCCACCTCTGAATCGTCGAACAACGGAAGCGGTCTAAGGAAAACCGATCCAGAGGCGGGGATTACCTGCTCCGAAGCCGATGATGAGGACAGTAAAGGATTTGGTCCAGGAAGCATGCCACGAAGCAACTCTGGAACCAAATCCTTTATTGTCCTCTTCATCTCTCCCAACATCTCGGTCCGGAAGGCCTCCATATCCACCGCGGACGAGGCCTTCCCCTTACCCTTCCTACTTACAACCTCTCGTTTCCGCTTCTTCTTCTTCTCCTCCTCTACCACCTTGTCCGTCGCCTGCAAGCACAAGAATTCGGACATTAACTCGCCCCCCCAGTGCTTACATATGTCACAATTAGCCAAGGGACCACAAGGGCTACATTGATAGCAAAGATGAGGCAAGAACTTATCATGCAGAAATCGTCCACAGGACGCGCAACCCGGTCCCTGAAACAGGGCAAAGGACGAGGAGTATGAGCAAACTAGTTAAGCTTAGACACTCAAACCAACTCAAAGAGAAGGAAAACGATCATAAAGATCAATATACATCAGAAACCAGCATTGCAACTTGAATTGCTGATAAACACATAGCCAGGCTGATTATGACGTCATTAATCCCGTGACAGGAAAAAATCGATCCCAACAAAACATCCAAGTGCAAGGACGAATTGTATGCTGAATGGATACGTCGACTACACAACCATCAGATACACATAGATAACTCTTTTCTGGCAAAAATGTTAATTATCTCCCTTTGCTTACTATAATTAACATCACCACATTATCAATAACTAGATACCTGACACCTTGTATAGACAAACCATCCAACGTGACGAACCGGAGTACTCCACCACCTGCACGCCTCTTAACTCTCTCCACCTCATGGGGAAGGAATTGGATCAAGAGGGCAAAGTGAGAAGACCTTTATACTAGGCCTCCAACTCACTGGACATAATTTTTCATTTGGTTAGATAACCTAACAGTGTTAGTAGGAAATGGAACCATGGTGGAGAGAAAACTAACTCTCTGCTGCTGTGATGCCACCACCTAGCGTCATACAGACCTGTGGACATAAACAGAAAGAGAAATTAGCCTTAGGTAGCACCGAGTTGACATAAACCAACTAACCAAGGCGCTTATCACGGTAACCGCGAGTCCCGGAAACACAATACACCGGGAAGAAAAACTCGCTAATTTTACTAGAAGTCACCTGATTTAAAGGTCCTAGGTCCCCCTTTGGCGAAGTGATCCTTCCTGCCATCCTAATCAGTGACTATCACTCCAAAATAACACCACCAAGTTATGTTAAAACAGTTTAAGAGCAAGGAAAAGCTTTTGCACAAAAAAACATGTGTGATCCCTCTGCCAATAATCTAGCAAAGAGGAAGTGCTAGTCTGCGCATGCGCGGTGGTGGGGCTGGCATCCGCCGGACTACGCTCTGACTCCCTGCCCAGTAGGGGCACCTAACTGTTTTAATCTGAGTGTTTATTGAGTGAAAGCCAATATTTAGCAATATCAAAAGTATTAGGGAGGTAAGTATACTCTTGAAGTGAAAAAGGAGTGGTCTCTTAGAATATGTTAACTTGCTATACAGTACAGCTCAGAAATAACTTCAAATGTTCCTAAAAGAAAAGAAAATGTACTCAGTCTGATGCATATTTTAATATTTTAAACTTAATTGGATTGGAAGACATCGCTGCCTTGAGAAATGTCCATTGTAGGCCAGAAGAGCCTTGAAAATTTACTACTGGAATGACTGGCTTTGCTAACCAACTGACCGAAGTAGTCATTTCTCAATGATATTCTTAAATCTTGGCTTATGACAAATGGACATTCACTAAGCAAATTAATAAGTTTCTTGACCAGTTTGATCATTAAATTGAGTAAATGTATTATTGAAGATATGATACAGTGTAAACCCATGACAATCGGCAATGAATGGTGAGCTGTCTGACCTACCGTATTTATTCTAATTTTCCCGCCCCTCCCAATTATACCGAACCCATGTTTTTGAGAACGGTGAAAAAAAGCAAATTACAAATAATAAGAAATAATAAATCTTCCGCTGTCATCTAGTCATCAAAGAAGAAAAACACCCAGAAAAAATCAAACATGCAGCAACATTTTGGTCATTTTTGTGAATACATGCGCAAAAACATCTCTTTTCGTGAGCTTATCCTGTCGTTCAATGACAGAGCATCTAACGCTGTTGTTGAATTGGCATTAAGATACGGCTATAAATTTTCTAATGTATCGCTGAATGCATCACAAATGCACGTCCAGTCAATTCGACCAATGCCTAAATTGTTGCCGCTCAGTGATAGAGCTGCTATCGTGAATTATGAGTCAAGATACAGCTATGGCATATTTTCCGATGTATCAGTGAACGCATCACAAACGCACCTCCATCCAATTTAACAACGGATAAATCGTTTGTTCCTAACTTTGCTAAATGTCACCTTTATGTCCTAAATAAAGCCTCTGAATCAATCTAATGTGAAACGAGTAGTTTTTATGAATATTTGAGCAAATTTAGCAAATTTAGCAGAAATTGCATGGAATACTATAATTATATACTGATTCAAGGTGACTGAGAAAACCGTTCTAATTTCGTGGTATTTTTTTCAAACTTTTTCGACCCTAATTAACCCGCCCCCTTTGGTGACTGCTACCCGCCCGGCGGTATAATTAGAATAAATATGGTACCTACACACCAGTAACTATTCTATCTTAACTCAATAATGTCTAAACTTGGTCAAGAACATCAAAATATTTCCTTACTCAATGTCCATTTGTCGGCCATGAGAAGACTATTTTTGAAGACTTATCACTGGAATGACAGTCATTCCAGTGGTAAATCTTCAAAAATAGTCTTCTCTTGGCCTGCAATAAACGAAATCACGGATTTCTTTTTTCACGAGAGAGTTGATACTTACCTCTCTAATACTCTTTGATATTGCCAAATATCGGCTTTCACTCAATAAACACTCAGATTAAAAAAGTTATGTGCCCCTACTGGGAAGGTAGTCAGATGTCAGTCCAGCGGATGCCAGCCCCAACCATGCACAGACTAGTACTTCCTCTGACTAAATTTTTTGGCTGACACTATGCAACTTTAAGAAAGCCTTAAGACCGAGCCTCTGTGGGGCGGAGAGGTCGGGTTCGTATTAGGGAGGTAAGTATCAACTCTCTCGTGAAAAAAGAAATCTGTGATTTCTTTTATTTCACTTCAAGAGTATACTTCCTCCCTAATACTCTTTGATATTGACAGAATTCGTCAGAGAGTTCGGCGGGAGGGAGGCGAGGTCAAAAGACCAGCTCTTCCCTATGTGCTTTTCTGCTTTTAAGGCACTTAAATTTCGGAAATTGTGTAAAACACAACAAGGGATAGATTTGAACATCGGCTAACACAACCGATGGCTGAGAGATGACCATATGTCATATGCGCTCCCCACACCCCTTCTTGGGAGGAAGACTGAATGACCTCAATGTCCCATACGCTCTCTACGTACAAGTGCCATGTACTATAAGTCATTAAATGAAAAGACTTCATTTTCGTATACTCTCAATAATGAACCACATAAAATACGTACCATCACCATATTAATAACGAAGGGTCACGTGACAATACAATTAACAATGAACAACACATAAACAAGACTGACCTTGCGGAGGTTGGCTGCTGTCATCATCTCCCCATAGGTGAAGACTGATGCAGTCCAAATAAGTGGTTGTTTTCATTGATTAATTGTGAAAATATATAAAAAATGAGGATACCTCATCAAATTATGTACACATAGATTAGAGAGAGGATTCGAGGTGTCATGGAGATAATGGTCGGTAAAACTTGACTCACAGTGCCGCTGAGCTACTGACATAATGTCATCCACAGGGACCCCATTAAACAAGGCAGTGGAAGCCACCATGCCCCGTACACTGTGAGCCTTGGCCATGTCAACTTGTTTACCTGTGGCAGATTTATGACAAAATTGAATATACTCTACAATCCACCTGCAAAAAGGTGTCCTTAGACGCCCTGCCCTGGGGTTCAATAGACGACAATCATAATGCTGTTGGGTCAGTACGCCATTCCTGAGTACCTTGCTTGTACTGGTTTAATGCTCGGACTGGACACCATGCTTTTGAATTTGGATCATATCTAATCAAAGCTGGCAAAAATATGGGTTGACCTGGATATTTCAAAGATTGATTTTTAGCCATGAAATTTATCCTAGGTAGAAGCTTAAGGCCCTCCCCTGTAAGCACAAAACAGTCTGCCTCGGCAGATAAGGCATGAATTTCGCTTCTACGCGTAGCCGATGCCGCCGCAATTAAAAATACAATTTTAAGTGCCAACATTTTCATAGAAATGGAACTAAGTGGTTCAAAAGGCTTATCACTGAGTAGCTGAAGCACTAGAGATAAACTCCAAGACGGAATCACTAGGTGATTCCTTGGTCTTAGATTGCCAATGCCTTTAATTAAAGTATTTAATGTACTTAATTCATCACTTCCCCTATTAGCCAAGCAAGGGATAACTGTCATTAAAGCTGACTTATAGCCAGCAATAGATTTAGGCTTGAGGCTATAGGCATCATACAGGTGACAGAGGAAATCGGCTACTACCTGAATAGATGAATCCATTGGATTAATACATCTTTTTTAGCACCATTCTGCAAATCTGTTGATTTTATAATTATATGCTCTGGAGGTTGACCCCCTTCTGGCTTTTGCCATGAACATGGCTGCTTGCTCAGAAAAGCCCTCGTTAATTCTAGATTCCTTGATAACATCCATGCAGCCAACTGGAACATTGACGGATTGTTGTGAATGGCCTTGCCCTGGAAGATAATATTGTCGATCAGAGGCAGAGGAACCAGATTGCAGACCAGAAGGTCCAGCAGATCTGTATACCATGATCGGCTTGGCCAATTTGGGGCAATCAGAAGCACTTGGCACTCCTCCTGTCTGATTTTCTGAAGAATTTTGAATCAGAGTTGCTGGAGGGAATGCGTATGCATACATTCCCACCCAGCTGATAGCTAACGCATCTGTTGCGATAGCGCTCAGATCTGGAATCGGAGAGACGTACGTCGTCATCTTCGCATTCGTCTTCATTGCGAATAAATCTATATTGGGTTTCCCCCAGTAGTTGAACAGATGATCCGCTACACATTGATTTAGTTGCCATTCCGTAGGTAAAATACTCATCCTTCAGCTCAATGAGTCTGCTAGCAGATTTAACCTTCCCGGAATATGAACTGCTTTCAATCCTGTGATTTAGGCACCAGCAAAGCAGCTTCCATGTCATCATACAGAGACTGGGCGACTTCGTTCCGCCCTGGCGGTTTATGTAAGTCACTACTGTTGAGTTGTCTGATCGAACTAGAACACCCTTGCCCTGAACTTTCTCTAAGAAATGTTCCAGGCCCAGGACTACTGCTCGTAATTCCAGTATATTTATATGTTCTTGTGACTGATCCAGATTCCAAAGCCCTGACATTGTGGATTCTTCCAGGCAAGCTCCCCACCCCTCCATCGATGCATCCGTATACATCGTTAACTGAGGGTGAGGAGGGGTTAGCATCACCCCTGCCAGGAGATTCTCTGTCTTCAACTACCATTGCAGGTGGTGAATTAGAGGCTCCAGCACTGACACATTTGAGGCCAGTGAACATGTACTATGGGTCCATTGAGTCATGAGAAATAACTGGATCGGCCGCCTGCGTAAGGCTGCCTGAGGAATGACTGGTTCCAGAGAACCCATTAACCCAAGCATTCTCAGGTAAACCCGTGCCAGGACTGTTGCACACTGACTGTATTAATGAGATGAGTACTTGTACCCTCTCCTGAGTAGGATAAACATATCCTATCTCCAGATCGAAGAGCATTCCCAGGTAAACAAACTTCTGGGATGGAGTCAGCTCTGACTTTTGAAAATTGATTATCCAGCCCAAGTCTGTGAGAGTTTTCAAAACTATCTCCAGATTTGCGGATAAACTTTCCTGATTGTGTGCTTTCAACAGCCAGTCGTCTATGTACGTGTGGACTGCTATGCTTCTCCTGTGGAGGTATGCTGTTATCGCAAGAACCACTCTGGTGAAGACCCGAGGAGCCATAGAAATTCCGAAGGGTAAAATCCTGAATTCCCACTGTCTGCCCTGGAATGCGAACCTCAGGAATCTACGAAAACTCCTCGCTATTGGAATGTGGAAATAAGCATCCTTCAAATCTATTGAAGCCATCCACATTCCCTTCTCCAACCCTGCCAACACCAATTTCACTGTCTCCATTTTGAAACTGGGTGTGTCCATGAACTTGTTCAATGGTTTGAGGTTGAGAATTGGTCTCCACCCTCCAGTGCTCTTCATTACTTTTGTGCCAGTTGAATTGCTCCTTTTAGTATGAGGAAATTTATTTCCTCCTCTATACACAACCATTGATCTGGATCTCTTGGAATGTGAGTCCAGACTGGCACCAGAGACAGTCGCGATGGTGGGCCTGATATCCAGTCGGGATGTTATCCGACTGAAAGCCATCGCAAGACTAAACGGTCCTGAGTCAACCATCCCCACTCTTGCATGTGGTTGGCCAATCGGCCTCCTACTGGTCCAGCTAGGGAGAGATGGACATAAGAAGCGCAAGAGTGACTGCCTCATGGAGATGCACTGGAGTGGCGCTTATTGTGGTAACCGACTCTTCAGATATGATTACCACGACCAGATCATCGTGTGCCACGGCACGCAGCGCGCACCTCGGTGCGCGGGTGGCTGGCTGCGTCGGAGCAGCCTGCGTCCCCCTCGCTGCTGGCCGAATCGCTGGCGGCCATGCCCGGCGCTGCGCTGGTGGCTGACCTCTGACCTGGCCACCGCCACCTTGAGCCTGCTGGGGATGATATGCAGGGGGAGCTGCGTGAACGTGCTCTCTGCGGAACACTTCAAATTGCTCGCGCAATGCCCTCTGGTTATTGACCAGGGTAACCATCTCTTGGAGGTGCTTACATCCCTCACCTCCAAAGAGACCAGGACCTGTCACAGGCATATGCAGCAGCCTATTATACAGGTCCTGGGATGGGCACAAGTTGTCAAGAGCAAACGTAGCCTCGCCCGGACACTCCTGGTCACCGACTGGGTCAAACAGTCCAGAGCCAAGGTAATTCCATGTTGGATGGCTCTCTGGACAGTTACCGGACTAGGCTGGCACAATGCGGATGCTGTTACTAACCCCCGTAACAGCTGGGAGATGTGCGAGAGCGCTGAGATAGACGCCCTCGAACTCTCCTCCGCATCGCGCAATGCGGTGTTTGCCGAACGCTGGCTGGCCGACTGATCAACAGCAAGACCTGGCCTGGCGTTGATTAGCCACTGACAAGCGTCAGACCAGTCTTCCTCTGTGGCTACCTGTGAATGCTCTACAAGACGAGGGTCTTCATCATCCTCATGAGCAATCGCAGGCGTGTGTGTGGCTGGAGGAACTGATACTCCTGGCAAGCCAGAGAAAGCATGCGGGCCTGAAAGAACAGGCATGCTAAACTGACCAGGAGCAGGCGTCGTGGCATTGCGTGGGGAAAATTTTGCCACACCATGGCCCTGGCCAGCACCAGCTACACCAGCAGCAAGCCGAGGTATGCGGTAATACTGACCATCAGATCCAGCCCGGGATACCTTCTGCGCCGTGAACGCTACTCCTGCATGAGTAGTACCATGGACAATGTCGCCCGTATTCCCTGCGAGGGGAGCACGTACATCAATGTCCATGGCCACCGCGCCAGAAGGAGAACCCAGTAGATAATCCTCTTCTTCCTGGCCAGAAAGATTAGACTCCAGGTCAGCGAAGAATGCTAACCCAGACTGGTCAGGAAAGGTACCATAGGAGGAAATAAACGAGATCAAGGATTTCTTTTTTCACGAGAGAGTTGTTACTTACCTCCCTAATACTTTTGATATTGCTAAATATTGGCTTTCACTCAATAAACACTCAGATTAAAACAGTTAGGTGCCCCTACTGGGCAGGGAGTCAGAGCGTAGTCTGGCGGATGGCAGCCCCACCACCGCGCATGCGCAGACTAGCACTTCCTCTGACTAATTTATTGGCTGATACACATGCAACTATAAAGAGCCTGAAGACCGAGCCTCTGTGGGGTGGAGAGGCCGGGTCCGTATCTAGGGAGGTAAGTATCAACTCTCTCGTGAAAAAAGAAATCCTTGATTTCGTTTATTTCACATCAAGAGTATACTTACCTCCCTAATACTTTTGATATTGCCAGAATTCGACAGTGAATTCGGCGGGAGGAGGCGAGGTCAAAAGACCAGCTCATCCCTATACGCTTTTCTGCATTTAAGGCACTTAAACTTCTGAAACTGTATGAAAAAACAGTCAGGATTTGACTAACCATCGGATAACACCCCCGATGTATGAGAGATGACCGAATGTCATATGCGCTCCCCCCCCCTCCTTCCTGGGAGGAAGAGTCGAATGACCTCAATGTCCTATACGCTCTCTACGTACAAGTGCCATGTACTACAGGACAGAGACGAAAAAACTTCATTTTCGTATACTCTCAACAATGAACCACATAAATACACAAAACCATCATCATATTAATAACGGGTAACGTGACAAGACAATCAACAATGGACAACACATACACAAGACTGACCTTGTTGAAAATGGCTGCTGATATCCTCTTCCCATTGGTGAAGAACGATGCAGTCCCAAATTAGTGGTTGTTTCCATAAATTAATTGTGAAATATATAAGCAATGAGGAAACCCCATCAAAAATATATGCCTAGTTATTTTTTCAAAATCGACAAGGCGAGAGGATTAGAGGTGTCACGGAGATAATGGTCTGTAAAACTTGACTCACAGTGCCACTGAGCCACCGACATAATATCATCCACAGGGACCCCATTAAATAGGGCAGTGGATGTCACTACGACGCGGACACTGTGAGCCTTGGCCACGTCAACCTGCTTCCGGGTGGCGGATTTATGGCAAAACTGAATGCATTCTAAAATCCACCTGGAAATGGTGTCCTTAGAAGCCCTGCCATGGGGTTCAATATATGACAACCATAACGCCGACTGGTCGGTGCGCCACTCCGCCGTACGTTGTTTGTACCGGCGAAGCGCCCGGACGGGACACCATGCTTTAGAATTAGGATCATATCTAGTTAAAGCAGTCAAAACAATAGGTTGACCTGGATATTTCAACGACTGATTTTTAGCCAAGAAATTAATCCTAGGTAGCAGCTTAAGGCCTTCCCCTGAAACCACAAAACGGTCATCCTCGGCTGATAAGGCATGAATTTCACTCCTACGCCTAGCCGAGGCCGCAGCAATTAAAAACACAGTCTTCAGTGTTAATAGTTTCATAGAAATGGAACTAAGTGGTTCAAACGGCTTATCACCTAGTACTTGAAGCACTAGCGATAAACTCCAAGATGGAATCACAGGTGGATTCCTTGGTCTTAGATTGCCCATGCCTTTAATTAATACATTTAATGTATTTACTTCATCACTTACCCTCTTAGCCAAGCAAGGAATAACAGACATTAAAGCTGACTTATAACCAGCAATAGAGTTAGGCTTGAGGCTATAGCCATCATAGAGGTGACAGAGGAAATCAGCTACTACCTGAATAGATGAATCCATTGGATCAATACATCTTTTTGAGCACCATTCTGCAAATCTGTTGATTTTATAATTATATGCTCTGGAGGTTGACCCCCTCCTGGCTTTGGCCATAAACATGGCTGCTTGCTCAGAAAAGCCCTCCTTAATTCTAGATTCCTTGACAACATCCACGCAGTCAATCTGAACATTGACGGATTGTTGTGAAGGGCCTTGCCCTGGAAGATAATATCGTCCATCAGAGGCAGAGGAACCGGATTGCAGACCAGAAGGTCCAGCAGATCCGTATACCATGATCGGCTTGGCCAATCCGGGGCGATCAGAAGCACTTGGCATTCCTCTTGTCTGATTTTCTGAAGAATTTTTGGAATCAGGATTGCTGGAGGGAATGCGTATGCATACATTCTCCCCCAGCTGATAGCTAACGCATCTGTTGCGAAAGCGCTTGGATCCGGAATCGGAGACGTACGTCGTCATCTTCGCATTCTTCTTCGTTGCGAACAAATCGATGTTGGGTTTCCCCCAATGGTCGAACAGACGATCCGCCACACATTGATTTAGTTGCCATTCCGTGGGTAAAACACTCATCCTTCGGCTCAATGAGTCTGCTAGCAGATTTAACCTTCCCGGAATATGAACTGCTTTCAAGGTAATTGGTGATCCAGGCACCAACAAAGCAGTCTCCATGTCATCATACAGAGACTGGGCGACTTCGTTCCGCCCTGGCGGTTTATGTAAGTCACAACTGTTGAGTTGTCTGAACGAATAAGAACAATCTTGCCCTGAACTTTCTGTAAGAAATGTTCCAGGCCCAGGACTACTGCTCTTAGCTCCAGTAGATTTATATGTTCCTTTGACTGTTCCAGATTCCAAAGCCCTGATATCGTGGACTCTTCCAGGCAAGCTCCCCAGCCCTCCATCGATGCATCTGTATACACAGTCACCTGAGGGTGGGGAGGGGTTAGCATAACCCCCACCAAGAGATTCTCTGTGTCCAACCACCATTGCAGGTGATGAATCAGAGGCGCCAACACTGACACATTCGAGTCCAGCGAACCTGTACTCTAGGTCCATTGTGTCATGAGAAATAACTGGATCGGCCGCCTGCGTAAGGCGGCCTGAGGAATGACTGGTTCCAATGAAACCATCAACCCCAGCATTCTCAAGTAAACCCGTGCCAGGACATGACGACTGTCGCACACTGACTGAATTAATGAGATGAGTTTCTGAACTCTCTCCTGAGTAGGATAAACATATCCTGTCTCTAGATCGAAGAACATCCCCAGGTAAACAAACTTCTGGGATGGAGTCAGCTCTGATTTTGGGAAATTGATCATCCAGCCCAAGTCTGTGAGAGTTTTCAAAACAATCTCCAGACTGGCCGATAAACTTTCCCGGGTGTGTGCTTTCAACCGCCAGTCGTCTATGTACGTGTGGACTGCTATGCTTCTCCTGCGGAGGTATGCGGTGATCGCAAGAACCACACGGGTGAAAACCCGAGGAGCCGTGGAAATTCCGAAGGGTAGCACCCTGAATTCCCTAGTCTGCCCTGGAATGCAAATCTCAGGAAGCGACGGAAACTCCTGTGTACGGGGATGTGGAAATAAGCGTCCTTCAAATCTATCGACGCTGTCCACATTCCCCTCTCTAACCCCGCCAACACCGAGCGCAGTCTCCATCTTGAAACTGGGCGTCTCTATGAACTTGTTCAATGGCTTGAGGTTGAGAATTGGTCTCCACCCTCCGGTGTTCTTTGTTACTAAGAACAGGGTTGAATAGAAGCCCGGACACCTCTGTGCCAGCTGAATAGCTCCTTTTTGTATGAGGGAATTTATTTCCTCCCCGATACACAACCTTTGATCTGGATCTCTCGGATTTGGAGTCCAGATCGGCACTAGAGACAGTCGCGATGGCGGGCCTGTCATCCAATCGGGATGATACCCGACTGAAAGCCATCGCAAGACTAAACGGTCCTGAGTTAACCGTTCCCACTCTTGCATGTGGTCGGCTAGCCGGCCTCCCACCGGTCCACCTAGGGATAGAGGTGGACATAAGGAGTGCAAGAGCGGCACTGTCTCCTTTGCCAGAAACACCGGCGTGGTTCTCACCGCGGTAACCGTCCCATCAGGAACGATTACCCCGCCCAGATCCTCGCGCGCCACCGATGGTGGTTGGCCTCTGACCTGGCCACTACCACCTCGAGCCTGCAGGGGACGATACGCAGGGGGTGCGGCACGAACGTTGGCACGACGAAGCACCTCAAACTGCTCGCGCAGCGCCCTCTGGTTATTGACCGTCTCCTGGAGGTGCCTACATCCCTCACCTCCAAAGAGACCAGGACCTGTCATAGGCGTACGTAGTAGCCTATTGTAGAGGTCCTGGGACGGGCACAGATTATCCAAGGCAAAAGTGCGCCTTGCCCGGACACTCCTGGTCACCGCCCGTGTCATACAGTCCAGAGCCAGGTTGATACCATCCTGGATGGCTCGCTGGACTGTGACCGGACTTGGCTGGCGCGATGCGGATGCTGTTACTACCCCTTGTAACAGCTGGGAGACGTGGGACAGAGCGGCAATCGAAGCCCTCCCACTCTCCTCCGCATCACGCAACGCGGTATTTGCTGAACGCAACGCGTTCGAACACAAGACTCCCGTGTCAGAACGGGAGCCTGGCCGCGCATCCTCACCCAAAGCCGCGCGGTTATCCACGCTCGGCTTAGGTACCACACCGTACCGCTGGTAGTCCAGGGGCACGATGCGGCAACGCCTGGCCACCTCGCGCGGGGCCTTAGCGAGACGTCCACTCGACTTAATGGACGTCTCCGCCGCCTCGAACATGTCAACGACATGCTCTGCCAGCAGCAGAGAAGGCATAGCGTTAGCAGTAGGCTTACCAGCTAACCACGGCCTGTGATCACGCTTGCTAGCCGACTGCTCCACGGGCAGATCTGGTCTAACACTCACCAACCACTGGCAAGCGTCAGACCAATCCTCCTCCGTGGCTAGCTGCGAGCGCTCTACAAGATGGGGGCCTTCGTCTTCCTCCTGAGCGCAAGCAACAGAGCTTGACGGCGGATACGCTGATATCCCTGGCAAGCCAGGGAGAGCATGCGGGCCTGACAATACCGGCATGCTAATCTCACTGGCTTGACTAGGAGCAGGCGCCGTGGTAGAGCGCGGGGCACATACCGCCCCACCACGGCCCCGGCCAGCACCAGCGACACTCTCGGCAAGCCGAGGTATGCGGTAACGCTGGCCTTCAGCGCCCAGGGCCACAGTCTGAACCGTGGATTCTACCCCTGGGAGAGTAGAACCGTGGAATAAGCCGCCTGTATTCCCCGCGAGGGGTGCACAGACGTCATAATCCATGGCCACGTCCTCAGACGGCGACCCCAACAGGTAATCCTCATCCTCCTGGCCAGACAGATTAGACTCCGGGTCAGCAAAGAGAGCTAACCCGGACTGGCCAGGGAAGGTGCCATACGAGGTACTGGCACCCGCGGTGTGCGGATACCCCTGGACTGATAAGCAGCCCGCGGGTTCCAGCGACAACCGTCCACGTCCCTATTGGGCGCGGCAATAAGCCTGCTGCCAGGGTCGTGGAACGCCCCCTCTAATGGGGCCACCTCTGAATCTTCAAACAACGGAAGCGTACTAAGGAACGGTAATTCAGAGGTGGGGATTACCTGCTCCGAAGCAGATGATGAGGCCAACAAAGGATTTGGTCCAGGAAGCATGCCACGAAGCAACTCTGGAACCAAATCCTTTATTGTCCTCATCTCTCCCAACATCTCGGTCCGGAAGGCCTCCATGTCCACTGCGGACGAGGCCTTCCTCTTACCCTGCTTACTTACAACCTCTTTTTTCAGCTTCTTCTTCTCCTCCTCCACCACCTTGTCCTTCGCCTGCAAGCACAAGAATTCTGACATTAGCTCGCCCCCCCCCCCAGTGCTTACATATCTCGCAATTAAGCAAGGGACCACAGGGGCTACACTGAAAACAGAGATGAGGACCAAACTTGTCCCTCAAAAATCGTCCACAGGACGCACAACCAGGTCTCTGAAAAAGGCCAAAGGACGAGGAGTATGAGCAATCTAGTTAAGCTTAGAAACTCACCAACTCAAGAGAAGGAAATGATCATAAAGATCATAATTTATCAGAAAACCAGCTTCGGACAACTTTAATTGTTAATAAAGAGCAAGGCTGATTATGACGTCATTAATCCTATGACAGGAAAAAATCGATCCCCAACAAACATCCCAGTGCAAGGACGAATTGTATCTCTAACCAGAACATGTGCAGAATGGACATTTCGACTACACAACCATCAGATATATACTGATAACAATGGAAAATACTGTTAATTATCTCCCTTTCCTCTAAATAATTAACATCACCTCATATCAATAATTAGATACCTGACACCTTGTCTAGACAAACCATCCAACCTGATGAACTGGAGCACTCCACCAACTGAACGCCTCTTAACTCTCTCCACCTCTAGGGGAAGGAATTGGATCAAGAGGGCAAAGTGAGAAGACCTTTATAATAGGCCTCCAACTCACTGGACATAGAATTTTTGGTTAGATAACCTAACAGTATTAGTAGGAAATGGAACCATGGTGGAGAGACACAAACCCTCTGCTGATGTGATGTCCATTATATTTCTTCACACAGACCTGTGGACATAAACACAAAGAGAGATTAGTCACGCTTATCACGTTTAGCGCGAGTCCCGGAAACACATTACACCGGGACAAAACTCGCTAATTTTACTAGAAGTCACCTGATTTAAAGGTCCTGGGCCCTCCTCTGGCGAATTCATTCTTCCTGCCATCTTTATCAGGGATAAACCTTCTAAGCTTTCACAAAAACACTAATAATTGAGCTAAGAAAAGCACTAGCACAAAAACATGTGTAGACTCTCTGCCAATAAATTAGCAAAGAGGAAGTGCTAGTCTGCGCATGCGCGGTGGTGGGGCTGCCATCCGCCAGACTACGCTCTGACTCCCTGCCCAGTAGGGACACCTAACTGTTTTAATCTGAGTGTTTATTGAGTGAAAGCCAATATTTAGCAATATCAAAAGTATTAGGGAGGTAAGTATACTCTTGATGTGAAATGGTACCTACAGGGTGCGGATATTCCTGGCCTGATAAGCAGGCACCAGGCTCCAGCGACACCTGTCCACGAACAACCGGCGCGGCAAGCCTGCTGCCAGTGTCCTCATAGTGGACTACGCCCTCTAATAGGGCCACCTCTGAATCACGGACGAAAACTGGCAGGTCCCTAGGTAGCACCGATTCAGAGGCGGGGATTATCTGCTCCGAAGCAGACGAAGAGGACAACGAAGGATTTGAACCAGGAAGCATGCCACGAAGCAACTCTGGGACCAAATCCTTAATTGTCCTTTTCATCTCTCCCATCATCTCAATATGGAAGGCCTCCATATCCAGAGGACGAGGCCTTCCTCTTACCCTTCTTACTAGAACCCTCCTTCTTCAACTTCCTCTCCTCCTCTAGAGCCTTCTCTTTGGTCTGTAAAGATAGAAATTCAGACATTAGCTCTCCTCCCTCCCACTTTTTACAGATCTCGCAATTAAGCAATGGCCCACATGGGCCGCACTGGAAACATAAGTCGGGGCGAATCTATCCTTCAGAAACCTTCCACATGAAGGACAACCAGGTTTCTGAAACAAGCCAGAAGACGAAGACAACAAGTATTTTAGTTAATTGAATTAGTAACTCAAAACCAAAATAAAAAGGAGGGGGGCCATAAAGACCCCAGCTAATAATCAACCAGGGTTGGACAAAACCTTTATAAATGTTAGTAAGGTGCAAGGCTGATTATGACGTCATAACTTCAAAAATAAGAAGTTAAATCGATCTGAAACAAATATCCAGGTGTAAGGACGAATTGTATTCATATCCAGAACATCTTAACTGGAAAGGATAGTATATACAGACTATACAAACAATGATAAAATGGCAGCAGATTTCATAAATATTTTCAAATATAATTGAAGTGCCTCATATCATAACTAGAATATCTGAGTCTTTAGCATAGATAAACCATCCGATCTGATGAACTGGAAGCTCCACCAACACTATGACCTCTTAACTCTCTCCACCTATAAGGGGAAGGAAGTGGACCAAGAGGGCAAAGTGAGAAGACCTTCTTCCGAGGCCTCCAACTCACTGGGCATAGATTTTGGTTAGATAACCTAACAATGTTAGTAGGAAATGGAACCTTGGTGGAGAGAAAAACAAACCCTCTGATGATGTGCTGTCCTGTTCAATCATACATGTAGATAGATACCTGTGGACATAAACACAAAGAGAGATTAGTATTTCATAGCGCCAGTTTGAAATAAACCAGTTTTCTAGGCGCTTACCACGTCTAATCGCGAGGCCCGGAAACACATTACATCAGAACTAAAACGCTAAATTAGACAAACATTTAATAGAAATCACCTGATAACTTGATCTTGGTCCTTCCTCAGAAGCTTTGGGACGATCAGACATAATTTCGAGATGGATTAAGTATGAAAACGAGCGTAGAGAAATTTTCTTTGCAGAAAAAAGCTTAAAGCATATGTCTCTTTGAGCCAATAAATTGGTAAAGAGGAAGTACTAGTCTGCGCATGCGCGAAGTTGGGGCTGGCATCCGCTGGACTGACATCTGACTACCTTCCCAGTAGGGGCACCTAACTTTTTAAATTTGAGTGTTTATTGAGTGAGTCAATATTTGGCAATATCAAAGAGTATTAGGGAGGTAAGTACACTCCTGAAGTGAAAATGGGCATTCCTCAAGACGACTACAGAGGTCAGTTTGACTGGCTTCGTCATATACTCGTTTGTAACAAACCATTTTCCATTAATTGGAAAGCTTGCAAACCCTGACTGAACGTGTCGGAGTGACCCTCCGGGTGCGAACTCTTCTCACGCTCAACATCGGCGTTTATCTTTACATAAACCTACAACAGCAAACATAGATATAAACTACAGCTCAGAAATAAGTTAAAATGTTTCCAAAAGAAATTAAAACGTCCTGTTGAATATTTTGAACAGAATTTGATTGGAAGATATTTCTGCCTAAGGCAGCAATGTCTTCCAATTCAATTATGTTCAAAATATTCAACAGAACATTTTTTCCAACTAGTAACGAACATGTATCTGTTTTTGTTTTGGAAGCATTCTAACTTATTTCTGAGTTGTACTGTAATTAACCCTACTAGAGAGACCACCTGTCTTTTGGAACCGCAGGATAGGGTTTCTTTCTCCCAATAGAGCATCAATTTTTAGCTATACCTCACTCGTTTCTAGCCAAGCTCCGCCTACTTCTTACACACATTGAACTCAATTTGAAACTTTAAAAATTGAATTCCTAGAATTTAAATTTCAATGTAACTATATCGGTAAGCTGTTGAATATTTTGTAAATAATTTAACTGGGTTTATGGCAGCAACAGCAACCAGTCAAATCAGTTTCAAAATATTCATTATAATGTTTATTAACATGTAAATTCATGAATGACAGACAATTCAGACCAGTTTGTAAATGAGCTACCCGTATGTCATTTTGATTGTGACCAATTTGAAACATTGAAAACCTTAATTTTCAGAACCTAAATTTCAATGTAACTGTACACTCAGGTAAGCTGTTAAATATTTTGAAAATAATTTGACTGGGTGCAAGAGCAGCCAGTAAAATTAGTTTTCAAAATATTCAACAGAATGTTTATTAACTTGTAAATTCATGAATTACATGCAAACCATACACTTTCCTCACAGACTTGTCGACTTTCCAGATGGAGCTAAATCATTTGATTGTGACCTCAACTAACATGTGACGTATTTGAATATGACATCAGATAAGCGCTTGACAAATTGGATGTATCCCTCTATTATCCTAGTCCAAGAAACCCAGCCAAAAACAACCTACGGATAATCTACCAATCTGACAGCTGATTAACCTGCCTATTAGGGGCAGTTTTATTCTATTTAATTCTGTGTACAATCGACCTTTCCCATTTTACCTATACCCCGCCCATCTCTAGCTAAGCTCCACCCATACCTCGATCGATCTGTGACCTCCCCGACTATCAATTTCCAGAAAACTATACAGATAAGCTGTTGAATATTTTGAAACTAATTTGATTGGGTGCTGTTGCTGCCTATGGCAGCAACAGCGCCCAGTCAAATTAGTTTCAAACTATTCAACAGCATCTTTATTAAATAGTAAGTCGTACAACACCGCTTAGTTCGTCACCAATTATGCGTTCGTGATGTACTTATCTACGTCACTCATGACATCATTGATTATGACATGATCCTACACATCACGTAGTTGATTATGACGTCATATGATGGATGGATAAACTGGAAAGGTCAATTGAGCCAGCTGGATATATTAATATATATCAAGAGTATTCGGGATGGTAAGCATGCTGTTGAAGTGAGACTGCATACCAGTTTTTCATGAAACAAAAATGTACTGCTAACCCTTTAGCCTTCAAATAGACTCAAGAAAATTTCAATTTTCTCATAGAAAATGTCCATTAGCAGACCAATAGAAGACCATTTTAGAAAATTTACCACTGGAATGACTGGCTCGGTAAATCGAGAAAGTCATGCCAGTGGTAAATTTTCAAAAATAGTCTTCTTGGTCTGCAAATGGACATTTCTTAAGACCACTGCAAAACCCATTTTTTACTGATATGAGACCTAAAGAGTTAAACAATCGATCAGATTTCAAGTAAAGATGGAACATTTGGATCAAAGTTCAAATGTAATTTATAATACTTAAATAAAGTGAACTAATGACAATTCATTCCAGAAATATACCTTATACAAAGCGTGCACTACTGTTAAGTACTGTGTCTTGAAGCTACAGCATGGAAAAGAATCTCCTATGATGTTCATTAAACTGTGAAAATTAGCTCATGTATGGTATGCCTTCCTGGATTAGGTTCACGTAAGCTAATTGTTGCAGGAGCTAGTTATATACCTGCTCAATATTTTAGAAACAATATGACTAAGTTGTTGCTGCCTATAACATCAACAACTTACAGTCATGTTGTTTCTAAAATACTGAGCAAGTACATACCGCGTGCCTGCAACAACTAGGTCACTTGAACCTAATCCAGGAGATCATACCATACATGTAATCAGACATTGGCCATGACCTACATTTAACCTTTAGTTTATTAACATTAAAGATAATTACAATCTAAAGTGCTATTTTGTACACATTTTCAAAGAATGTTTACCTCAAATAAATGGTTGATAGAGCTTTCTTGAAGATGCTGCTGACTTCCATACCTCTCAAAACCTACTGCCAACAGACCTATCATTATAAAAACAGTTCATCTCACAAAGTAATAGTGGTATCATTATTAGATTGTCATTAATTACCCTCGCATTCTGGCCTGTCTGTCAGTCTAAAGCTGTATTTCAAAAACGCATGATCTCATTTGGCTAAGATTTTAACACACAAAAGGCTGTTTCTGTTAAAGTGTATTTCCCTAGTTCAGTCATGGTCTAGAAATAAAATAAGATTACAGATCTTTGAATATCTTAGAAATTACAGGATCGATTTGGCTCAAATTTTAACGCAAGAAATGGCATGACAATACACTAGAATGTCACACGTTTGGTCATAATTTGCAGAGAAAAGATTGTAAAAATTATACCCTCATTGGAAAACGTAGCATAATTTCCTTAATTGGATTACTATGACAATGTCATTTTGACCTCAAAATCAATAGGGCTCTTTTGCTCCCCCACAAACCACACCAAAGAACATACATGCTAAGTCCTCTTTAGCACCTTTCTCTAATAAGATGTATTGATAACTACTAATAATACCAGCCCTCTGCAGACTGTGATGATTGTCAAATATTGAGGTAGTGATTCCCGTTATATAGATAAGATACAAACAACAGAAGTGGTGAAAAGCACTTTCTATCCTGAAATCACAGTAACTACATTTTAACCATTGCAGTTGCTCAAGAAAATTTTTAAATTTTCTCATAGAAAATGTCCATTTGCAGAACAAAAGAAGACTATTTTTTAAAATTTACCGCTGGAATGACTGGCTCGGTTATTGAGCCACAGTCATTCCAGTAGTAAATTTTCTAAAATAGTCTTCTCTTGATCTACAAATGAACATTTCTCTAGACCTCTGCAGAAGCTTATTTTGGCTGATATGAGTGCTAAAGGGCTACAGCAATATTCCTCAAAAGCTGTTGAATAGTTTGAAAAACAATTTGAATGGAAATGATTGAGCACTGCCTTGATCCAATTGCTTTCAAAATATTCTACATAAAATGGTTACATTAATGTTATAATGGATTTCCTCAGGTTCCGGCTAATATATAAACATCATCAAATTGAATACAAACCAAACTGGGTTCCCCAGTCCCCGAGCCAGTTAAGTCGGATGACCTTGTGACCCAAAGCAGAGTACAGATTAGACAGCACATTGCCGAGAATTGTTGACCGCAGGTGACCAGCATGGAACGGTTTTGCAATATTTGGTGAACTGAAAATGAGAATCACATTTTGGGGTGGGATGTCGTAATTCTGTATTAACCCTTTGAAACCTGAGTTTATACATAAAGTATTGTTAATGGTTTAATTTTTAACATTGTACTTAGCCCATATACATGAAAGGCCATTATTCCGGCCTCAGTGAGAATAAACGAAATCTAGGATTTCTTTTTTCACGAGAGAGTTGATACTTACCTCCCTAATACTTTTGATATTGCTAAATATTGGCGTTCACTCAATAAACACTCAGATTAAAAACAGTTAGGTGCCCCTACTGGGCAGGTAGACAGAGGGTAGTCCGGCGGAGGCCAGCCCCACCACCGCGCATGCGCCGACTACTACTGCCTCTGACTAATTTATTGGCTGACACACATGCAACTAATAAGAGCCTGAAGACCGAGCCTCTGTGGGGTGGAGAGGCCAGGTCCGTATCTAGGGAGGTAAGTATCAACTCTCTCGTGAAAAAAGAAATCCTAGATTTCGTTTATTTCACATCAAGAGTATACTTACCTCCCTAATACTTTTGATATTGCCAGAATTCGACAGGGAATTCGGCGGGAGGGAGGCGAGGTCAAAAGACCAGCTCTTCCCTATGCGCTTTCACGCGTTCAAGGCACTTAAACGTCTGAAACTGTGTGAAAACACAGTCAGGATTTGAAGAAACATCGGCTAACACCAACCGATGGATGAGATGACCGATGTCATATGCGCTCCCCCCCCCCTTCCTGGGAGGAAGACTAGCATGACCTCAATGTCCTATACGCTCTCTAGGTACCAGTGCCATGTAGTATAGGACAGAGACGAAAAGGCTCCATTTTCGTATACTCTCAATGATGAACCACATCAAAACACAAACCATCACCATATTAATAAAAAACAGGTAACGTGACAATACAATCAACAATGAACAACACATGAACAAGACTGACCTTGTTGAACTTGGCAGCTGTCATCCTCTTCCCAGTGGAGAAGACCGATGCAGTCCCAAAAAGTGGATGTTTCCATTGATTAATTGTGAAGTATATAAGCAATGAGGAAACCCTCCTCAAAAACATATAAGCGATTATTTTTTCAAAATCGACAAGGCGAGAGGATTCGAGGTGTCACGGAGATAATGGTCTGTAAAACTTGACTCACAGTGCCACTGAGCCACGGACATAATGTCATCCACAGGGACCCCATTAAATAGGGCAGTGGAAGTCACTACGCCGCGGACACTGTGAGCCTTGGCTATGTCAACCTGCTTACCAGTGGCGGATTTGTGACAAAATTGGATACACTCTACAATCCACCTGGAAATGGTGTCCTTAGACGCCCTGCCATGGGGTTCAATATATGACAACCATAACGCTGACTGATCGGTCCGCCACTCCGAAGTACGCTGTTTGTACCGAAGTAGCGCCCGAATGGGACACCATGCTTTAGAATTAGGATCATATCTAGTTAAAGCAGGCAAAAAAATAGGTTGACCTGGATATTTCAAAGACTGATTTTTAGCTAAGAAATTAATCCTAGGCAGTAACTTAAGGCCTTCCCCTGTAACCACAAAATGGTCATCCTCGGCTGATAAGGCATGAATCTCACTCCTACGTCTAGCCGAGGCCGCAGCAATTAAAAATACAGTTTTAAGAGTTAACATTTTCATAGAAATGGAACTAAGTGGTTCAAAAGGCTTATCTCCTAGTACTTGAAGCACTAGCGATAAACTCCAAGACGGAATCACCAGGGGATTCCTTGGTCTTAGATTGCCCATGCCTTTAATTAATACATTTAATGTACTTACTTCATCACTTCCCCTCCTAGCCAAGCAAGGAATAACAGTCATTAAAGCTGATTTATAACCAGCAATAGAGTTAGGCTTGAGGCTATAGGCATCATACAGGTGACAGAGGAAATCAGCTACTACCTGAATAGATGAATCCATTGGATTAATACATCTTTTTGAGCACCACTCTGCAAATCTGTTGATTTTATAGTTATATGCTCTGGAGGTTGACCCCTCCTGGCTTTGGCCATAAACATGGCTGCTTGCTCAGAAAAGCCCTCCTTAATTCTAGATTCCTTGACAACATCCACGCAGTCAATCTGAACATTGACGGATTGTTGTGAAGGGCCTTGCCCTGGAAGATAATGTCTTCCATCAGAGGTAGAGGAACCGGATTGCAGACCAGAAGGTCCAGCAGATCCGTATACCATGATCGGCTTGGCCAATCCGGGGCGATCAGAAGCACTTGGCATTCCTCCTGTCTGATTTTCTGAAGAATTTTTGGAATCAGGATTGCTGGAGGGAATGCGTATGCATACATTCTCCCCCAGCTGATAGCTAACGCATCTGTTGCGAAAGCGCTTGGATCTGGAATCGGAGAGACGTACGTCGACATCTTCGCATTCTTCTTCGTTGCGAACAAATCGATGTTGGGTTTCCCCCAATGGTCGAACAGACGATCCGCCACACATTGATTTAGTTGCCATTCCGTCGGTAAAACACTCATCCTTCAGCTCAATGAGTCTGCTAGCAGATTCAACCTTCCCGGAATATGAACTGCTTTCAAGGTAATCCTGTGATCCAGGCACCAACAAAGCAGTCTCCATGTCATCATACAGAGACTGGGCGACTTCGTTCCACCCTGGCGGTTTATGTAAGTCACAACTGTTGAGTTGTCTGAACGAATAAGAACAATCTTGCCCTGAACTTTCGGTAAGAAATGTTCCAGGCCCAGGACTACTGCTCTTAGCTCGAGTAGATTGATATGTTCTTTTGACTGTTCCAGATTCCAATGCCCTGATATTGTGGATTCTTCCAGGCAAGCTCCCCACCCCTCCATCGATGCATCTGTATACACAGTCACCTGTCACCAAGAGATTCTCCGTGTTCAACCACCATTGCAGGTGGTGAATCAGAGGCACCAACACTGACACGTTCGAGTCCAGCGAACCTGTACTCTGGGTCCATTGTGTCATGAGAAATAACTGGATCGGCCGCCTGCGTAAGGCGGCCTGAGGAATGACTGGTTCCAATGAAACCATCAACCCCAGCATTCTCAAGTAAACCCGTGCCAGGACATGACGACTGTCGCACACTGACTGAATTACTGAGATGAGTTTCTGAACTCTCTCCTGAGTAGGATAAACATATCCTGTCTCTAGATCGAAGAACATCCCCAGGTAAACCAAACTTCTGGGATGGAGTCAGCTCTGATTTTTGGAAATTGATTATCCAGCCCAAGTCTGTGAGAGTCTTCAAAACAATCTCCAGATTGGCCGATAAACTTTCCTGGGTGTGTGCTTTTAACAGCCAGTCGTCTATGTACGTGTGGACCGCTATGCTTCTCCTGTGGAGGTATGCGGTGATCGCAAGAACCACACGGGTGAAAACCCGAGGAGCCGTGGAAATTCCGAAGGGTAACACCCTGAATTCCCACTGTCTGCCCTGGAATGCAAATCTCAGGAAGCGACGGAAACTCCTGGCTATGGGGATGTGGAAATAAGCATCCTTCAAATCTATCGACGCTGTCCACATTCCCCTCTCTAACCCTGCCAACACCGAGCGCACAGTCTCCATCTTGAAACTGGGCGTCTCTATGAACTTGTTCAATGGCTTGAGGTTGAGAATTGGTCTCCACCCTCCGGTGTTTTTTGTTACTAAGAACACGGTTGAATAGAAGCCCGGACACCTTTGTGCCGGCTGAATAGCTCCTTTTTGTATGAGGGAAGTTATCTCCTCCTCGATACACAACCTTTGATCTGGATCTCTCGGATTCGGAGTCCAGATCGGCACGAGAGACAGTCGCGACGGCGGGCCTGTCATCCAATCGGGATGATACCCGACTGAAAGCCATCGCAAGACTAAACGGTCCTGAGTCAACCGTTCCCACTCTTGCATGTGGGCGGCCAGCTGGCCTCCCACCGGTCCACCTAGGGAGAGAGGGGGACATAAGGAGTGCAAGAGTTGCGCTGTCTCCTCCGCCAAAAACACCAGAGTGGTTCTCACCGTGGCAATCGGCCCATCAGGCACGATTACCACGACCAGATCCCCGCGCGCCACGCCCAGCACCACGCGCACCTCGGTGCGCGGGTGGCTGCCTGGCTGGCTGCGCCTGGGGAGCCTGCGCCCCCCCCTCACTGCTGGCCGAAGCGCACGCGGACAAGGCCGACGCTGCGATGGCGGGTGGCCTCTGACTTGGCCACCTCCACCTCGAGCCTGCAGGGGACGATACGCAGGGGGTGCGGCGCGAACGCTCGCACGGCGGAGCACTTCAAACTGCTCGCGCAGCGCCCTCTGGTTATTGACCAGGGTCACCGTCTCCTGGAGGTGCGTGCATCCCTCACCTCCAAAGAGACCAGGACCTGTCATAGGCGTACGCAGTAGCCTATTGTACAGTTCCTGGGATGGGCACAGATTGTCCAAGGCAAACGTGCGTCTCGCCCGGACACTCCTGGTCACCGCCCGCGTCATGCAGTCCAGAGCCAGGTTAATACCATCCTGGATGGCTCTCTGGACTGTGGCCGGCTCGGCTGGCGCAATGCGGATGCTGTTACCACCCCTTGTAACAGCTGGGAGACGTGGGACAGAGCAGCAATCGAAGCCCTCCCACTCTCCTCCACATCACGCAGCGCAGTATTTGCCGAACGCAGCGCGTTCGAACACAGAACACCCGTGTCAGAACGGGCGCCTGGCCACGCATCTTCACCCAAAGCCGCGCGGTCATCCACGCTCGGCTTGGGTACCACACCGTACCGCTGGTAGTCCAGGGGCACGATGCGGCAATGCCTGGCCACCTCGCGAGGGGCCTTCGCGAGACGCCCATTCGCCTTAATGGACGACTCCGCCGCCTCGAACATGTCAACGACATGTTCAGCCAGCGGCAGAGATGGCATGGCGTTAGCAGTAGCCTTACCAGCTAACTACGGCCTGTGGTCACGCTGGATAGCCGACTGCTCCACAGGCAGATCTGGCCGAACACTTACCAGCCATTGGCAAGCGTCCGACCAATCCTCCTCCGTGGCTAGCTGCGAGCGCTCTACAAGACGGGGGCCTTCGTCTTCCTCCTGAGTGCACGCAGCAGAGCTTGACGGCGGATATGCTGATACCCCTGGCAAGCCAGGGAAAGCATGCGGGCCCGAAAGAACAGGCATGCTAAACTCCCTGGCTTGACCAGGAGCAGGTGCCGTGGTAGAGCGCGGGGCAGACACCGCCCCACCACGGTCCCGGCCAGCACCAGCGACACGCTCGGCAAGCCGAGGTATGCGGTAACCCTGGCCATCAGCACCGCCCAGGGCCCCCTTCTAGACCATGAATTCTACTCCTGCGTGAGTAGATCCATGGAATATGTCGCCCGTATCCCCCGCGAGGGGTGCACAGACGTCGTACTCCATGGTCACGTCCCCAGACGGTGACCCTAGCAGGAAATCCTCTTCCTCCTGGCCAGAAAGATTAGACTCCGGGTCAGCAAAGAGAGCTAACCCGGACTGGCCAGGGAAGGTGCCATAGGAGGTACTGGCACCCGCGGCGTGCGGATCCCCCTGGACTGATAAGCAGCCCGCGGGTTCCTGCGACAGCCGTCCACGGCCCCTCGGCGCGGCACCAAGCCTGCTGCCAGGGTCGAGGATCGCCCCCACTAATGGGGCCACCTCTGAATCGTCGAACAACGTAACCGACCTATGGAAAAGTGACTCAGAGGTGGGGATCACCTGCTCTGAAGCAGACGCCGAGGACAACAAAGGATCTGGTCCAGGAAGCATGCTACGAAGCAACTCTGGGACCAAATCCTTTATTGTCCTCTTCATCTCTCCCAACATTTCGGACCGGAAGGCCTCCATATCCACCGCGGACGAGGCCTTCCTCTTACCCTTCTTACTGACACCCTCTCTCTTCTGCTTCCTCTCCTCCTCCACCACCTTGTCCTTAGCCTGTAAACACAGAAACTTAGACATTAGCTCGCCCCCCCCCCCATTCCTTACAGACCTCACACTTAAGCAGTGGTCCACAGGGACTACAGCTAAAGCATAAGTGGGGGACGAAACAATCCTTTAGGAACCGGCCACAGGACGGACAACTAGGTCTCTGAAACAGGACACAGGATGAGGACAATGAGCAAGTTAGTCAAGGTTAGAAAAAACTCAAAACCAACTAAAGAGAGGGAAAAGATCATAAAGATCAGTAACCATAAGAAAACCAGCGTTGGACAAAACTTTAAATGTAAATAAAGAGCAAGGCTGATTATGACGTCATCAATCCCATGACAGAAATTAAATCGGTCCGCAACAAGCATCTAAGTGCAAGAACGAATTGTATTCCTAACATAACGTCCTCACCTGGATATTCCGACTACACACCATCAGATACACAATGATAACAATGGTAAATACAGTCATTATTTTTTCAAATAATTAACATCACCTCATATCATCAGTTAGATACCTGATACCTGGTATAGACAAACCATCCACCTGATGCACTGTATCACTCCACCAAGACCACGCCTCTTAACTCTCTCCACCTTAGGGGAAGGAATTGGATCAAGAGGGCAAAGTGAGAAGACCTTTATACTAGGCCTCCGACTCACTGGACATAGACTTTTTGGTTAGATAACCTAACAGTATTAGTAGGAAATGGAACCAAGGTGGAGAAAAACAAACTCTCTGATGCTGTGATGTCCATTACATATCCTCACCTAGACCTGTGGACATAAACACAAAGAGAGATTAGTATTATATAGCACCTAGTTGAAAAAGCCAACTAAACAAGGCGCTTATCACGGTAACTGCGAGTCCCGGAAACACATTACAACGGGAAAAACTCGCTAGAATATATTTGAAATCACCTGATATAAGGATCCTGCGCCTTCCTCCGGCGAAGTAGCTCTCTCAGACATAATCCAGGTGATATACTCCCACACAACAAGACTAAATAAGCCCAGAACGAGTGAAAACTTTGCACAAGCACAAAAAGCATGTGAACCCTCTGCCAATAAATTAGCAAAGAGGCAGTAGTAGTCGGCGCATGCGCGGTGGTGGGGCTGGCATCCGCTGGACTACCCTCTGTCTACCTGCCCAGTAGGGGCACCTAACTGTTTTTAATCTGAGTGTTTATTGAGTGAATGCCAATATTTAGCAATATCAAAAGTATTAGGGAGGTAAGTATACTCTTGATGTGAAAAGTATATATACCTTAAAGGCCTGAAAATGGCCTCCATGTATGTATACTTAATTTTTTTCGGTGATAATAACAACGTGGAATATTTCAGCTGGTGGTCGAGACATTCAATGGGGTAGCTCCTACACAGCAAGGGTGCTTCCTATCGGCTCCACTGTGTGGAGTTGGTGGATCCAGTGGCATTCTTTTTACCTTCTCCAAGTGGTGGAATTTGGTTCTGTTGGATCTGAGGATAGGACTTGAATGATCCTATATTGCATGTCATTTCTTTGATGCCTGGGTCTGTTGAAGTGACGAGATACTGGTGTGTTGTATCTCTTGTGTTTGTACAGGTTCGCGATGGAACGTAGGTGTTCCTGGATACTAATTTTAAAGGGGTGGAGGGTTTCTACTACATATTGTTTTATGACATCAGCCTATTTTCGGCGTTTCAGGTTCATAGAATTTCCTACTGAAGACTGAATTCTGGCCTTTATGGTTCAAACGGTTAAAAGTAATATGAACAAGAGGCTCAAGGGGCCTGTATCACTCACCTGCAATTATTGGCCACTGGCACAACCAAACAAAATGAGATGACCAATGGAAAAATGTATCAATCAAATTTCTGTGAAGGTTTAGCCAAGTTTTGCTAAAATTGGCCCAATGGTTAATAAGTTGTCTGATTTTCTCAGAAATTTGCAGAAAGTACCAGATGTTCACCAAAAAAGCTAAATTTTGATTGATTCATGGTGGACATGTTGTTTTGACATATCGCCATGGAACAAACTCCGAACTGCTATTTCATGAGTTTTAAATCAATCCCCCAAATGGTTTCGGAGAGGATCTTTAGACATTTTAAAAAAATCGGCCAAAATCCAAGATGGCCGCCGGCTAAATATGTTAATTGGTCCAGGGAGATAACTCATGTTATGATAATAGTATTATTCCTCATTATGATTAGTTATCTCCCTTTAGATGTATACTCTGAATTGAAATTGATTTAAAGATGAATTATAAAGCGAGGAGGTAGCACCTTGGAGGTAGTTTCTACCTTTAAGCAAAATTCATCTTACTAAATAATACTGAAGGTCCCTATCTTCATTGCTTTATATATTTTTTTTTATTCTAGCTGATAATCTGCAATATAGCCATAGTGATTAAGGGGCAACGTTATCTATGTTCTGAGTTAAGCTTGTGCAATTATTGCATTGATTGATCACGATCAATTATTTAAGAATAATCATGATTACTCAATTAATCAGCCCCTTTACAACTTACCTAGACATACTGGTAACAACAAAGACATATCAATGGCGAAAGCTGCAATTGTGGTTAGCAATGTCCATTTGTAGGCCAACAGAAGGCTATTTTTTGAAAATGTATCACTGGAATGCCTGGCTCGGTGTTCGAGCCAGTCATTCCAGTGATACATTTTCAAAAATAGTCTTCTCTTGGCCTGCAAATCGACATACATTCGCTGACAAAATGTCAATGCTTGTGACCGATCGCAGTAAAGAGTAAATTAAGAAGTAGTTTTTTAAATATTTTATGCAGTAGAAATTTCACGATGATTCGATTATTTGATTTTTAATCATTTAAATCCACGATTTCAAAAATAATCGTGAATTCTGAATTAATAGTGTAATCGTGCAAACCTAATCCAAGCGACGGCTTATTAACCGTTCAATGGTAAAGCCAGCCAAAACTGGCCTCAACAATTCTATAGAGAATACAATTTTGTTTATTTACTACAGACATGACTGGCTCCATAAACGAGTCCATTATTTCAGTGATAAATGTTCAAACATAGCCTATCTTGACCTACAAATAAACATTTTCTAAGTAAATTATCTCTTGACCAATCTAGATCATTAAATATTTAATAAGCTTTTATTTTCATAAAGTGACTCCTGTTGGACATTATATAATGATAATGCCTACCACTATGGTGAAATTTTGTAAGAAGCCTCTTCAAAGGCTCCCACTTCCCTATAAATTCCTAGGTTGTACGTCTGGGTGACAGTTGATATAGAGATCCCATAAAAACCACACCAAAGAGCCAAAAACACAGATTTAAACCACACTACTCAGTGTTACCATCAGGACATACATTGGACACGCTAATAATGTGATTAATTCGTTAATGGTTCAATTTAGTCAAGAAAATTTAAATATCTGCCTATTAAATGTTCATTTACAGGCCAAGAGAAAACTATTTTTGAAACTTCATAACTGGAACGACGGGTTTGTGTTAGTCTTATGGAATGTCCATTTACAGGAAAAGATAATACAATTTTTGAAAATTTACCACTGGAATGACTGGCTTGATAACCGAGCCAGTCATTCCAGTGGTAAATTTTTTTTAATTGTCTATCTTTACCAGCAAATAGGCATTCAATATGTAAATATTTTGATTTTTTTTTTTAATTTATCGATTAAAGGGTTAAGTAGAAATATCTTCCAATGCAATTATGTCCAAAATAGTCAACAATCTGTGCTCAGATAGTATTATTATTGGACACCAACTAATTGCACGCATGTATGGGTGTGTGCCTATATTCATGAGAAATGAACTGACTGACTAATACTTACCTGAACTCTACAATGACTGTCTGATTCGGTGGGACTGCGACAATGCTACCATGTTGATCAAACTCATAGCGGTGCACACAGCTGTTACAGCCAAACTGGTTTCTCTCTCGTAACACTGTACTAAGTATACCCTAGAAATAAATCCATTCAATGGATATAGGTAAGCCTTGAAGATTTGCATAAATTGATACAGTGTATGTAAATATTTTTTAATGATACGCGGCATATCTTTAGCCTATTATATGCATCCAAATAGATAAGTTCATTGTGATGCAGAGTGCCTCACTGTTCACACTCCATGGAGCAAAATTGTGAAGTCTTTAAGCTATGCTTCCGCGATTACGTGATCAAATCGAAAATCGTGATTATTTTTTAAATCGTGAATTTATATGATTAACAATTAAATAATCGAATAATTGTACATATTTCAAAATCTAATTTTTAATTACTCTTTAACTCGATAGGTCATGGAAATGAGTAGAACATGTAAATAAAACAAGTCAACATGTTGCTCAGCGATTGTAGTTCCATTTGGAGGCCAAGAGAAGACTGTAAGAAAGAAATGATACATTCATTACAGAAGCTTACAAGCTGACATGCGAAGGTTTTAATTTACTTGTTTTAACAACAGAAAAGCAACTGTAGGAGTCGCAATTACAAGATTTTCAGGATGGATGGACATACGGATGGATGGGATGGACCAATGAAAAATTTTCTACCATTAGGGACATCTTATGGTAGGTGTACAATCATCCTGTCAAGTTTCAAACAGTTATCTCTCAAACTGTAGGAGGAATTGCAGCGACAAGATTTTCGGGATGCATGGATGAATGGATGTACTTATGGATGGAGAGGATGGACTGATGAAAACAATTTTAACATTAGGCACATCTTTCCATAGTGTACAATCATCCTGTCAAGTTTCAAACAATTCTCTCCCAAACTGTAGGAAGCATTGCGGCGACAAGACTTTTGGGATGTACGGATGGATAGACGGGATGGACCGATTTAACAGATCTTAACATTAGGCACATGTTTGGGTGGTGTGCAAACATCTTGTCGAGTTTTAAACAATTCTCTCTCAAACTGTAGGAGTTGCAGGGACAACATCTTTGGTGTGTACATATGCATGGACAGATGGACGGATGTACATACAGACAGGAAGAAAACATAATACCCCTAACATGCAGTATAATTAGTGATTTATACAGGTATTAACCAAAAACATCATAGCGCAGAGCGACATTACCTGAACAAAATTTGTGTTTGGTATTTTAAAGCTAAAACGATCTTGCTGTTTCACAACATCCACATGGTCAACCGCTACTGCAGGAGCAGGTAATTGCTGCAAATAAAAGACATCAATTCCATGGAAACAGGCCTCAGAGGTAGTAACCACCATTTTAGCCAAATTTCATTAATTTTGACAATCTTTCACATATTTGTGGTAAAAATATTTTCTGAATAGTTTGAAAATGGCAGAATATAAATAATTGCTTTAGTACAATTGATGAATTCAGTTTCTCAGTCAATCATATGATGTCATAATCAACTACGTCACATATAGGCCGATGTCATAACTAATTACATCATGAATAACATAATTTAGACTGTCATAAATGCTTAATAGTCTGTCAAGTTGTACGAATTGTATATCTTTATTTAATAAACATTCCATAGGCCGCAACAGCATCCAGTCAAATTAGTTTCAAAATATTCAACATCTTGCCTGTATAGGTTTCTGGAAATTGAGATTCAGGGAGTGCATGAATCGATCGAACCAAACATGGGCATAGCATGGATGGAGCTTAGCTAGAGATGGGCGGGGCATATCCAAAACTTGGTTCATAGATTATGTTGAGTCAAATTCTTCTCAAAATGGATATAACTATCATCTCCATATGTCATGTAAGTAAAACAAGACTCAGACATGTCAGAGCACCCAGTAGCTGACTCACACCATAAGCCAGTTTTCTCTCGCTGCGGCAAGCCACCAGATAATAATTTCAAAGACCCGAAACTTTGGACTCGCTAAATATTTTGAAAACAATTTCACCGAAAATTGTTGGTGGCTTAGCCATCACCAACTTTCAGTCAAATATCTTTCAACATATTTAGCGAGTCCAGAGATTATAACCCCTTGGATATGTCATCTGCAAAATTTCAACAGTTAAATGGTTAAACTTTGACTCCGACATGTCAGAGAAGCCGGTTTTACGCTTTGCTCTGTTTTATCAATGCGCTTAGTGGTCACATCTGGATATTTGACTATTGAACCTCAAACTCAAAGCAGCCCTAAACTGTCGCAATAAAAAGGGAGTTGGCAAATCTGGTGATTCTACTGTCTTGTATCCAGGAGATATGCTGCTAGCTGGCCGACAGACAGGCAGGCGGGCGGGCAGATGGACAGACAGATGGCAGGATAGACAGAGAGAACCAGACAGATGGATGGACAGAGACAGACAGATGGATGGATGTACGGACAGACCGACCACAATACTCACACCGGCCTTCGGTGTGTGTAATTAACAGCATAAAACAAGAGTACATGTCAGAAATAACTTAACACGTACTGTTGAATATTTTGAACATAATTTAGATTAAAAGACATTGCTGCCTTAGGCAGCAATGTCTTCCAATCCAATTACGTTCAAAATATTCAACAGAACATTTCTTCCATCATGTTTAAAATCATACTAACTAACATCTTTCTGTTTTTGTTTTGGAAACGTTTTCGACTTAACCCTTTAACCCTCATATCAGCCAAAAATGGCATCTGCAGTGGTCTTGAGAAATGTGTCTTTGCAGACCAAGAGAAAACTATTTTTGAAAATTTACCACTGGAATGACTGGCTCGATAACCAAGCCAGTCATTCCAGTGATAAATTCTCAAAAATAGTCTTAACTTGGTCTGCAAATGGACATTTTCTATAAGAAAATTTTAATTTTCTTGAACAAATTCAAGTGTTAAATGGTTAATCATGAGCTGTACGGTAGGCTAAGCTGACACAAATAATTCAGACAACGTAGTTACAGAACATAACGCATATTTACGACTTACATCATCGCTAGACATGCTTGTATGCGCCGGTGATTGACTCCAGGTTAGAACTCTATTCAAATCTTCCAAGGACAGGTACAGTTGCGGCTCACACACGCTATAAGATACACACATAAATAACATGTAACCGTTTAACGGTGAAGCCGGGCCAAACCAGACTTTGAAGTGGTCTTGCGAAGAGACAATTTGCGGGCCAAGAGAAGATATATACTTGTGATTCACTGTGCCAGACATAAATTGAGGAAGTTTTAGCTACTTAGGCATGGTAAGCTATCACAGACCACGCTAGAATTCACAGCCAATGGCACGTCATCTCAAATCTCATTTTCAACTTCGAGGTTCTGCCCCACCACTTTCACTATACACCCTCGCTGGGAAAGAGACTACTGTAAACATTGTCTTATTATTCACAATCATATGGGTATCTATCTCTCATACACTATCAACAATTTGGTTGAATTCTGAAGAGCTCCCTCACCCCTACTGGGAGCGGAGCCTAATGTAAACATTGTCACAAAATCTGTAATAATATGGGTAAGCAAGAGAAAGTCAATGCTGGTGGAATGCAACCAAATTTGGTATATGCTAGTTGCACAAATGATTTTGCGGAATGCGAGACAATGCTTACATTAGGCTTTGCCCGTGGGGTGAGGAGGTGGGTAAAGTAGGGTGGGGAAGAATGGAAAAGTTGGCGGAATTCAGAATGCAACCAAATTTGCTATGTAAGTTACTCATATGAGTGCGGATTGGACAATGTATATTTAGTTGATCAATTAACCCTTAAAAATCTGATGTTAATATTCTATCTTTTACTATGTCACTTGCAAAGAAACTGGTGTACATTTTTCAACAATTTTGGTGGACAGCAACATCTTCCAAGAAATTTGTTGAAAACGAACACCCGTTCATCTTTTAATTTAATTTGAAAATAAAAATTGTTTACAAAAGGGTGGTACGAGTTAAACCATAATAGAGTTATCAATGGAATTATCTGATCTGGCATTAAAGTATCTGATATCATAATCAAATACGCCATTTGTTAGCTGACATCATAATCAAAATGACGTATGTCGGTCGTGAAAACTGGAGTCTGACAATAAAGTGTACAAACTGCATGTCTTTGATGAATTTACAATTTAATTAAACATTCTATTGTATATTTTGAAACTAATTTGACTGGGAACTGTTGCTGCCATGCGCAGCAATAACCCCCTACCCCCATAACCAGCCAAATTAGTTTCAAACTATTCAACAGCTTACCTGTGTGGCTACCTTGAATGTTATGTTTTAGGAATTCATATTTTAGTTTCAAATGAATTTCAACATGCATAAATAGTGGGATGCCCACCAGACAATAATTTCATTGGGCAATAACTCTGGAGCTGCTGAATATTTTGAAAACAATTTGACTGAAAGTTGTTGGTGGCTTAGCCACCAACAACTTTCAGTCAAATTGTTTTCAAAATATTCAGCAGTTCCAGAATTAAACACAGTGGCAATTGTAATCTGTAGAAATTTGGAGGGTGGACAGTTAAAGATAATCATTCACAGGTGTCTGATGGTCACATTGACTTTCAGATCACTGCAAAAAAAGGTACAATGTATGTTTTCCAGACTGAGCCCAAATCACCAACCCGTGCATGAATGAAAACTGCTAAAGGAATATGATATATCACATATATCATCAGTTTGTGTATGTTTCCGAAAACTTTTTTAAAGAAAGTCATGACATATAGCCATCTTGGATTTGGGATCTTCATCAAATTTGATAGGTTTCCTCCCTAGACATATCCTAATAAACGTATGAAATTTCAAACTGCATTACCAGACATCAGCAGAGCTATGGATCTATCTACAAGATGACAATCAGTGGCTGGCAGCCATATTAGCATTTCCCACCACCTCACCCCCACCCCCCCTACCATAAATTTATATTTGCCCTGTAGGTGGGGCTTAGAATACACCTTCCGTATCCTCTGCGTGTAAGGGTGAGGTAAGGGTGAGGTAATCCTGACAGAAACCGTGAGTGCTGAAGACGGAGGTGCCAGGCCGCACGGCGCACTCTAATAAACCATGGATCCACGCACTTAACGCTTATGATCATGTCGATAGTCACTTACAGGACTGGCGGTATGATCAGCGAACGAAAAGAAGAAAAGAATTCAAATACAATTTTCACCCAGCCCATGTATGATGGACGACAATTTCAAAGTTTACATAGCGTAGCCAAGCTATACCTTGGAAACCATTGTGTTTCGCAATTCCCATATAATGGATGGATCTGATCTGTCACTAACTTAATAAACACTTTGTTGAATATTTTGAAACTAATTTGACTGACAGCTGTGGCTATAGCTTTCCGATATACTTACATTGAAATTTAGGTTCTGTGAATTCAGGTTTCAGTTTCAAATCGATTAGAACATACACAGAAAGTGGGCAGAAATTAGCTTTAAATGGATGAGGCATAGCTAGAAGACATCAAATGGATGCCTCTCTGTTTCCTTGGTGACCCATATAACATTGATAGTATGACAGAGAATATTACAGGACATAATATATCCGATATCGCATCTCCATTTGTTACACATATTTATGCATATGTTATAACATTCTGAAACATGATTAGCTGTAGATACGTTATGCAAGATTTGTACGCGATTGCAATTTATCATTGATTTTCATAAGTTCTATCATTATCCCTGAAAAAGTAAGTTCTTTACAAATGTATAGCATATTCTATTGAATGTTAAGGCAGCAATGACTTCCAGTCATATTAATTTCAAAATATTCAACCGCTTTCCCGTTTGTTTGCTCCGAGATTGAGATAGAGGTAATTTATCTGTGAAAGAGTTAATTGCTATACATTTATGCTGACAACTATACAATTTATAATTTGCATACCAATACATGCTATGCAAATATCAAATTCTAAATTATTCCCTATATTATTTAAGTGTACATAGCTAATGTATTTCCTTACTCATATTTCTTTGAGACGCTAGTGACTCGAATGATGGAGGCCAACACTTCCTCTAACTGATTGCTTCTCTTCACTTGAATCGACTGTAACAGCTGGAAAGAATATTTCTTTGTTTAAATATGTGTACAGCCTAGCTCAGAAATACCTTAACATGTTTCCAAAACAAAATTAGTCTTAATTAGAATGTGTAATCAATGGCACACCATCACAAATCCCGCCCTTTCATTAATTTTGACATTCTTCCCCCAGCCCCCACCCCCCCCCCCCCCAATACCACACTACCTGACCCCATCCCACCCAAACTCCCACCCATCCCCACCCACCCCATCCTTAGGACGGAACCTAATGTAAACATTGTCTTGCAATCCGCAATCATATGGGTAACTAACATACCAAATTTGGTTAAATTCCACCAATTTTAACTCTTTGCCACCACCCCTCCCACATCAAGCCTGCCCCCACACCAACCCTGAGTGTGTAGCCTAATGTAAATATTGTCTTGTAGTCCGCAATAATATGGGCAACTCACAAAACAAATTTGATTGAATTCCGCCAAATGGTGTCTGAGATGTGGCGAATGGATGGACAGACGGATGTCCCCAACATATTTTCCCCATGTGTGGGGTTAATAAAATATAGTGTTGAATATTTTGACCATAATTCAATTGGAAGGGATTGCTGTTTAATGCAACAGCACCCAGTGAAATTAGTTTCAAAAGATTCAACAGCTTACCTGTATAATTACAATGAAAATTGTATTCTGGCAATTCAGGACTCAAAGTATATAAATCGATACCAACACGGGCAAAGTATGAGCAGAGCTCAGTTAGAGCTGGGTGGAGCATAGCTAACAATGGATTCCTCAATTATCCCAAATGCATAGATATACAGGCCGCTTGCACCTTAGTACAGTGCTGTGATTTAGCAACACACACCTAGGCCATGTTCTCACTAGGGAGTTAGTCAGGAACAACGCCAGTATGGCGTTATTCCTGATTAAGTCTTTAGTGAGAACACGGCCTAAGACTGTGAAACAACGTATTCCCAAGAAATAGTTCTCATCAATCCCAAAATTAGATTCTAATATATGTTCTCCCAACCATGAACTATACTGGTCCCACGATAGATTTTGTAGGTAATTTTTGTGCAAAAGCCTATAAAACTACTTTTAACAATCATCAAGATTTTCAGATTACCACTACTTTTTGGGGGTCCCAAGCTGTATTTTGTGGGTATATACTCTCCAAAGTCCCCTTCTGAGAATCTCTGCTTATTTCAACTGCCCTTGAAGGAGGTGCTGACTCACGCATTTTTACGCTCTATTTTGCCAATGCAAATAGTGACTCCAAATGACCTAAATATTTGACTTTTTGACCTTGAACTCAAACTACACGTACTTCTAGCCCACCGCAGTATTAATGGATGTACCTAGGGTGGCACGATTGCAGGATTAAAGCGAAAATCGCAATTATTTTTTAAATCCTGAATTTATATGATTAAAAATTATATAATCGAATAATCGTGAATAATTTGTTCTTCATAAAATATTGACGGGAAATCGAACCCACAGCCGGCGAGAACACCTAACATCATAGCCCACAAACACTTCCATCACACCAACAGTGAAGCTTTCACGATGTGAGTTTCTGATACACTGTGGAATTCTGTGGTAGCTGATTTTGGCCATAATTACAGTAACTGGCTAGCCAGTCAGTGATTTGTATGTACAGAGGGTCACGCAGTACCTCGCCTGTACACACAACACATAGACCATGCATCTTACAGAATTTTATTCATAAAATATTGTAAACCCTATCTTTGTGTTACTCTACGTCTTTAATGTGATAGGGCACAAAATTTCACATTTTGCTCAGCGAATGTATGCCTATTTTCAGGGCATGAGAAGACCATTTTGAAGACTATCACTAGAATGACTGGCATCGAGATAGGCATTCTAGTGATACATTTTCAAAAATAGTTTTCTTTTGACCTACAAATGGACATTTCTTAACACAATTGCAGGTTTCGTCACTGAAATGCCTTTGTTGTTATGTCAGGGCAATTTGTAACCAGGCTGATTAATCGAGTAATCACGATTATTCTAAAATAATGTGGTAAATTTGATGATTTTAGGCATTAGGCCCAGTCAAAAAATCTTTGTAGAATTTTAAGTTTTTCAAGGGGGATAACCCTGGCAAATAAGGATGAATTTCTCTGAAACAGAATCATAGCAAAATTTCATTGAGTAATATATCCAGTGCCAAACGAATTGAGAGCATAGGTTCAAAATTCTTTGAGTTCTGGCACGAACAAGACAATTTTTATGAATTTTAAGTTTCAAATTCTTACCATCCTACGTCTATGCTTAATGTATACCTAATATCTATCAAATGCGGGTGTGAAATTATTAATTGGGACCGCCTAAATATTGTGCATAGTTTAATAAACACGGTTTATTTCATCCAAATTTGACATAAAATGTCGTCGAGAAAAAATATAAATCATGTGATATATCAGCTTCCGCTCTTAGCCTCCCTTTATAGGAGGAGTTTAGGTCATTACTCGAGTAGCTCGAAAACGATAATATTAGTACCCGGGGAGATACTTCGCAATCCACATACATAGGACGGTAGCTTCGAGTAGCTACAAGAGTAATGGCGTAAACTCATCCTATAGCGGGGATGGGGTCAATTCCATTTCATCAATTCCAATTCCGTCTCAATTCATTTTATCACTTCCAATTCCATTTCAACATCAATTCATTTTACCAATTCCAATTCCACCCATACAAGTTCAATTCATTTCATCAATTCCAAGTCCAATTCCAAACAAATATTTACAAAGGTCAATAATGTTATTCTCCGAAGTTATAATTGCACTCCACAAAGAAAATGTTATGTTTGTCATTAGTGTATGTCCATTTGCAGGTTAAGAGAAGACAATTTTTAAAATTTAATCACTGTCATGACTGGCTCACTCATCAAGCCAGTGATTCCAGTGGTAAATTTTCAAAAATAATCTTTTAGCCCGCAAATGGGCATTTATTAAGACCACTGCAGAAGGCAGTTTTGGTTGGCCTGTCCATTGAATTAGAATAAAAATTGTTGTTGCCGTAGGCAGCTTTATCTTTCAGTCAAATGATTTTTAAGCGTTAGAATAAAACTATTCTTCTGAATTGCAAATACAAGAAGTACATAATTTGAGCACTAATCTGACTGAAAGTGATTGGTACTTTAAGCAACAATAACTTTCAGTTACTAATTTTATGAATATGAAGTGAATTTTATAACCCCACAACCAAGTATATAATATACAGCCAACCGGGTACATGGGAAACACATATACATGACCAAACGGGTACACAAGAATGAGAACAATCAAAACCACCCCAACAACCGGGTATAAGAACACATACAAAACGGGTACACATACACACCCAACCGGGTAAACGTTGGGCCAATGTTTGTTTATTATCAGGGTAGACATTGATATCAAACCACCATCTCGTCACCATAGAAATGACAGATTTACATCCTTGTTAGAAATTAGTACCTAAGTACACAAATACTCTCTGAAAACTGATACTGGGAATTTACACACAGTAAATTTATTTGGAATGATTAGACAATTTTAATGCATATATTATTTCACTGAGCACTTGCTAATTACTAATAGACAAAAGATTTACATTCATATCCAATCAGCAAAACTGTCCATACCCTGTTAGAACCAGTTCTCGGACCATACTGCTAAAATGCGACGGAAAAGTACACACTTCAGATTTTAAACAAACATAAAATTGTTGACGATTTTCTGATTTTTCCTCAATTACATCAAAAAAACTTCACGATTAACTCGAAAAATCATGTACGCCTAGGTCACAGTTCCTACCCCTGACATAGAGTACCTAGTACCAGGAAGAAGGGGATGTTTAAAACACTTAACACAGTCAAATTGACTACAAGTACAGTTTCTTCCCCCACACATTCCGGGACTGGAACGCATTACCTATCGGAACCAGAGTCAGAGCCTAGATGGTACAATTTAAAGCGCAAGTCTCCCACTGCATTCTTATTAGCCCAGCGCAGTGGGCACACCCTTCCTCTTTGTCATACCCGATAACATAACATAATAAAATACGTTGGGCCAATGTAAGCTAGCCCAACAAGCAAGGTGTATAGACATTTTGGCAGCCAACCATTTTCGGCAGCTTGGAGTACATTTTCGGCAGCCTGTTTTTGGCAGCTTATATTAGTGTGTGTTTTATTATTATCCCTGTGTTACCTATATGTTACCCTATATCCAGGTCGCTTTAACAGAGTCGATATAACATATATATACTAATACTATACATGTGTATTATATAGTAATAGTATATATTTCTGTTATATTGGCTCTGATAGATTGAAATCCATACCTAACCACCACTAATTGCTGGTGACCGACAAATTTTATTATGTTTGTTTTTTTAGCCATGCCAACTCTAAGAGCAAAATGAACTAAGCGCCGTGATGAAGATTAGGCCTACTGTTGTGACGCTCTGAAATATAATTTCATATTATTTATTAAATAAAGACGTAGACCTATATCGATCATTCTTTAATAAAGTGATTAGCCTCTAATTATCACAAATTTCGGTTCAATTGTATGTTATTAACTGGCTATGCCAAATTTTTTTTTTTTAATTCTAGAATATTTAGGGCTTAACATAATATTTGAAAAGCAACTGCCATTTGGAAAATCTATGTATGATGTAATTCATTATCACATAAAAATGAGAATTTTGAAAATAATTTTTCGGATTGTAGATTTTCTCCAATCTTCTTTAAGATCTACCAAATGCCTAATGTTTTGAATCAAATTTGGAAATAAGAAAACATAAATAATTTCGAAAATCCGCAAAAAACTCTTATAATGTTACGTCTGTAATGGCCGAAAGATTAATACAGACTATCAAACGATCTGAATCACAAGTACGACCAGCAACTGCACGTGCATTTTGATTTGTTGACGTTCCTGAAAGCTGGTTGGTTAGAGCTCTCTCTCTATTGTATTTGTAATCCGTGTCTGTGTGTATTCCGACCATTGTAATGGTTTCCTGCGATTAAAGCCCATGCTAGCTAGACTTGGCCGGTGATAACAATGTCCTCAGTTTATAATCCCTGCTGTTATCTTAACGCCCAAAAATGTTAAGATGCGATCTTTTGCACGAAGGAACAACACATTCCGCTCGCATGGCAACTATTTTCAATATGACGTACATACCTTGTAAGGTAACACACAAATTCATTTCAAAAGATTCAACATTTTAATTAATTGTAACAAAATTTAATTTCACACACCTTGTATGCGTGCACATATAAGAGACCATATACATAAATCTAAAGGAGTTGTGGATATTTTTGAAAATAATTTGACTGGAACCTGTTGCTGGTATTGGCAGCAACAGCGTCCGGTCAAAATATTTACACAAATATTCAACCTATTCCAACAAATCGACTTAGTCAATAAGTGAACAGCTTTCTAAAGAAAAGAAAATCAATTATTGACAAATGTAAATCCTGCTAGAATTTGAGGAAATAATTTAACTGGAACAGGTATTCAACACTGTCTCAGGTGCATATTCAAGCATTTTGGAGTGAATGTGACCTTTAATACAAGTGGTCAATCTCCACCATAATGTGGGGCTTCACGGTATTAGAAAAATAAATACCAGTATCGATATCAATTTCCGTACTGGTATACCTTTAATATCGGTATTATTGCAACTGGCAAATAGAGTGAGGCTTGAGTAGTATGATAACTTATTCAACATATATCACAAATTTCCACAATAAAACCAAGAAATTACACAAATCCTGATATTAAACTCTAAATTATAACTGTCTTCAGTTAAATGATATCCCAAAACAACTTAAGTAATTCCAAAATCGGCCCTACAAATGATTAGAATTTGCCACAAAATTACACCTATTTCCGCGATCTCCGCAGAGATGCACCTGTGTGGGGATCGTGAGATAACCAGTGACCATCTAGTCCCGAATAAACTCACCTAATGAGACTGCGAACTGCTAAACCCATTGATATTTGACTGACAAATATCAATCTTATGAGTTAAAAACGTTGAATAATGGATGTGAACCTATGTTTTACTAATTTTCCGGACTACTTGTATTGATATGCGCCAGAATAATAAATAAATATTCCATGAAGAGCTGTGCTAAATGAGACAAATTTGCATTGGGACGAAACCACCAGTAATCGTGGAAATCTCTGCGCATGCATACCACTTAGCCATTATCTTAATAACAACGTAGACAAATGATATTCAACCAATAGACTGAATATAGCCTGACGCTTGGATGCAATTGTGAATCCAGAAGTCTGAAAGGTCTGAGGCTGTTTTTTCAGCTACTTTTATACCTTCCTGGGGTGAGCCTGTGGATTGACTCGCAAATTCCCATATATGGGTAAAGAAAAGTGGATTTGCCCGTTTAGATGGTCATCATTTTATGGCGGTTGTAGCCTTTTTTTACCGGTTATGGACTTTACCGGTTCTCTGTCATGGCGGCTCGGATGTTTTTTATCGGTTGATGATTTTTACCGGTTGAGACTGTCATGGTATGGGGTTAAATTTTTGCCGCTTATTTTTCTACCGGTTTGAAGGAAATTTCAATTTCTTTTTCTCCGAGATCTAACAATACTCACCATTCTATTACTTCTGATAACAAGCTATCTTGATAGCTGGCTCTAAGAATCTAGACTTAGTAAGCTTTATCGGCTCCTGGAACCGGGTACCCGGCTCCAAACAAATGGGTACCCGTCTGCCAGTGAGGCTCATATTGTTTGCATAGCTACCAAACAAGAGAATACCTATGTCTTGCCTCCGTGGGGCTGGGAGGCAGGGTCCGTAATAAAATGGTGAGTATTGTAAGATCTCGGAGAAAGGAAAATTAAAATTTCATTCATTCTCCTTCGATCAATACTCACCATTCTATTACTTCTGATAACACCAGATTTAGTCAGTAACCTGGTGGGAAGGGGCAAGCCATCAAATGCCTCTTTACCACTTGGAGAAAGATCTTAGACGTAAAACTTGACAAACGGAGACCTCAAAGGACCATCAAGTTTAAGGGACCGAATCACATTCGCATCACTGCACCCCCCCCCCACCCCAACCTTTTTTCTCCTAAGAAAAGAGAGAGAACTCACGAACATGTATCTCGCCTGAGACACGAATATGCAAAGAGGGTTAACTGCTCTTAGCATATATTAGCCTGGGATTGAGCATGAATATATAAGATGAATGATCATGATATATAAACATAACACAAAAAACTCTCAATCTTGAATTACCTTATGATTATTGGATTCCAGACGTGGAGCCATCAACCAATCACTTGTTCGACCATCCGTGACACATCTTGGTTGTAATCTCCTCGCTTGACCATGTCTGCCCCTACCTTTTACATTTTCAAATACCAAAAGGGAGAAGAGCAGTGTGGCCATTTAACTATCGTTTCAAAACAGCTAAAGCGAGTGGATTGGCAGAGTCTGACACATCCCTCATATAGTAATCCATGAAAGAGGACTCACAGTGCCATTGTGCAACAGCTATGATGTCCTCTAACGGAACACCATTGTAAAGGGCAGTCGAGGCAGCTATTCCTCTAACATCGTGTGCCCTTGCGCATTGCACCTGGTGCCCAGTCGTAATCTTGTGGGTAGTTTGAATGCATTCCAACACCCAACGAGAGATAGAATCTATGGATGCGGCGCCATATGGCTTCTTATGGCAGATCCATAGATGTCTATCATTCGACCGTAACGAGTCTGTCCATCTTTTGTTCTTAGTCAAAGCACGGACTGGGCACCAGACACTGGCATCACCATCAAACCTAGTTAGTTTCGGTATAATGATCGGTTTGCCAGGATATTTTAAAGATTGATTCTTTGACATAAACTGCTCTTGACAGTAGACACAGACCCTCTCTGGAAAGATCTCACTGCGCCGTCTCACTGAGGAAGCTGCCAATAGAAAAACCGCTTTTAGAGTCAAATGCTTTAGACTAGCCGAACGCAATGGTTCGAAATGGTATTTGGCCAGTACATTAAGCACTAAAGATAGACTCCAGGCTGGAATGACTACCGGTTGTCTCGGTCGGAGATTGCTCATTCCCATCACCATCACATTGCAATGAATTTCGCAGCTTGTCGAGAAAAACCTTCCAACGTGGAACGTTGTTTGATATCATCCATGCAGTCAATTTGACCATTTCAGGACGCTCGTGTAGGAAGCATCACCTGGCCTGGGAGATTATGTTCGGAATCTTAGGTAACTACACTGGATTGTCCACCAGCAGATCCAGATCTGTGAACCACGACCTGCTGGGCCAATATGGCGCCATTAGCAGGACCAGGCACGGTTCTTCTCTGATCTTCACCAATATCTTCGGCAGAAGAATGGTGGGCAGGTACGCGTAAGCGTGCATCCCTCCCCAGCTTATCGCCAGAGCATCTGTATCGACGGCATTTGGATCTGGAATCGGCGAGACATAAGTCATGATTTGAGCATTTTCCTTTGTGGCAAACAAGTCCACATTGAGTTTGCCCCAATGCTCGAAGATCCTGTGAAGAACTGGAGGGTTGAGAGACCATTCTGTCGGCAGAATCCTCTGTCTGCGAGACAAAGCATCCGCCACAATGTTCAATCACCCAGGAATGTGAGCTGCTTTCAAAACAACTGAGTAATTCCTGCACCATTGCATCAAGTGCCACACCTTCATACACAGTGTGGGTGACTTGGTCCCGCCTTGGCGATTTATGTATGATACTACTGTCGAGTTGTCCGACCGTATCAATATCACCGTGCCCCTGACTTTTGGAAGAAATCTTTCCAACGCCAGTTCCCCTGCCATCATTTCCAACAGATTGATATGCAGCTGGCTCTCCGGGAGAGTCCATGTGCCCGAGGCATGGTGTTCTCCCAGAGAGGCCCCTCCACCCCTCCAGCGATGCATCCGTGGGGTAGGTCCAGCGAAACTCCTACTAGGAGATTCTGACGTTCCTTCCACCATACAAGATGCGACATTATCGGCTCCAAAACTGGTACCAGTTTTGACAGGGGTTCTGTTCTCTGTTTCCACAGAGACATCAGATACAACTGGATAGGCATTCGCATTAGAGCAGCGTACGGGATAACCTGCTCCATGGAGACCATCATGCCCAGCATCTGAAGGAACCGCCTCGCCTGAATGTGGTTTCCCACTCGAAAACTCTTGAGGATGGCTAACAGAGACACCACTCTGGGCTCTGATGGGTACACCCTGCCCTCCTCGAGATCGAATCGCAGCCCCAAATAAACGAAATGTTGAGTGGGTGTCAACTCGGATTTCTCCTCGTTGACTATCCAGCCTAGATCTGAAAGTAACCTCAGAGTCAGAGCAGTATCCACGTTCAACCTGGCTGCCGAGTCTGCCTTGATCAGCCAGTCGTCTATGTAGGTGTGTAGCGCCACGTACTCTTTTCTGAGAAACGCTGTCACCGCAAGGACCACTCTTGTGAAAACCCTCGGAGCTGTCGACAGGCCAAATGGGAGAACAATAAACTCCCATACTTGATTCTGAAACGCAAATCTCAGAAACCTGTGACAACTCCTGTTCATCGGAATGTGGAAATATGCATCTTTCAGATCGATCGATACACACCACATTCCTTTCCTCAATCCCGCCATTACCGACCTCGGCGTTTCCATCTGGAACCGAGGCGTATGGATAAACCAATTTAATGGCCTGAGATTGAGTATGGGTCTCCATCCCCCTGTGCTCTTGGGGACAAGGAACATGTTTGAATAGAAGCCTGGAGTGTTTCGGTTTGCTGGTTTTATTGCTCCCTTCAGAAGCAAACCCGACACTTCCTTTTGAACGGCTTCTAACTTGTCTGGCTCCCTTGGTACGGGTGTCCAGACAGGTGCCAAAGACAGATTTTGTGGTGGAAAGTCCCACCACTCCGGCATGTAACCCTGGGATAACCATCCCAGGACCAGACTGTCTGACGTCACACCTCGCCAGGCCTCGACGAAACGCATGAGCCTTCCACCCACCATAGACGCCTCGACGTCTAACGGGGGTGTCCAGCTCGTAGTCCGCTCCCCCCTCTTTCTTAACGAGAGAGAGAGAGAACCATTTCGTTCTAGGCACGACGGGTATAACTGGCACCGCTGTTCCTGTCTCACAGGCGTGGTCCAGACGGATATGAAGGGAGCTCTCATACCCTCAGGTACGATCCGCCCCCTTCTGTCCGCCCTTTGAGGACTTACCCTTACCCTTCCCCTTCCCGCCTCTAGGGCGGTCAGGAGCAAACTTGGGGAGGGTAGGCGCCTCTACAACCTTCCTGGCTTTTTTCGCCGGCGGTGGCTGAGAAAAACCAGCTGAAGCAGAAGTCGCAACAGGCTTAGCTTTCGCCTTGCCCTTATGCTTCTTCTGCTTCTTTGAAGGTTGTCCCGCTAGCGGTTTCCCCACAGCCCCTAGTGCGTGCGCTTGCCACACTAGCTCTAGCTGCAGGTTGACCGCTAACCGATTCTGCGCGATACTGGCTGTATCCTCTAAGATGGCCCGCGCTTGGCCACCGAAGATGCTAGGCCCTGTCAGGGGCGTCCCAAGAAGACGCTCCCTGACTGCCGTAGCCGGACGCATATGGTCAATGACCATTTGCCTCCTGGATTTAGTCACTCGCGCTTGCACCCTTGCCAATGCGTCCATAGACAGCACCAGGCCGTCATTTACGCACGAAAGCGCCACAGGTGGCACAGGGTGGCCTGCCCCCACTTCAGCCCACACCGACTGAAGGAGACGATACGAGTGGTTGACAGCGCTCATAGCTGCCCTCACACCCTCATCGCATAGGGACAGGACTTCCTCTTGGTGTACCTGAGCCTTGTCCACAAGTGCCGGACCGGGGCCACCCGCCCCGGCACTCTGAATGCCCAGTACCCATCAGTCATCCTCGGTGACCGACGGGACTACACCATATCTGTCGTATTCCCCCCGCGGAATACGACATCTTGCCCGCACCTCCCTGGACGCCGCAGGGAGCTGACCCTTGGTCATAACTTGTTTGCTATAAATAGCCTCCAACAACTCTATGAACCGTGGATCCAGTCCCACCGATTGGATCCGGGCCGCGGGCAAAATCCCCGTCCTGATCGACGCAACCGACGGATGGGGCACATCTTCATCGGCCATGGCCGAAACCAGACGGGTCAACCCTGGCTAGCCACGCCAGAGCCTCTGACCAATCTATCTCCGATGAAGACACACCCGCAAACACATCACCCGTTGACGTGTTCACGGGCCTGCCAGCCACGGCCTCCTGGCAAGGAGCCACGGCTGACACACCAGGCACTCCGGTCCATGGGGTAGGTCCGCACGGAAAACTGTACGGACCCGTAGCAGTCGCGGAACCGTAGCCAGACACAGGCGCCAACGGAGCCGTTGCCCTGGCTTGCGCCAAGCCAGACAAATGGAGGCCGGTTCCGTCCAGGACGGAATCGACCTCCATATTCTCCACCTGCGGCATCACAGGCCGCAGCAACCTCTCCTCCTCGTCTTCAGACCCCGAAGAGTCGTCACTAGACGAGTAGACCGTGGAGCCGTCCTGGCGGACGGCTCCCACACCTGACGGACCGGCCACCGCTACTGGACCACCCGGAGGTGGCCGCGGAGAAACAGAACCCGTCTGGCCGGAGCCAGACGAGACTGCCAGGGGGCAGTACGAGACAGCCCCCTCGGTAACCAGTCCAGAACCCTGTCCGAGGACAGGGTCTGTACCAGGCATGGGGAGAAACTGCCCCCCAACCTTTGGTAGCAGGGACGACACCAGCGTGGGCAGAACGCTATGCAGAAAACCCTGCATAGCCGGACCAAACCACGCCGGCGGTGCCATCTCCGCCACCTCCAGCTGGGGACATGGAGCACCCCCACCGGCCGAACCGGGCGCTCCACGATTTACTCTCGGACCACCTGACCCTGCGTCAGACCCAGCCAAGTCCTTCTGGGCAAGGAACTTAACCATCATATCCACGGACCACACTGCGCACACATTACACCTATGGTCTATGTTACAGAGCGAACACCTAAAACAGACATGGTCCTTGAATACGACCCGTACAAATTTATGGCACTCGTCACATGATGGCGGGGTTGGCTTGGCCTATAAAATAAGCACAAACCTACAATAAACAAGCGGAACGAGATCCGGATGGAAGGCAGACAATTAATTTTCAAATAATTTGACTCATAAATTAACCGCATCCCTCCCGCACCCCACCCCTGCCACGTTACAACAAAGATCGCATTGATTATGACGACAAGAACGAAGCGGGCATTAAACACACCCATATTAGATCCTCCAGGATGTGTAATGGCTCCAGGAATCATATCGCATAGCATTCGGGGTATATTTACCAATCAATATAAATTATACTCCCTAACGAAAGCCAAACGATATGTGAAGAAAACAACAAAATGTATAACAAACTGCTGTATCACACGGTAAAACCGCAGACCACGCATCTACTCAAGAATTTTGAAACCTCCGATCATTGCAAACCGATCGTGATCGCACGTAAACTTGACCATTCTAAAGTTTCCGGTACCATTGTTAGTACGCAGCACCCAGAACGAGATCCGCGAATTAATGAAAAAATTTTCTTCACATAAACATCCGAGCGACCGGGTGTGATGTCACCCGCTCGGATCCTACGGAGAACGACGTCAGCCGATATTCGTGTTAGAAATACTGTAGCAAACACCTATTTTCATATCTGCCGATCGCCTGTAGGGGTTTAAAGAAGGCGATCGTCTGGCATATATCATTGTTAGCACACGTCCCAGATTCTTTGGGGTCAGAAATTGGGACATGCGACACAGCGAAATTTAGAGACCTAAGTCTTTTAACTATGGATAATAAGGAATGATACAAACTGGTTATCATCGGCGGTATTCTCCATAGTATCCAGTTAAATCCTTCAAGAACGCACAAACTATCACTTTACAGATAAATACTTAGATTTCTTTAACAAAAGACACTAAAATCCTCTCCCTGCAGAAAGCATGTATAGCTCTTGTTGCTATGCAAACAAGAATATGAGCTCTATGGTAAACGGGTACTCGGCAGCCGAGTACCCGGTTCCCAGGAGTCGGTAAAGCTTTCTAAGTCTATAATCCTAGAGCCGCTGTCAAGGCCAGCTGTATATCAGAAGTAACAGAATGGTGAGTATTGATCGAAGGAGAACTTGGTTTTACCAGTTGTGTATGTTTTACCAGCTCATGAATTTTTGGCGGTTTTGTTAAGATTTTTTGGCAGTTGACAATAAATCAGAATTTTGCCAGTTGTGGCGATTTTATGTTGTAAATTAGCGGGGGTTATGTAACAAAATTATGGTTTTACAGTGTGTGACAGTCATCGTGATCTTTCTGGCAGAGGGGATGGGGTTTGTTGTTAGGTATGACATGGTTAGTCATCACTTGTTAACATTGATTCAGACTTATGGCATTTCGTCCCTTAAGTGGGACTCATCAGAGGCGCATGTAGGTATGCCAGTATGAGCCCTAGCTTTGGGCCCATGATTCTATCATGATGTCAGGTGGGCCTAGATGTCGTGGAAAAAAGGAGGATATAAGGGAAATGGGAGAGGGAATTAAGGTATTGGGAATGTAACATATAAAAGAAATAAAAAGCAAAAAAATTCCAGGTGAGCATTGTTGTTCTTTGTTATTTCTTCGTGAAAAATGATGAACAAGAGAGTTGAGTATGTAAAGTAATATTCACACTTTTTAGGATGTCATAATCAGAAAATTTGCTGCCAAAAAGACTTCAATGCCGCCACCCACCATGGATGCGTCCTTTGAAGCCTTTTTCAAAGCAATCAGATATGACTTTAGTAAACATGTCCACAGGCGCTCACATAAGAGCAATCTAACTGCCACAGAACAAACCGCCTTAGACGGTTTGAGAATAAACCATACAATCATGATCAAAAAAGCAGACAAGGAGCAAGCTACTGTAGTTCAAAACAAAACAGACTACATAATGGAAGCCAACCGCCAGCTAGCTGATCCCAGATTTTACAAAAAGGTTGACACAGATTTCACTACCAAACACACAAATTTGGTAGAAAAACGTCTGGACCAACTTGTTAGAGATGGGGAAATCAACCCCACAACCGCCAACAATTTGATCCCAAAACCGCCCAAAACGGCTAGGTTTTATCGTCTACAGAAAGTCCACAAACAAAAACAAGGTGGACTTACCCCAGGCAAACCAATCATCAGCGGTATTGGCTGCCCCACAGAGCTAATCAGTAGCTATGTTGACGAGCACATCAAAGTACACGTCACTAAAATTAAATCCTATGTGAAAGACACCACAGATTTCATAAACAAGGTAGAAGAATACGTACCAACACCACCAGGCACCCTACTAGTCCCTATGGACGTAACATCGCTCTATACGAACATACCCAACAATGAGGGTCTAAGAGCAGTAGCTAGGTTTTGTCAGAAACATGGACATCCAGGAGACCTCAACATACGGGGACTATTAAACCTTCTAAAACTAGTTTTAGAATGTAATAATTTTGAGTTCAATGGCGACCACTACCTCCAGATAGGAGGAACCACCATGGGCAGTAAAGCGGCATGCACTTTTGCATGTATCTTCATGGCCGATCTAGAAACCAAACTCTTAAACCAGGCACCTTTCCAACCATCCCTTTACGTCAGATACATAGACGACATTTTTATGGTTTGGGAACACGGCACAGAAGCCCTGAACGCTTTCGTCACCCACATGAACTCCTCCCACCATAGTACCAAATTCACTATGGAATCATCCCGAGAACAAGTCTACTTCCTGGACACAATGGTGAAAAACACTGATGGCCACATGATCACCTTTGATCTCTATACTAAACCCACAGACACGCATGGATACCTCCATTACTCTTCTGAGCACCCATCCAACTGCCTGGACTCGTCCCCCTATGGACAGTTCCTAAGACTCAGAAGAATCTGCACCCATACAGAGGACCATGAAAGGAACAGCCTGGCCCTCCTCAACCATTTCGCAAACAGAGGCTATCCTCACACCATTCTGAACACTGCCAGGACAAAAGCCCGCGCTAGAATCAAAACAGAGCTCCTACACCCCACAGCCAACACACCTAGAAACACCACACAAGTTAAACCAGTCTTCGTATGTGACTTGAACAACAGGACAGGCATTTTCCTCAAGAATACCATCAAAAAATATTTGCCGATCTTGGAAGCAAGCAACAGATGCAGAGCAGCCTTCCCAGAACTGCCACTATTCAGTTACAGAAGGAACAAAACTATCAAAGACTCAATAGTCAGAGCTAAACTTCCAACAACCAGCAACCCACCTCCTCACAGAAACCCTCTAACGCCTTGCAAAACAAAAAACTGCAACATCTGCCAAAAAATGCAGAAACAGAGATATTTCTCCAGCTCTCACATTCTTATTCTTATTATTATTATTATGTTGATTATTATTAATATTATTCATTTATTTATTAAACAATTTTAAAATAAAATTTCAATCAGACTTTTTCTATTCAACCTCGTAGATTGTTCAATCTACAATCGGGCGCCGTCCGGCAACGCAATACGTGATCCGTGTTTTAGCGTGGACTCGCTCGTCACGTGAGTCGTCAACCGAAGCGAGAAGATACGAAAAAACAGAATGTACGCGCAGACAAACGTGCCTGTTGTTTACTTTGAATAAAACGAAGACTGAATGGTTTAAAGAGAATAATTCACTAAACTATTTACGGCAATCTGATGTTGCCGATATATTTTTATTGACTGCATAGTTCGTTTCGCACGTATATCCAGTTTTCGTATAAAAAAGGCGTGTTAAATATGGACCGTTTCGGCGGAAAATCCAGACAGGAATCGATAGGCAGATGTTAGAGACGCAGTTGTAGACTGCGGCTCTTCATAGAGACTAGTCTATGATTACTTAATCAGGGCATTAACCTGGGAAAAAAGGAAATATTATTGGATACAGACAGACTTATACAGATCGCCGGTAAAGCAATTGCAATACATTCATAACATTACAATATTTTACAACAATATAACGATGTTGAACTTGCTGCTGAAAATGTAATAATGTGAGAGGCTGCCGAAAATGTATGTTTTATGCACTATATGTGTGTCTTGGTAGGCTGCCAAAAACAAATTAATATTTGCGGCTGCCAAAATTACATGGCTGCCGAAGCCGCCTGAGACCACAAGCAAAACTATATCATATATGTTGGGCCAACGAATAGAAACCTACGTTGGCCCAAGGTTGGGCCCGCATATCAGTTTGCAGGGTAGATCTACACATCACAACCGCTATGCACATACACGTATCATTATTTGATTAGTATATACCAATGACAATTTGAGAAAACGGCAAACAAGCAAATTAAATTTAAAACATCTTGAAAACTGGTAACAATGCAATCTTCTTTTTTTTCGCGTCTGCGTCTCTCTCCCATAGATAGGAGTAAATTTACTTTTACCTTTCTAACTACTACTCGACGCATATAGGAAGCCATATATACTAAAATTCAGGCAAAATTTTACTTTTCGTTTTACTTAATTTAAACTTTCGGTTTCAAATCTTCTACTGTTCTGTGTGTATTGAGTAAATCCCGTCTATCAATCAATCAACATCAAGATTCAAGATTCATACATAGATTCATACATGGAGTTTACTGTCGTATAGGCTAGTTAGCCTGTGACAGGTCTTCACTGTCTTCATAGTCTTAATCCTCCAGTACCTGTTTATCTGACATGTGGGTGCGGACGGGAGTGATCGGAAAGTCGGTCGTGTAAGCAATATCCTTGTAGAACATGTCTAATCTCCCTTTGAAGGCGTTGACTGAGGGTGCTGATACAACTGTGTCTGGCAGGCTATTCCAGTGTTTAGTGATCCTATGACTAAATAAACGTTTACGGGTGTTTGTCTTAAAACGCTTAGGGGTGTATAGCTGTCCCCTCGTGTACGATCCCCTTTGTCCAGTGGTAGCAGTTCAGCATAGTCCACATCATAGATGTTATGTGTGTACATATAAGCTTTGATTAGATGACCATGCAGACGTCGGTAGATTAAGCTTGGTAGGTTCAGCGTGTGGAGACGTTCGTCGTATGGTATGTCTTTAAATCCTGGTATGACCTTTGTAGCACGCCGTTGAACATTTTCTAGTAGTTGTATATCCTTTTTATACAATGGCGACCAAACTACATTTCCATATTCCAGATGAGGCCGAACTAAGCTCTTGAATAGGAGGATGAATGTGCTCGGTTCTACGAAATCGAAAGATCTCCGAATCATGCCGACTATTCTATTTGCTTTGTTAGCAGTTATTTCTGCATGATGCCTAAATTTGAGTGTGTTATCCACGTAGACACCAATATCCTTCTAACACATCGTCTCTTCCAGGATAACGTCTTGGCCATTTTCAATCATTGTGTATTGTGGCTTGCTGTTTGCCCTCCCTAGATGCCTCACCTTGCATTTGGTAGCGTTGAAACGTAGCTGCCATGTGTCAGCCCACTCTTTCAGGTTGGTTAGATCTGTTTGAAGACATTCGTGATCGTTGGAGGAGTCAATCTGAGAAAACAATTTGGTGTCATCAGCAAAGAGCTTGATCGTGCTATTGACCTTGCTAGCAACATTCTTTATTTCCATATAGGTAAATAATTTAACAATTCAATACAGGCATCCACCAAAGGCAAGGCCTATGATGCGGTGGACCCTTGACATATAACATAAATTTATAATATTATGTTTATACATATAACATTTATATACATGTACATGGATATTTTATATTACAAATGATATAGAGTACGATACGATACATATGTATGAATCAATCATCATAGTGACAGACTTAAGCATGAAGTAGCTTGTGAATCCCAAGTTTGAGTTATTGAGTTTGTTAAGTTTAATTAGTCATAGTAATAGGTTATCTCATTGAAATTTTTGTCTAGTCTGGTTTTGAAAATATCTATGTTTTGGGCTAGCACAATGTTTTCAGGTAGCGAGTTCCAATGTGAGAATACTCGTTGTAAGAAGAAATGTTTTCTAGTATTTTTGCGACAAAAATTGGTTTGAATCTTGAGTTTGTGATCACGCGTTGTCATGTGTACCATGTGATTATTAGTGAAGAATTGATCTGCATCTGTATTGTACATCCCGTGTACAATTTTGTATGATTCAATCAAATCCCCCCTGAATCTTCCATATTTCATTGACATGAGCCTAAGTGAGCTTAATCTGTCTCAGACCAGACCGCAGCCCTTGAGAAGAACCTCCTTCTGGAGTTGATTCCTAATCCTATAGTTATCAGTTCCACAGATTCGAGATCTGTAGATCAGCATACACACCATAGCAAATGTAACAATTGTACTGTAGCATGATTTTTGTTTACCCCACTTATAGATTTATCTATGTGCAGCGAAAAATAGAAACAAATTGTTTATGTATGTGTTTATCAGAGCACAGTTAAGTAGTTTCATTAAAGTCCCTTGTTTTGTGTACAAGTTCATTAGTGGATTGTTAATGTTCATATTGTTAGTACGATGTGGTTACTTTAGCTCAATGGATTGTTTGCACGAATCCTGTCTGTTTCGTCCCGATTCCTGTCCCCATGCCAAGTCATTTAGCATCGTTGCCTGTTTGCCCTGGGAGTTTTCTGCCATAATTCCAATTGTCATGGGTTGTTTCACGCTGCTTGAACTCATCAGTATTTTTGCAGCTCGTCTTTGGTGCAGTACATGGCATAATTCTCTGGACAGTAGCTCACGCTTAAACAGCTTCTGTAATGGAGCCTCATGTGTAACATTTAGCTTACTGGGAACCAGAATCGCCTGTGTGCAGTTTTCTTCATCTGTTTCAAGGCCAAGTTGTTTCAAGCAGCTGCATATCTTCTTGATTCGCGTGTCTCTAGTGGAGTGCAGATCTGAGCATACAAGAAGGAAGTGTGCATGAGTTTCATCCTCAGTTTTACATAATGGACAAATCGTTAGCCCCCTTCTATTCCGTGTTGTGCCACCAAGCAAATGGTATCTTTGCACTAGAAATTTAGCTTGAATGGTCGCTTGATAGACTTAGTGATCTTATCCGTTTTGCAACTTTCCAACAGTGTGTGCACTTTTCCCACTTCACATGAATTCATGTTGAGATACTGCAGTGTTTTCTTCTCAGCAGTTTCTTCCTTTAGTTTCCTGTACCAGTAGGCATGAACCTGAGCTGACATCAGTTCTTTCCACTCCACTTTGCTCGGTTAACTCTTTCAAAAGGCTATATGCTGAGGGAAAACTATACATATTGAGGATTTGCAGAAAACCACAGATTTCATCTTGAGAACGGCTCTCCAAGTGTGATACCAGCGATCAAAAAGAAGAAGAATAGGATTTCCTTCGTTTTTACCACCCAACTGTGTGATGTTTCTTGCTTAATAGCCAATCGCCCTCGATTATATCCTTCTCTACTGATCCTACTCTATGCAGCATGTTCAGGAAAAACATCAGAATCCTTTTATGTAGTTGACCTTCCCGTGGTAGTTCTCCAAGCAACAACTAGGTGGCCACATTTGCAGAAACAGTTGGCAAGGTCTGTATTCTCTTAAGATGTGCTCTATAGAATTCCTCGAGCTTGTCCACATCTGCTGATTTAAGAATCAATTCTTCCAAACCATGCAGAAAAACTGGTGTGGTGTAAATATCCCAGATATGTTTTGATGTAACAGGCTTCAGCCCATTTAGCCCACATAGCCCAGCACCCATCAAGGAATAGGCAGCTCGTCTTGCTGAATATATTCCACACCCCCATTGTCTGCTGATGTGTACAAGCTGAGTTTCTCATGATACCAAGGTGTTTTACCTGCCTTGTGGTATCTAATACCTTTCCATTAAGATATAGGCTAGCATGCAGTGAGCATTTAACTGCCATGGTGGTGGTCTTAGTACTACTGAAAAGGTAGCGTTCATTGGCTGCATTTAGCTGGGCTTCATTAATCAGCTGCTGCATGGCATTTGTTGTACTTGCATCAAGTACTAAATCGTCTGCACACATAACCACAACACTTGGAATTGTACCAATTTGATATGTTGCTGGATGAGTCTCATAATTATCTAGTAGGCTATTGCTTCTGCTGTTGAATAGATCTTTGGATGACTCCCCTCCTTGTCTGATTCCTTGACCATCATTAAATGCTCTTGGGAGATTTCCTTTCCATTTAATTGCTGCACAAATACCTGTATACATACCATCAAGTATGGTCCATAGCCTGCCATTAATACCTTGAGAGTGCACAGTAGTTAGAAGTCTGGTCTACAATATCCAAGGTCTTACTCACATCTTTGAATCTAATGTACTTGTGAGTCTTGTTATCCATGGCTTCAGCAATACTTTCACTTAATATGAAGACTGCATTTGTTGATGGGCACTTTTCAGTGAAACCAAATTGGAGTTTGCTCTTTGACTGGTTCAGTATTGGCCTGATGCATTTGACGATCTTCTTCTAAACAAGCTTTCTGAGGATAAAGCCAACAGTAATCCGTCTGTAGCTATCTGGGTATCGAACTGACTTGCCTTTCTACGGCACCAGAGTCACCATGCCAGTTTTCCTGGAATCTGGAACTTTTCCAGTAGTTAGCACATCATTGATAATCATATTTAAGATCTGAATGGCCTCAAGTGTTGCATACTGTACATGTTCTGACGATATTCCGAATATATCAGCAGCCTTTCCATGTTTGAGCATATCTATATGTTTCTTAGTCTCTCCCATGGCTATAGGATTGAGAGAGTGTGCTGAAGACTCTGTAAGACTAGGCAGCAGACGTCTGAGTTCATATACTTGCTTCATCACATTATCAAAAGTTAGCTCATCCTTTGGAGTTGCCAACTTCTCAAAGTAAGATGCCCACAATTCATGTTCTGTCCCCTTGACTTCTGAGGCACTAAAGACAATTGATGGTTCTTCAGAGAGTTTCATGTTTCACAGCTTTTTTATTGCACTGACTATCTTGCCCTTGTCATTTTCATTTGCAACCATTATTGTGTCATGGAGATTATTTCATTTTTCTGCGACAAGCTGTCATTGCAACTTTCTCAGAGCCATTTTTGTTAATCTTCTTTTTATAGCAGATTCGCCATCCTCTGGACGACCCTCGTCCTTCCAGATCTTGTATGCCAACTTTGCATCATAAACCAGAGATTTAATTGAATGGTCCATTTATAACACGCTCTAGCTCTGATTGTTTTCATGACAGAGGGGCTAGCATCAAGATAGGACCGATATACCATGGCTTTTGTTCTCTTCTGCAACACGTCAGTAACAGGATATGGACCACATATTTCTAACATCACCTGTTTATATTTATTCATATCCACCTTTCCCCAGTTTATCCATCTTTTGACTGCTTCTGATGAACTGACTTCAATGGGTTTGTACACATTCATGTTTGTGGAAAGAGTAGCTATGACAGCATCATGTGCACTGTTATTTATTGGATTATGAGACTCTACTGTAATATTCGCAATTGGACTTGCTTGATCAGATAGGTCTAGAAAATGATCCAGCGGTGATGCCATATTTCCAGTAAAGTGGTGATATGTAAGCACAGTTGGCATTAAAGAAGATTCTCTATAGCCAGTCTCTACACAAAAATGCTTCAAGAGTTTGTCGTTATTTGTAACTCTGACTCTGTCAAACATTCCATTAATGTCACCTGTCCATAAGATTGTACACAGTCCTGACTCTTGGGCTGTTAATTTTGCAACTTCATCAAGCATACCCCTGTAGGTGACGCTTTTATCCAGAGACCCTTCTGCTGGCATATATGTGTTGATAAGCATGATTGGTTCTGGAGTGACATTGATACGAATTGCCACAAGGCGATTGCTTACTTCTGTTAAACTCTCTATTTTATGACTTAGGGATTGATGCCACATAATTGCAACTCCTGCACGGCCTTAACTTCTGTGACATGGTAAGATTTAATCCTGTTCATCAAAGCATTTTGCTATATACATGTGGTTTGGGAACGTTTCTGCTACAAATGAAAGTTAGTATTTAAACAGGAAGTGCCCCGGAATACACACTATTGTATTGTTGTTACTTAGTAGACTGCTTAGATATACATGATTTGGTTTGATATTTTCAATGTTAATAGTGACCACTTCCAATGCCTCTTCTTGAACATCATGTTTATCTTCAAGGGTTATTATTGTTGTTGGTACATCCACAATTCTGGTGGTTTTGGTTCTAGATGAGCCTGGTCTAAAAAAGTAAGTACTACCTCTCCGAATCCCCCGTCAGGAGAACCTCCAATTTGGAGTAATTTCCTAACGATTTTCACATATGGACATTATGTCATAGGATAATGGGTTTTCGAGGGTATAAGCACATTGTTACAGATTTAATAGAAGAGCAGGAATTTTATTTTAAAAATGATGTCAATTCTGTAACCAGCAAACATTCCCTGAAACAAAGCACGCATTAAAATGAAAATAAACCATAAAATAATGTAATTTGAATACTGTGTTATGTGTTTTCGAGGGTGACGTAATCTCATAATTTCAACACAAGTGAGGTGCTGAATTGATGTCAATGTTTATAATTTGAGCAAAGGAGAGTCTGTCATCAACGATAATGCTATAAACGGGTCTTACACAAACACAGAACTTAATCTATAGTGGTTGATAATTATCGATAGTAGTAAACTTTCAAGTGTAATTTTTTCACCAAATAATGACTTTATTAACACCTTAGAAACATATAGTCGTTCCCTCATCTACAGTTTGCACAGAAAGAGAATGTATCATCTAACCCAATATCTTGCACCATAGCAAATAAGGCTTTGTTCACATATTCTTGTTTTCATTTTATTCTTTAACTAACTCCTTGTCTAATATGACTTAACTCTAATTCCAATTACTATGGTTTTGTTATGTTGACTTAACTACATGAGGATCCAGGATGCTCCTAAAATAGGAGGCTTATATGGATATAAGAAGTTGTAAATCCAGTTCAGGTCAAATTCCGGTTTTTCGTGATAACCAGGTAGCAGCAAATTTTAGCCAAATTTCTTATGTTGACTTAACTACATGAGGATCCAGGATGCTCCTAAAATAGCAAGCTTATGTGGATATAAGAAAAAGTTGTAAATCCAGTGCAGGTCAAATCTCGGGGGTTTTCGTGATATCCAGATAGCAGCAAATTTTAGACAAATTTCTTTAAAAATTCAAATCTTTCAGTTTCCTTTTCTAAATTGGTAACATATTCACTAGGGAGCCGCAGTTAGAAGATGGACAAGAAACGATGAGAGAAGGCGACACACCCCTGGCTGAAAGTAAGATTGCAGAAAAAGATGTGAAGAAGAAGTTGTCAATGATAAAAACTGACAAGTCACCAGGCCCTGACGGAGTACATCCGAGAATCCTCAAAGAAACGCATTCGATTATATCTAGGCCATTAGCAATAATGTTTAATACAGCACTCAGCACAGGCAAGGTACCAAAGGATTGGTATATTCCCATCATGAATAAAAATAGCACAAGCAACAGCTATTCATAAAGCTAAAGATCTATCTGACTTTACTAACTATAGACCAGTCTCAGTGCTTCAACTTTTTTCGAAACTGCTGGAAAGATTATATTACAACAGAATTGTTAATTATTTAACTAGGTATTTAATTATCTACAAATCTAAGTATGGTTTCAGAGAGAAATACTCTACCATGCTTGCCATTGTGGATATGACAGAAAAAAAAATCTGAGTCCTTGGAAAATAAAGAACATTCACTCAGTGTGTTCTTGATCTTTCTAAAGCATTCGACACTACTGACAATGAAATATTATTGAAAAAATTATCACATTACAGTAAAAGTGGTGTCGCTTTGGATTGGATTCAAAATTATTTAAATGACAGGATACAATGTGTTCAATTTAATGTTCCTATTTCAGGAAATAAAAAATTAGTCGGTGGTGTACCTAAAAGTTCAATCCTTGGACCGCTGCTGTTCTTACTACACATGAATTATTTACCCAATGCCACTAACCAACTCTCATTAATATTATTTGCAGATGATACCAATGTCTTTGGTAGACATAATGATATAAATACTCTATACAAAAATGTGAATAATGAAATGGAAAAAATTAAAAATTGTTTCAAAATTAATAAAGTATCTCTAAATGTTAACAAAACTAATTTTACACTATTTACAAGATCTAGCCAACCAGAAGAAGCTGCTCTCCAAAAACTACACATAGAAATCAAGAAATACAGGAAACTGAGTATGTTAAATTCCTAGTAGTCTATTTGGACACATATTTAACCTGGGCAAGGCACATAGAGATAATCACATCCAAGGTAGCAAGGAATATTGTTATCATGCACAGACTCAATCATATCTTCCATCTCATGTCCTAAAAACTCAGTATAGCACAGTGATACTTCCACATATAACATACTGCAATGCTATCTGGAGCAATACATATCAAACTAATCTAAAATAAATAAACTCACTACAAAAGCAATCTATCAAACTATTTTCACAAACAGTAGGGGGACAAGATGCCTTCAAAAGAATCAAGATTCTAAAACTCAAACACATTAGAATGGTCCAATCATGCACAATTCTAAAGGACTACCACAATGGCAACCTACCCCATCTCTATCCAATCTTTTTTCAACAAATGTAGCCATACCTCCTCATGACACAAGAACAAGTTCCAATCTACACACCACATACCAGCGAACAGAGGCAGCTACCCGAACACCATCCTAGCAAGCAATAAAATTATGGAATAATACAGATACAGACATACGCACACAAATTCTTACACACAAATTCTCACGTTAAAGTCATCCAAATATTCATCAAAAACATAATTTTTGACAACTACTAGCAACCACATCACTAACCACTACCACCATGACCGTTACACAGCACAGCTCTGGAACGACTTGCCATGCTTCCAAAGCGAGGTGGGGTGTCCTGTTGGACATTCTGAGCATAGTGATGGAAGACATTGCTTCCCAAAGTAGCCGTGTCTTCCAAGCTGATTGTGCTCAGTGTTCAGCGGAGCACTTCTCACTCATTAATATGTTAACTAACTATCTTGTTTTGGAAGCGTGTCAACTTTTTTATAACATGGTAATATATAATAGATGAGCCCTCCCCACCCCACTCCCAGCCCGCCCCCACCGCATCCCTCTTCCAACCCCACCCCACCCCTTTATGTTCATGAATGTAATTGTCCTGTTTTATTGTTTGTATCCTACATGTATATATCTACTGTTCATGTGATGTATGTCTGTTTATGTTAAAGCATATTATATATGCTATACTATATTTTGCTATTAATGTTTATATGTTAGGAGTCCACCACTTCATAGGCTTGTATTTGGTGGACTGCCTGTTGTAATTTCTGACAATGATGACTAAATATGAAAATAAATAATTTTTAATCGTGGATCTCGAAGCTTACTTTATGAATTTGTAACTGGGAACCCCCCTAACAGTGCTCCTACTTAATATATCTAATGTAATTTGCACATGAAGGTGTCTAACACAAAACAGACGATTTATCAGAAAATTTTTATAATAGTTTCTTTAACTTAGATTTTAAATGGTTTACTTATTTTACGAGGATGCTGTCGTTTAAATAAATGTATCTAATAAAGAGGAACTGATTAATAGCCATACAATTAAACACACAAATTGAGAGATTCTGCCTCGGCCAAAAGGCATAGTGTCAGCTAGAAGTTGTGTCCAATATCAGGAACACGGGAAATAAAATTCATACCGTTGTTTATTTTCAAACGGTGGAGTCGCTACTCATTCAATAACTGAGCATATCACAATGTCAAGGGAAGTTCAAAATCACACTGGGTATATAGAGATTGTCTAAATCTGTGTGCAGTTCAACAGCACTGCAGAGTTAAGTCGAAGTTATCAGACAAGGCTGTCTCTGGATTTTGGTCTTGATGGTTTGCTATGTGCCATTTTTCAGTTAAACATTATTTTAATTGGATATTTCCACCGGCGATCAGCTTGGAGAATAAAAAAGCTTGACCTTTAATGGTTAAATTTGGTCAAGAAAATCTAATTATTTGCTTATTGAATGTCTATTTGCAGGCCAAGAGAAGACCATTGTTGAAAATTAAATACTGGAATGACTGGCTCGGTTACCTAGCCAGTCATTACATTGGCATATTGTAAAAATAGTCCTCTACTGGTCTGCAAACTGACATTCCGCAAGACCACTGCCAAGTCCGGATTTGGCCAGCTTATTCACGATAGAGTTAAATCCAGCACTTGAAAGTTTACCAAACCTTTCCGCTGAAGTAATCATGTACGGACTGCTGGCTGCATAGGAACATGGTGTGTATTCAGGTCTGTTTGAAGTAAGCACCAACCGGTGGGCAATTAATCACTGGTTGGGCTCCCCGAGCCCCATCAATCATGTTGTACTGCAGTAATTGGTTTGGTTGGCGTCTATCAGGTCCTTGATTCCAGGTCCCATTCACGCTATATGTAGGCTGGCTTTATTTCAGTCTGTTATTGGTAACTTATCCAGTTTTTACACAGGTGAATTTATCATTCACGGTTTAGCGAGGCATCCCGGAGTGAATGAGTTTGCCTATTTCTCCAGTGATCCCCATCCGGCTGACCAGAGACACGATCCCAGGGTCAATGGTTTCACAGCTGAGTGCATTACCGTCTGAGCTATCGCCTCTTCTGCATGTTGCCGAACGGAGAACAATATCTTGTTTATATAAAGTAGTAGCATATGCATGAAATGAACATATGATTTGAGTGCCCAAATGTGCATAAATGGCGTGTCAAAATATGGGCATTACATGCTTTAATGAGCATGCATAAAATATGCCAACTGTATCATTCAATAATTGGATAGCATATATATGATAAATTGTGTCACGATCACGGCTGTGACATCCCAAAACCTGTGATCCCTCTCGACCAATAAAATCATACATCTATTACACGCATAGCGATTAGGAATATGAGAGATATGATGGATATTGACCAATAGAAAAACAGCCAAAAGCACCAATTATTTATCTCACCTTCTTATGTCGCTCCAGTACTTGGACTGCCGTGGACTAAATATTTAGTGAAAAAATAATGTCCAAGTCATGCACTGGACCAGTGCTATTAGATAAATTACATGTATATTAATTGGACATCATAGGATATAATGGACTGCCGGAGTCTCATTTTGAAATGACAATCTACAAGCCAAATCAAAATGCCCATGGCACAACCCAAGTGGCAAGCATAGCTTCGGAGTAGCATAGCTTAGAGACTGAACCATAAAGACTTGCCGCCGGGTAGCAACCTGCTGTACAATGGCCACCGATACAGAAGGTCTGACTGAAAGGCAACTGGTCCAAACATATCGGTAAGCAAAGGCCAAAGCCTGAAAAACTTGAAATATTTTCAAAATTAAGTACATTAAGATTATGCAGACTCAAATCATAAGATTGTATCTAAATTGCATAAGTCTTTGCCAATTAAATTGCCATATGTAAAAAGTTAACCAAAGCTTAATAAGCATAACCGCATTGCAAATTAGCCCTAAAATAGTCAAAGTCCAAACCCAGTAAACTGTCAGAATTTTTTTAATTTATTTCAGATGGGATCATAATTTGTTAAATTTATATCAAATGGAATTATCGCAAAAATGGATCTGTGAAGTTTTAATCAAATCGGATAAACCCTTGTTCAGTAAATTGTCATTTGATAAAAGCAAATGTAAATGGGCCATAAAATAATCAAAGTACAAACGCTGTAAATGTATGGAAATATCTTGAGAATCAATTTAATTTCGATGCAGATTAGTTCTAATCATCGTGTAGACTAATCTCTAAAGTTTTATTCAAATCTAATAACGACTTGCTGATATGAATGTCGTTTGAAAAAACCTTAACCTCAGCAAAAATCCATACGCCAAAGGCATCACATTATCTAGGTTCAAACGCAGACGTGCAGAAAAATTTTGAAAATCTATTTCTTTTTCATATCTTATTGTCAATACACTAAACACGCCTGGAATATTGTAAGTTTGCTATTATTTTTCATCTAAGACTACTTGGTGTGACACAGTACCTTTAACTTGGACGTAAATGCGCCATAAAATAATCAAAGTACAAACGCTGTAAAAGTATGGAAAAATCTTGAGAATCAATTTAATTTTGATGCAGATTAGTTCTAATCATCATGTAGAACGAATCTCTAACGTTTTATTCAAATCTAATAACGGCTTGCTGATATGAATGTCCTTTGAAAAAACCGTAACCTTAGTAAAAATCCTTAAGACAAAGGCATAAAATTATCTAGATTCAAACGCAGACATACAGGAACATTTTGAAAATCTATTTCTTTTTCATACCGTGTGGACATGATCGATGTATATAAAATGGTGCATGATGTATATGGCCTGGATATTAAAATGGAAGCAAACAAACATGACGAAAGAATCCTGTCCCGCGAGAGGAGACTAGAGTACATAGTAGGAAGCTATTCCAACCAAGGGTAGGATTTGAACTAAGGAAGAACTGCTTTCCTATCCAGGTAGCAAAGATTTGGAACAAGGTGCTTTGCCATGTACTAGAATCACCATCAGTTTGATCCTTCAAAGCCAGATTTAAGAGGCACTATAAAGACCAGCCACTAATGTAGGATTTCACAGCACAACTGGAGACTGCAAATGACAGTACACAATGCTGTGACGATGAAGATCTGACAATAGAGGTGATCAGAATAACATAAGTAAACATTAGATAGTCCCTAGTCTGATTGATCGCATATAACAAATCTGTGAAATTTTATTAAAATCTGATAACTCTTTGTTGAGGAAATTGTCATTTAAATAATACTTAACCGCAGCAAAAAAATTAACTTGAAGGCAGAAGATTGTTCAGACATTGAAAAAATATGGAACAAATCATTGCACAGAAAAAATTTGTGAAATTTTATCCAAATCGGATAACCCAGTGTTGAGGTAAATGTTGCTTCAATATATCTTATGTACTGTGTTCTGTGGCTGTAGTAGTAGAATCATCCTACAACTGCAATCAGCCCTTCTTCTTCACTTTTGCCCACTGTGTCTTGTCCTTAGCCCGAAATCCTTAGCTTCCTCTGGTCCATTCTTGAGTTGAGTGTACCGAGTCCTGGTTTCTTGAGGTCACCTCATAGCACGCTTAGCAGATTTATACAACGATGTCCTCTACTGGCTTTGTATGTGCAGGCTCAGACTATGGCGAATTCCACGGCTTTCTGTGCTGGTGTGTCTTCTGGCATCATTAGCACATGGCCAAACATGGACCATCTTTGCTGGGTGACTTTTACGGACAGTGGCGACGTATTACACATCTTGTATAGTGCATCATTGGAAATTATGCTGTCTGGTCATCGGTGTATAGTGATGTTGTGTGGGGTTTGCAGTGGCAGGCATCGAGTGTATCTAGAGCTGCCCTTGGAGCTGCCGAGCTGTTACAGTTATACAGCATCAAGGATAGTTAGGTTGCATTGTATAAACACACTCTTTTTATCAAGGGCATATTTGTTCAACGAATCCACAGTGTCCAGAAGGACTGGAAAGCTATGTTCCCCATGACGCAGTGTGCAGCAATGCCAGTAGTACTGTAAAGCAATGTGTCCAAGATTTTACTTTTCCTCCATGGTTCGCCGCCATGAAGGAGATCGTCATTTTCTTTAGTGTCATCCTTTGTAGATAGGTATATGTTGGTGGACCTTGTTTTGGATTATTTCATAAATAGTCTCAACTTTTAGTTTGCCTGTAGCTATTGGGAGAAGTTGGTCGGTGAAGCGTGTTCTTTTCCTCGTTAATGAAGTCCACATCATCGGCATATTCGATCTCTAGCGGCATACCCAGTATTGATACTGGGGTGGGGTGGCGGGAGGGGGGGGGGAAGGTGGTGGTTTGATCGTATGGAATTTTTCTGCATGGATTTCAATGCAACAGCGAGATAACAGGTGAACAGTACCGGGGATAGACCATAGACCATGTCCCTGTATGGAGCCTATTGATGTCTCATACTCTACAGACTTCAGTGACGCGACTCATACTCTCAGCCTGGTGTCTTCAAGCAATAGTCTCACTAGTCGTAGCTCATCTTCACTGCAACTGGCCTGGCGTAGTACCATCTAGGATCTTTGAACGCTTAATTGTGTCAAAGGCTCGTGCCATGCCAATGCACATTTTGTGAAAATCCCAGTACTTGGACATGATTACTGACACAAGCATTCATTGAGTCCATACAATGTCTGCGCAGCTGCATCCACGTTTGAATCCACTTTGGCATGATCCGGTGAAGTCATCGACCTTGTTTCGAATGCGGCATAGTGTAACATTGGATACTTTTCCGTATCCTGTTGAGGAGCACAATGGGCTGCAAATTGGCTGGGGCCAGGTGGGTTCTTGGGCCTGTGTAGCGTGATAAGGGTGCCATGGTCTACAGCGTCGATGGGGAAGTTGTGCATAAAAGCGGAATTTATTAGGTGTGCATGATCGGTTTTGAGATAATATCACTTGCATATTTGAATAGCTCATTGCTCATGCAATCAGGTCCAGATGCACATCCATTTTCAGGGCTTTAAGTGCCTTCTCAACTTCTGCTGTTTTAATTGGTCTTAGTGATGGCCTGGGGTCTCCTGAGAATGGGTGCAAAGGCTCGTCATCATGGTCAGTGAACTGTTCTTTGAACGATTCTCGAATCGCCTTGGCTTTACCCTGGTCAGTCCCGATAGTGCCCTTCAGGGTGCTGGTGTGTAGTAAGAAACTCTCAGGGTTCGGGCTGCCTGAAACATTTTGTGACAGTAATCTGTGGCAGTGATTTCATCTGCTAGGGAGTCTTCTTGTTGAATAGCAAGATCTTTTAAGTATTTGCTAATGTGGCACATAATGTTATTGCGTTCCCGGCATAGTTTGGTGCAGTCTTCACTTTGGCCACTTTGATAGATGTGCAACCATAATGCTTTCTGCTCTGCTGACGGTTTTGAGTCCACCTATGGTGCTGGTAGCTGGTGATTCCATAGATTTCAGTATTTTGGTTAGGGCTTCGTTTGGATCTGAGCTGACGTTGATGTTAGATATCTGTTCCCCACGGGCCTTTTTGCATGACATTTGAGTTTCAGTGTCGCTGATGAGCTTGGCTAGGTTGTAGGTGACTCTACCCGCTTGACTGGCATCGCGTTTATACAATAGGTAGGGATGGTTCATCTTTAGGCGTGCAATGACTGGCTTATGGACAGAATTGAGGTCTGTGCCTCCATAGGAACAAGCATCACGGAGTAGTTTTGCTCAACCACTCTATAATACATATAACCTGGATGCAAATCATCCCAAAAATATTCAAAGTTCAAACGTTGTAAAACTAAAAGTATGGAACAAATTTGAAAATCGATTTTCGTTTTACGTGGACTAGTCATAAACATCGCATAGAACAAATCTGTGAAGTTTTATTCAAATCAGATAAACATGTGTTGATGTAAATGTCATTTGTGAAGGCGAGATACAAGTAGTAACTTTTCATCATCTCGTCAAAACAATGCAACTCTGTAGGTGTATCCACTACTACTACTACTACTACTACTACTACTACTACTACTACTACTACTACTACTACTACTACTACTACTACTACTACTACTACTACTACTAATGAGGTCCTCGTTTTATAGCCATACTACTTGACAAACATTCTCTAACGAAAATACCTAATAAAATATTTTTGAATGATTATAGGCGCGCACTCTTGTTGCCTGATATAATTCCTTAACATTTTCAAGACTCAACAAGTTCATGATTACACTTTCAATATTCAACCTCTATTAATTGGACGATTATAGGTACTTCCTCTCAATGGCTGGTACTTTCAAATAATATTTCACGGTCAAAATCTACGTCTTTTAAGAGTCTAGCTATGTGTTTGTCTTATGTTTTCACAGGAAATGCTTTGTCTTAAGCGGGATTGACTCTAAGTTATGGACAAGAATCATAAGACAAGACAAGAAGCATATTTTATATAATTTTATTATTGGCAATTTGATGTTTTACAGCTGCTACTCTTGACCATATTAACTGTCAAACTGATGCAATCCATCAGATAATAATTTCAATGGGCAATAAGTCTGGACCTGCTGAATATGTTTAACCACAAACACCATTCAATCAAATTGTTTTCAAAATATTCAGCACACCCAGAAACTGTAGACAGCAAAATTTCAGCAGGCAAACAGTTACATATCAACAATTAGCTTATATTATATAGATAATAAAATAAGTTATAAATAATTATATAACCGTAATAAAAAATTTATGATAATCATAACAATAATCATAAAGCATTTGAAACTATAATATTATAATCCAATAAATAAAATTGTCATAAAATAATGATTTCATCTAAGATGTAAATCACTAACTGTTTCAATGTAAACAAGAAAAAGTTACAGACGCTATGTAGTAAAAAAAATAGTCACTATATACAATTAAATTTAATTAAAATTTAAATAGATATGATAAAAACCTGCTTAAAACATCATAATATTCTTTTTATCATTAGAATCAAATTAATAACATTAACAAAATAAAAGATTACGACAGCTCATAGTTCATTTGTCTCAGTGTATCGCTAGGGAAATGGCTTCCAGTAGACATGGGTGTATAAATCATTTATCTCAGGGGATTTCAGAGGTGGCATTGTCATAGAATAGCATCCTATTGCTATAGCTGGTTCACTGAGAATCATATATATATACAGTCTAACTGTCAACTTCATTTATTCAATTCAATTCCCGAGTTCTTTATCCTGAGCAATAGATATGTGATGTCTTTATTTTGAGAATGGCGTTGCTAAAAGACGTCACCATCTAAAACAGCTATGGCAGCAACAGCACCCAGTCAAATTAGTTTCAAAATATTCACTAGAATATTTATTAAATAGTAAAGACATAGATTTAGTACAAACGACAGACTATTCCAAGTTCATGATTATATATGACATCAGCTTATATGTGAGGTAATTAATTTTGAAGTCATATACTTGACTGAGAGGTGGGATTCATCCATTATTGAATAAACACCAGCCTCAATAATCGGTAGCCAGAAATTTATGAATTGCTACAAAGATTCATGGACCTTTCCACTTTTAGCTATGCTCCTCCAATCGCAATCTAAGCTCCATCCACACCATGCCCGTGTTAGGATCGATCGATCTCTGAACTCGCTGACTATCAATTTCCAGAAAACTATGCATGTAAGCTGAATCGATGGATACACTTGAAAAGGTCCATTAACACGTTAACCCTTGACACAGCATCTCAGTTTCAAGACAACTATTCAATCTCCAGTCAACTTCCTGCAATACATTGTGCTTACTACAACGGTAACAGGAATAATGTACCTGGTACAGGCTCCGGTTAACCGTAAACAGTAGAAAGCGCAATGCATTGCATGGAGTTGGCTGGATACCGAATACAGGAAGGCTGTTGAATATCATGAAACTAATGCGAGTGGAACCTGTTACTGCCATAGGCAGAAAAGCTCCCAGTCAAACTAGTTTCAAAATATTCAAGAGACTGTTCCTTATAGTATTACGAATTTGCCGTATCTGATCTGTAGGTAGTAACTGCTTAACAGAATGAACCAGATGTAAACACGTGTGTAAGAGTCACGAGACAGAACGTTATCACAGCTCCCAGCAGACTTCCAACTTGTGTCACAATACCACACCATAGCAACGTCTTCTTTCCAGAACTCCGCAACACTGTTGCTATGGAAACCTTGGAGTAAGTAAATGTGGCTGTCACAAGAATCCATGTACTAACCTGAAATTAAGCAATAATATATATATATATATATATATATATATATATATATATATATATATATATATATATATATATATATATATATATATATATATATATATATATATATATATATATATATACCTCTTATCGTCATCAGATGGGGAACATGTTGTTAATGGTAATATTTAATAGGAATAAATAATTTACAATGACCGCCATAGCGATCTCCATGGATTCATCCATTACTTTAACGTCTGGATTGTGGATTTGTGATACGATGGCTATCAGAATAGGTTGAACGGTTCAAAGACACAGATGAGGCCATTGGGGGAATGCATTACTATTATTAGTCATCATCATCATCATCATCTTCATCATCATCGTCATCATCAGTAACATTATCTGGGATGTCTGTATTCTATTAAATTGTAGGCCTACTGTTAGTTTGCCGTGGATGAACAGCATGCACTCGAGTATATATGGGATGTTGTCATTTTATTAAATTGTATAGGCCTATATAGGTTTCTGTTGCTACGGTAGCTGCGTGAATGTATTTCTGTATTGCTGGGCAGATTGGATAGACAAGCTGATAGAATACCATTGGGTTTGTCCCTAAAGATGATGTAGGGAAATAATTGAACATTACCAATGTCATAAGGTTTTAATATTTTTTCTGGTTTCATCATGCAAGGGTGAAGACAAGTTCTGAAATTTGCGGTGTTGGGGGGGGGGGGGGCTAGACCCACATGATGCGGGTCCGGGGTCCTCCCCCGAAAGATTTTAAAATCTAGATGCTCTCATATGGCATCCCATTCAAAATTAGGGTGGGTGGGTGGCTCCCGCCAAGCCACCTCCAACTCCTTGTCTACGCCCTTGTCGTGACACTATTGTAGCGTGGATCGGCCGGACAGGTACAAACCGTCCCAGCTTGGTAGGATAGTATGTGTGTATAAAACCATATGAGAGAGGTTTCTATGAAACGGCTAAGTCTGTGAGATCGAGTAGCAAGCATGCGTGCGCATCAGAGCTTCCCTGACAACACATGTCAGCGTTGGGAGAGAATGTATACTAAAGTGTACCGAGTCGGTGCACGTAATTTCTTTAAATTACTTCATATCCGTCATTCTTGGGCCCTATCAGGACAGGAATGAGACGAAGAATCCAAAACTGTTTACCCTTTGAAATTATTTTCAAAATATTACCGGGACGTCGTAATCGTGTGTATGTACTAAATGAATGGGGAGAATGTCTATCACGTGATAGCGTCCTCACCCTTCCTAGCTGCACGCTGATTGGCTACAGATCGCCCGCTGATTGGCTGGGCGTCCTGCCTCTGACATCACGAGCAGTATAAAAGGAGCGAAAATCGAGACCACACTTCGGCGAGAGAGAGAGAGAGAGAGAGAGAGAGAGAGAGAGAGAGAGAGAGAGAGAGAGAGAGAGAGAGAGAGAGAGCAATTGCTAGGTTGTGTGGCCAGAGCAGTGCTAGACGTGGGCAACTGCTCAATAACTGTGGTACCCTACACCACAGCAGTGCCTCTCGGAATTCAGTTCTCATTCTCTGGTCCGCAATCGAACATCCGCATCTAAGTTTTTGTAAGCCCTCGGACGGCCATCCGGGGGCAACTAATTGAAGAGAAGACTCCCCCACTAAACACCTAGAGGAGCCTTCCTGCGGATGGGCCTTGCAGCCCATATGCAATCTCTTCAGTATATAGAACGAGTGGTGACTCTTGGTGGACAACTCGTCAGATCTGCCGAACCATGCACAAAAGTGGTATTCTATCTTCCGCGCAGAATGTCGTGTGTTTAATTAACTTTTAGGCCACAATCTGGTGGGACTCTGCCTGGTACACTGCAAGAGCTATGCGATGTATCATGTACGGTGTACCCAGTAATGTACATGCGTTATTTAATTATAAATTACAACTGTAGCCCTTCGTGTTACGGGCAACTTTCAAACTTCAGTTACCGGATGGACACTTTTTAACATCCTGCTTAATTATTGTATTAGCTATTAAGACTATCTAGTGGACATCCGACTACAGTCATTCTTCTTCACCGTCTTTGAGAGTGAGCCGCATCAACAGTTCGCCTGCGGAGATTTTCCAGCAACTTCAAAATCATGCCATCTGGCATTCCTGATCTGTAACGCAGCATCTACAGTGATTTATTAACTTTTTCTGGGTTTTTTAATAGGTACTCATTTAGCTATTGTATTCCTTATTTCTTTACAGGTACTGATGACTAATAGGTACCCAGGTCGTCGGAGATCACATTTTATAATTTGTATTTTAATGTAAATATTATCCTTGTTTTTGTGCTTATGACTAACGAGCACCGCAAGGTCCTATGACCTGATTTACTGTCAATACTGTGATAGTTAGTTATGCATATGGCAAGCAGCCATCCTACTTACTTGTTTTGTTTATTTTATATAAAAATCTAGGACCGCAGTACGCTAAGGCTATACTATACAGCAACGTTAAATCTGCATCACTTTTCCCCCAGCATCAATTTTACACTGCGGTCACTGTTCATGTTCATATTACATGAACCTGACATGTGATCGACTAAACCTGGCTATTCTAGCTCGATATGATAGGTTTAAAGTAGTTAGGGACAACCACTCCTTAGGAGACATTTGTGTAAGCCTCTTTTCCGGATGTAGCAGGTATCTAACACTGCACACCGGCTAGATTGTGTAAAATTGGCCAAATACCTTAGGGCTTCTTATTATATTGAGTGATTGTCTCTTTCTACGCTCCTCCAGCCGCAAGGCTTATAAATTATCTGGAACTCCCATCAACACGTTGGCATGATCCGTCTTGGGAAACTATTGGGGTTTCCAAGCGGTGAAGACCAAAGTGCCGATTTCGCATACCCCCCCCCCCACTCTGTATCTTCGGATACTAGTTAGCACAGATAAACCTGCCAAAGCAGGAAGCACTGCCAAAAGATATTATGTAAAACCACCCAGCAGTGCATCTCTGGGCATCACGAAACTTAACCCTAGCGACAGGCAAACGTTAGTTCCCCGGAGCCGGATCTCGAAATGATCCACCCCTGATACACCTGGTGACGGATGGGATGCAGATCTCCATCTAACTCCGTACAATGACAGGGTATGGGCTTGAAATCCACCATGCCCTCACGGGAAGGTCACTAGAGATGGATATCTGCCTCTTACTCCCCGCCATAAAACTTTTGTGCGCTTTTCAAATTGCTTATGTAAATGGTAACTTGTCCTAGTGACGTTGTATGTGGTTGCGGTGTGATATGTAACCGGATCGTTATGTGATTCTGAAGCTGTTACTCCGTAACATGTCTGCGCACTGCCTTTCTGAAGGAGATGCTCTGTAGGGTGACCTTCGGGAAACCCAGCATCTTCGCCAGTTAGGCTCATGTGTCAAAAGATAGGTAGAAATCCCTTCCAATTGCAGCCAAAGCTTGGAAGTAAATCTAGCAACTAAATGGTAGGTTAGAATTTAGCAGAAGGACCACAAATAAAGCGGCAGCTACCAATGCAATATAAGAAGACAGCATTTGAATTCTTCGGAAATCATCCGCCCCATCTTCACGTAATACAGCGTGCATCACATTAATTATAATTTCACTAGGTTGACTCACACCACACTTAACTTATGTTTGAACAAGAGTGGCCATTTTTGCCAGCTCTCTTCCTCCGCTTCGGCGTTGAAGGAATATATATATATGCGTGCGAGCGTGCGTGCGTGCGTGCGTGAGTGAATGAGTGAGTGAGTGAGTGAGTGAGTGAGTGAGTGAGTGAGTGAGTGAGTGAGTGAGTGAGTGAGTGAGTGAGTGAGTGCGTGCGTGCGTGCGTGCGTGCGTGCGTGCGTGCGTGCGTGCGTGCGTGCGTGCGTGCGTGCGTGCGTGCGTGCGTGCGTGCGTGCGTGCGTGCGTGCGCAAAAGTATAAGCAACATGCTATATGCTATGTACTACATGTCATAGCATCAGCATCATAGCAGCTCTCATCCCGTATTGCCTGTACAATGTCTCGTTTTGTATGTTAGGGGGTCCATCGATTCATAGGCTGTGCCTTTGATGGACTGCCCATTTTCAATTTATATATATATGTAAAATATGTTATGAAATAAACAACTTTGAACTATTAACATTAGAAACTCTAAATCTCCACGCAGGCATATCTTATATAGCAAATTTGTATTTAAGACTAACATATGAGTGGAGATGAAGGATTTTTTAAATGTCAATATTTTAGTAGATACGGCAAAATATACAGAAATATTTGTAAAAACTTGTTCTTTCACCTTATTTTAGTTAGAGGGGTAATTATAGCAATAAATTTACACCAGTTTCCGTAAAAGCCAAAGCATTACACTTCCAATAACAACGGCAAGTTCTCTTCATATGATTTAGTCGACCGGCCAATATTAAAAGATATGTTCTCTTATTACAGTAAAAATATATTAGCGCTTCTAACCTAGAATGATTCTTTAAAAGTAAAACACTTGCCAAGATTAGATGAAGAATAGTATAATGGCAATACACTATCTTGTCAGCGCTTCTAAACCGTAGTCCCATTTTAACCAAACAGGAAGCAAAAAAGTGGAATTCCCCATCTAAATAAAGAAGGGTTCTGCGAAAATGTGAAGTGTTAACAATTTTCCTTCTATTTTATATGCCAATGATACGTGTACATGTATGTCATAGTTGAAGCTCTGCTAATTATTTTTGAAAATAATTTGTCTGTAACTTCTGTATATGAATAATTGTCTGCAATTTCTTTCAGTCAAACTAGCTTCTAAATTTACTTGCCTTTAAACAAATCTAAGAATTCAGAATGATATGCATTATTACAATGTCGGTATGCCACAGATATATAGCCTTTAGAATACTATGATGACCATAGAATATCAGAGATTAATACACTCAGTGGTCATTGTGATTTCTGCCTGTGGCACAATGTCCCTCACAGAATGGCGTCACTCACCAAAATGGAAGAAAGCCTTGTGTGGGATTCTACGTGAGGTTTATCATATAAAACAATGAGACATTCTCTAGATTTACTGTAAATACTTGTAGCATGATAATCTGATGATACACTTATACTGCACTGATTGTTACACTTTCATATTGTAAGGATAATGTAGAACACAACATCATATATTATGATATATATTGTTGGGGGAAGGGGAGGAGGATAATTGTCAAGTACAAAGGTTTAGTATTCAGTAACAACAAGTCTTGTACTCCTCAAGAATTTGCTGTATGCGTCAGTTGAAAAATTAAGGAGTACCGTACTCCCAACTGAAGAAAGTTATCTGGAACACTGTATATCACGGATATATACGGATCGGTGAGGTACCTCTGATGAATCCACGTTATCAAGACACCAACTTAGTTCTATGTACTGTATATAATCTCTCACGTCTACTAGCAAACGAGTACCATTGTTTGTATAGTATATGTTTTTAGATTAATTATCATGTCCAGTCCAGGCTCCTAAATTGAGTTATGGACCGTCATACCGGTGATACCAATAGTTGGGATGAAACAGTGAGGTTCAATCTCAGCGGCAATGGTCGCACGGCTCCACTGGAACATTATCATTTCACCGGCTCTAGAAGTTGGTCTTTGTACTTTTCGGAGTCGTGATATGGGATCCGTTACCCTAAGGACTGTAGCTAACCAGCCCGCCTGCGCATCCTGTACATGTGGTGCAACGGAGTGGAGCAGGAGAACGGACCAGCGCATACCCCCGCGAGCTACACTATCAACAGATACTTTAAGAAGATCTCTATTGCCCAGAAACGTACTATTAATTTGCTGGCTGAACCCTTGGCCATTTCTAGTTTTGGCATTTCTTTCTCTCCCATGTGCTCACATATATACAATGTGGGTTCATATACATATTAGCGTGGGAAGTGTATGCCTATGTGTGTGAGACCATGCATGTATGTGTGCATGCTTAGGTCTACTGCGTGCGTGCGTGCATTCATGTACGTGTGCACGTGCGTACATCTGAGTGTGTTTACATACCATGATAACAGCGCCAAGCGTTTGATCAGCAAGCACGGGATGTGGACTCATAGAGGCTAAGCATATTAGATACGCAGCCAGTCCCGTCCCAGTCCCTGTAAGCAAAGTAATGGTCACAGTGGACTGGGTCATTAGCACAAATGCCAACAGTGATGTCAGCGGGTTTGATAAACTACTCAATGTCACAGAAAGATGATAAGACTCAGTACCATAGGGTATGCTGGTGTACGACTGCAGAGCTGGTAAAACACCATTTGAAAGACAGTTGATCCATGCCATTAAAATTAAATATTGAACAATAGTCTTATTTTGAACTGCTAGCGGCTGTGATATTTCAGGTTTTACTGTAGAACTCTCTCTAGTAATACTGTTATAGCACATTGCTGTAGATTCATCCGTACTGAGCAATGACACACTAGCGGCGTCTGGAACTAAAGGATTTGTATCTGATTGTACCAATCCTGCTCGCCTTATCTCTTCGATCAAGCCAACATGCTCCCGTTTACATATTCGCAAATAATTTAACAATATGAAAGCAACCCCGCATACTAGCATCATAAAGAAAAGCAATATGAAGAATATGTATACAGGGAATCGAGGTGCTTCATATTCAGCCTGTATACTGAATGTTGTTTCGTTATACCAAGACCCGTTGATAAATGAAGCATTAGTGGATGACACATTGGCACAGACCACACTCTCAGCACCCTGTCCAATCGCGAGTAAACTAGGGATAAATCCACTCAAGCCTTCACCGATGTAAAGTGTGGTAATATATCGTGGTTTTAAGTTGGACATGTAAGGCAGAAAGAGCACAGATGATGTGCAATCCACGAGAGCCAGGAAGAAAACTAGAGTGAGGAATGCTGTGCTGTGCTCTTCTCCTCCTATGTAAGATGTTCTCTTCCAGAAGAACACTAACAGAAGACAGGTTACCATTCCTGTACTGATGATTACATATATGGCAATTTTCTCCTGGCGATGAATGTGAACAGGATCAGCAGAGCCGCGTCTAGGTGAAAGTCAAACAACGCAAAAAATTAATCATTTAGTCACCATGTTCTGTTAATCCGAATCTGATCCGGTATTAAAACTGATGTGATTGGCCAGGTGAGTTAATGAACCTTTCCACTGTATCCATCCATCATATGACATCATAATCAACTACGTGACGTGTAGAATCACATCGTAATGCATGACGTCATGAATGGCGTAGATACGTAGATAAGTACGTCACGAACGTATATTTGAAGACGGACTAAGCGTTTTTGTACGAATTGTATGTCTGTACTATTTAATAAAGTCTGTTGAATATTTTGAAACTAATTTGACTGGGCGCTGTTGCTGCCAAATATTCAACAGCTTACCTGTATAGTTTTCAGGAAATTGATAGGGCATTCAAGGATCGATCAATCCCAACATGGCGAAGTGTGGAGTGGAGCCTAGCTTGGAGGTGGGCGGGGCATAGGTAAAACTGGAAAGGTCCATTAACTTATTACGAATGTTGAGATATATGCCAGTGGTAAGTTAGTGTCAGTCGGGTAAATGATAGGCTATGTATGCCTATGATTTGTTACAAACAATTGAAATATTCTCAAGTTTCTATCTTGCAATTAACCTAAAATGAATGCATCTCTAGACCAATTATGATCTGATCCTCAATCATCTGGTTATGCTACATGCAGACACATTTTTTTTTTGAAAGCATAACCTGTGTGCATGCGTGTGTGCGTGCGTGCATGTGTATGTGCGCGCATGTGTGTATGTGTGCGTGTGTGCGTGCATGCATTTGATTAAAATTGGTCCAGTTGTTCTGGAGAAGACGGATATGGCCGCCAACCAATTTATCGGACAATTTTGGTGTCAAATTTTAAATTAGCATACCAAAAGGCCTATATAAAACCAATTTCGGCTTCAAAATGCATCAACACACAAAATTCCAATATGGTCGACAAAATGCATGGTCGATATCTTTAGTGGAAGAAGATAGGATTTTCATGAAAATTAGGTCAAGTGAGATGGCTGGCGAAGCATTTGCCCTATCAAGTTCCCTCGAAGAAATGTGGTGCAGTTGTGGCCCTAGATGCTGTTTTATGTGCTTCGAATCTACTCCTCATGCGGTTTTGGAGACGGTTTTTAAAGACGTTTCTAAAATCATCCACAACCCATCTGATCAGCTTAGTTTGAAAAACTTCATCACTATGGCCCAAGAATATTTCCTACTAAACTCTGTTAAAGTCCGTCCAGTCGTTCTCGAGAAGACATTTTAAATTTCATATTGCTCAAACTATGGAAGATTTTGGCTGTGGGGAGGGGTGGGGAGGGGGGGGGGAGTGTGTGTGGTTAAAAGAACAATGTGTTTGAAATCAGAAAATCCACAATTCCTATAAAACCAATTTCGGCTTCAAGATCTTTAAAGAAATTCCAATATGACCACAAAATACTGAAATCTGCTTGGTCGATGGTGATGATGTATTTAACGTACTATAGTTTCCCTTGAACAAACGTGAATGACCTTAGTTCTTAATCATAATGCCCAAATTTCAGCCCGATCCCTTCAGCAGTGCGGGAGGAGAGGTTATCTTTGTGAAGATTAGTCCACCTGAGATGGCCGTCGAAACATCTGGCCAATCAACTTCCCTTGAACAAAGTTGGTTAAGCTGTTGCCATAGAATATGAATCATGAATTTTGAATATACTCCTCATGCAGTTTCAGAAAAGATTTTTAAAGACGTTAAAAATCAGACAAGATCCAAAATGGCCATGAGTCAAATTGGCTGATTGGCTTACTTGGAGCAGAATTGGATCGCTCTGGTGCAATGTTATTTCCAACCACATTTGGTTGAAGCCCGCCCAGTGGTTCTTGAGAAGCTGCATGGATGGACGGGAAGATGGATAGGTGGACGAGCGGATGGCGGTACAATGAATGATGGACAGTTGCCATGGCATAAAGCCACTTCGCCATTCCGCCATGGTGAGATAATAAACTGTTGCTAGAAGGAAAACCAAAGTACGCTAACATTATAACAGCGAAAGTAGTATATTGGCGAAATCGACCCAGATAACGCAGCTTACTGGGCCGTTGTTGGGCTGATACTGTGCCGATACTTTCAGTATCTGCCCGGTATTAGACCAGCATTAGCCCAGTAAGCTGTGTAATCAGGGGAGAGACGTGCATTCCTATTGACCAGCAGCGAAGGAACGTTAATCACCTGCTTATAAGCAAATAAATGGCTGGACCAACATTGGCAAGCTGACAGATGACTGTGACGTAAGCTGCTAGTCCCCAGCCTTCTGGAAGATGTAACACCAGAATAGGCAGCTCCACAAATGATCCATTAACAGCAACCCATGAGCCAATGCCAAACAAGCAGACGAGCATGTGCACAATGAAGGACGTCTGCATCGGCAAAGACTGGTTAAGTGATGATGGTATTGATGATGTATCCGATAGCTTCTCCTGTGTATCCTGAAAGAGTTAGAGCGAAACAAAAACGTTCTTAAATTTGACATCTAAAACATTTCTCCATATAACACTAAGATTACATAAGGTACACTACTTTCGTGCTAGTAAATAATTCATGCTCGTAGTAATAATAACTAGATTGCAAATGCCCACGTTCACCTCTTTGGCCTTTCGACCCACCCCAGCCGACCACCCCCTGGAGACGGAGCCAAATATAAATGTCCTTTTACACTCTGCAAGCATATTTGTCACGTACATAGAAAATTAGGTTGAATTTCATCCAATGGTTTCCGAGGGGTTGTGCTACAATTAACTTCTTGAACATTTGACCCAACTCCACCTCCTGGCGACGGAGCCAAATGTATATGTCCTCTTGCACTCCACAATCATATGAGTACCTTGCATACTCCGGAATCATATGGTTAACTCATATACCAAATTTGGTTGGATTCACAACTTCTTCGTGGTCTGATTGAAGAGGCAGCAGATTAGTCTCATTGGCTGAGTTTGTGATGTGTACCACTGATCCATCTGATGGTGCTAGAATTAGTTTTGGCCTTCTTTGAGCTGTCTGGGAAGTTCTTCACACCAGTCAGAAAAAAAGAAATGTTAGCAAACTTTATTTGTTCTTGGTTTACTTAGTTTCTCTGCTTTGAATTTGTATCTCTATTGCGCTCATTTCAGTTTGTCTTGCTCTTTCACCTGATTCGATGGAATCAGCTACATCATATCTATCTGGAACAACATGGCATGATTAAAGCAAAAAGGAATTTAGCAAGAATTTTTGCTCCAAGTTTGTCAGATAGTTCACCCAATGTTGTCATCTTGCATTTGTTACCATCTGAATTACTGCCAGGAGATCAACTATGTAAGCTGTTTGGTTATAATTATCCATTGGAATTATGGTTTGTGCCAAATTGTACATATATTTAACTCTCTTAGTAACACACTTTTGTTTGTTTTACTATGAGGGCCAGCCATATTAGCTAATGGCATAGGAACTGATGCAAGCTCATATAACTGCACTACATCTAGATCAATTTGGCGGGTCTTTGATACTGTCAACAGTCGACTGTATACTTGTCTATCAATGTTCAGTGTTTTACTGTCTGCTTTCCTTTTGTCAGTCTTACCGGATTGTTCAGACTTTCAAAGGTTTGCAACTTCATTTTCGTCATAGGGATCCACAACTGATCTTTTTTACCTACAAGCCTCGATTTTTCCACAAACTCTTTCACAGGCCTTTGTCATGGCTCTCTAGCAGTAAGTAATGAATTGGTAACATTAACTGGAACTATATTTATTAGAGCAATTTTCTTTCCGTCGCTGGAGCTGAAGTCAAAAGGATTGATCATTTTCGTTCACTGCGGTGCCTCTCGGAATTGAGATCTCCTGCGCTGGTGGGCAGTCTTACGAATTTCCGTGATACAGAATTTTGGATGCTCATGGACGGCCATCCGGGAGCAAAAATAAATTAAAGTAAGAACTCCCTTTACGGAACTTTCTTAGGGGAGTTTCCTGTGGAAAGGGTGTTACAGGCCCGATGTGATTCTATGAGACGTAGAGCTGATGGTGATTCTTGGTGGATAACTCGCCGGGTCTTCCGACCACACTGAAAAGTGGATTCAAATTTCTGCGATGCATGTTGCGTGTGTTAATTAACTTTTAGACCACAGTCTGGTGGGACTTTGCTCGGTGCGCCGCAAGAGCTATGCGACATATCTGGCACCGTGTAACCAGTTATTGTACATGCATAATTAATCATAACTGTAGCCCTCTCTGTTAATGGGCAACCTTCAACTTTCCAACTACCGGCGTCGGAAGGAAACTTTATAACAAACTGTTTAAATCATGTATCAGTTAAAATGACTATCCAATGGACATCTCATTACGCATTCTTCCTCACCGTCCTGAGTGTGCCACATCAACAGACTGCCTGAGGAAATCTGCCTGCAGAAATCTTCCCTGCATTCAAGATCGTGCCATCTCACGCTATTTAATATTAGTGCGTCAATTTCAGTGACTTCTGAACTCTTACTGTACCGATGACCAATAGGTACTCAAGTAGCTATACTATTGTACATTTCATTATTTCCGCAAATGGTACTGATGACTAATAGGTACCTTCCTGGTCTCCCGACCGCAATTTTATACTTTCTGTTTATATTGTGAATATTATCTTTATTTTCCGTGGGTGATCTCAACTAACAGCACTGTAGGGTCCTATGACCTGTGATATCCCGGTAGCACTGTTTTAGTTAGTTGTGTACATGGCAAGTAGCCATCACAGTTAATATGTTTTGTGTATTTATAAAAAAAACCTCTAGGACGCAGTACGCTAGGAAATACTATACAGCAACATTATATCCACATTACTATATTCCCCCCAGCATCAATTTTACACTTAGGTCACTATTCATGCTCTAATTGCTCGAGCCTGATATGTTACCGACTAAACCAGGCTATTTTAGCTCAATAGGATAGGTTTAAAGTGGTTAGGGACAATTTCTCCTCAAGAGACGCATAGTGTACTCCTCTTTTCCGGATGTAGTGGATATGTAACACCAGCCACCGGCTAGGTTGTGTAAAATTGGCCAATTACCCTAGGGCCTCTTATTGATATCAAGTTATTGTCTCTTTCCACGATCCACCAACCGCAAGGCTTAATAATTGTTTGGATTCCCCATCGATGCATTAGCAGGATCCGACTCTTGGAAACCATCGGAGGTTTCTGAGCGGTGATAACTAAAGTGCCAATTTACACACACCTCCCTCTGTATCTTCAGATACTAGTTAGTTAGACTCCCCCGCCAATGTAGGAAGCAATGCGAAAAGAAATTAATTATATTGTGACACCGGTCTGCAGTGCACCTCTGGTCATTCTGGAAACTTAACCATAATGACAGGTAAAATATTAGTTCCATTAGCACACGGGTGACGGATGAGATGCGGATCTCCATCCAATTCATTGTAGTGTCTCGGTAAGGTCTTAGAACCCACCACGCTCTCCTGGGAAGGACACTGACAATTGACATCCATCTCTTACTCCCCACCATAAAAATATGGCACTTTCTAAATTGCTTGTGTGAGCTGTAAGCTTGTCCTAGTGATGCTATATGTGGTTGCGGGGCGGTGGTGACCAGATCGTCATATGATTCGGTAGCTAGCACTCTGTAACGTGTACGCACGCTATCGTTCTGAGGTAGATGCTAGGCGGGCCGACCTTCGGGAAGCTGGGCATCATCGCGGGTTAGATGTATGTGTCTAAAGATAGGTAAGAATCTCTGCCACATGCGGCCAAAGCTTGGAATCATATCTAATAACCAAATGGTAGGTTAGAAAGTAGCAGAAGGCCTGCATAAATGAAGCGGCAACTACCAATACAGTATCTTTGGACCTACATAAGATGGTGGCTTGTGAATTCTTTGGAAATCATTCGTCCCATCTTCACGTAAACCAATGTGCATCACATTAATTATGGCTTCACTAGGATTGACCAGCACTCAGCTTTTTGTTTGAATAAAAGAGTGGCCCTTTTTGCCAGCTTTTTTCCTCCGCTTCGGCGTTGAAAGAATTTTCCTGTGACGGAGGCCCGCGCGAGGCACTTTCCTCTCGCAACAACAATGGTGTGTGTGTGTGTGTGTGTGTGTGTGTGTGTGTGTGTGTGTGTGTGTGTGTGTGTGTGTGTGTTGGGAGTGTATTAGTTTATATTAAACTTCCAAGTGGCCTCGTTGCGATGCTCCCTTGCGGGGATACCTCTGCGGATTTAAGGATCTGTGTGGTACCTTCTGCGAAACCACGTAGAAAGAACACCAGATAGCTTTATGTACTGTATTATTTGCTCATTACTGTCAAACGACTGATATTGTTTGTATAGTGAATTATTTGTGACTGTTTAATTATACCATCATGTCCAGACTTCCAAATTGATAATGGACCATCATACCGGTGACACCAACAGTTGGGACGAGACTGTGAGGCTCAATCTCAGAGGCAATGGTCGCTTGGCCCCACTGGAACATGAACGTTCCACCGGCTCTAGAGGCCGGTCTTTGTGCCTTCCAGAGAGACGCTATACGGGATCCGCAACCCAGAGAACCGCAGCTAACCAGTCCTCCCACGCATCCTGTACATGCGGTGCGGTGGAGTGGAGCGATATGGCAGACCAGCTTGCACCCCTGCAAGCTACAACAGGTACCTGATGTGGGCTCGAACCCATGATGCCGAGATTAAGATTCTCGTGCTCTACCAACTGAGTAACTCGCCGATCAGCGAGGAGACGTTCCGTGATGCCTCCCAGGCGGGAATTCAATACATCACACTATCGGATCTCTGCGATAGGCATCCACCATCCATGCCGGATCGCGGACGACCACGATACCGACACCTATGGGGGCATAACTATCTTTCACGACCATTATGTTCGCCAACATCAACACAAGGTGACCAGTGGCCGGACACTCATGTACCATATCTCGCATCTCTGCCGCTATGTACGTCGTCACCATATTATTACACGGTGCCACGATACGAGCCAGAGGATGCGGCAACACCCTTCCAACAATACACCAGAAGACCATCACATGGCACACACCATCCCCGTCAGTCACCTGCACTGCCACCGTATGAGGAACATCTGTCACACGCACCTGTAGAGTGTCCGCGTCATCTACATAACATGCCTCCACCCATCATTAGACCAATACCTGTCCATGGAGCCACATCAGGGCGGCATTCCGTGGAGCCTACATATCCTGCACAGTCCCACTGACGAGAATCGCGCTCACGAACACGGCATCACCATGATCATCAGGGACATCGACAGGAGACACCACCAACAACGCTTCGCCTCGTGGACATGGCCGGATCATTCTCCACCACCCACCCCCACCCCCAAATTTAGCGGGGAGAATGATTGGGCAAACTACAAAGTGCAATTTGAAATAATAAGTCATACGAACCAGTGGACAAATCGACAAATGGTAGAGTATCTGGCCGCAAAGCTGTCCGTTACAAGTCCTGGCAGATTTGGGTACAGATTATTCACCAACATACAGAGTTGGAGAGCGCGTTTTCAGAATAATTCAGCGACACAGCCCTTGGGGAAACAAGTCGGTTGCAACTAAAGAACTTGCATCGATGTTTGGGAGAGACACTTCCGGAGTTGGCTAGTTATATTCGGCGACTAGTTACCCGCGTATACACCATTACAAATCACGATGGCATCACAAATTTGCATTTAGACACCTTCATTGACACATTGAGTGGTGAACCCACACCAAGAGAAAAATTATTCGTTACGGAGCTCGGTAATTTTCAACAACTAATGGCCACCACGGTTCATATTGAGAACTTCTTAGAATGGGAAAAGAATAATCGCCGGCAACTGCACCCCATTAACGAAGTAGGCGGAAGCACACCAACAGGTGAACGACATGTTGCGGACAGGCACACTAGAGCCATCAGCATCCCCCTGGGCCAGTCCCATAGTTCTAGCAGTCAAGAAGGATGGATCTTTGCGGTTTTGTATAAACTACGGCCGCCTTAATGATCTTAGCGTCAAAGATGCCTATCCGCTTCCTCGGATAGATCAGGCCGTAGATTCCTTGTCTGGAGCCAAGTGGTTTTGTACACTTGATTTGGCTAGTGGATACTGGCAGGTAGCCATAGATGAGGCTGATAGGGAAAAGATCGCGCTTGTGTGTAGAGACGGTCTTTTCCAGTTCTGCAAGATGCCTTACGGTTTGTGCATCTCATTGAGCAGGTATAAACTACCGTGCAATGGGAGATCTGTCTCTGTTACATCAATGACGTAATCGTTTTTGGCTCTTCTTTTGAGCAGACTTTGTCCAACCTGGACAAAGTTTTAATGCGATTTCATATGGCAAATCTAAAGTTCAAACCGAAAAAGTGTCATCTTTTTAGACAGAACGTTGAGTTCCTGGGACATGTCATATCCGGTGATGGAGTGGCTACACAACCTTCAAAAACACAAGCGGTAGCAGAGTGGCAGACCCCCACTTCCGTCACAGATACCTGGAGTTTCTTTGGTCTTTGCCAGTACTATCGTCGATACATCCATCTCTTTAGTGAGATTGCATCACATTTATTCAGGATCACCGAGAAAGATTGACCATTCGAGTGAAGTAACGCTTGAGGACTGACCCAATCCTTGCTCATCCTAACCCTAACCTCGATTTCCATTGGTGCAGTTCTATCTCAGGTCACAGAAGATGGAACAGAGCAGGTACTGTGTTATGGTTCACGTACTTTGAACAAAACGGAGAAACATTATGCGACCACCAAGAGGGAATTGTTAGCTGAGGTGTATTTCGTCAAGTATTATAAGTACTTCTGTATGGGCATCCATTTACCTTGCGTACAGATCATGCCTCACTACTCTGGCTCAGAAATCTAAAAAATCTGGAGGGCCAGATAGCGAGGTGGCAGGAGTCCCTGCAGGCCTACAACTTCATTGTTGTTCATAGACCCGGCAAACTGCATGGAAATGATGATGCCTTGAGCAGAATCAGGCTTGAGGATGAACAAGAAGTGGCCACAACCGTGACACACACTACACAGCCATCTCCAGTGTTCCCTGAATTGCGGTGCGCAGAGTGGAACACGGAGACAGTCGCTCATGAACAAGCAACAGACGCGCATGCGGGGGTACGTCCTCCTAAGGAATCTGTTACACCACTTTCCGGAATGGCAAAATACTACTATCAGCGGTTTGAAGAATGTCACCTAAAAGACAACATTCCCTACATAAATAACACGATAGTGATCCCTAAGTGTTATTATAAAACTATACTAGAGCAACCACATGATAGCGCTGGACACCTAGCCATTGAGCGAACCACCACACAGACAAAACAGAGATTCCACTGGATCAGGATACGCGATAGTGTCCCCAAATGTGTCCCATGTCAAAGACATCAACATTCTGCAACTCTACAAGTTAAAATTCTTGGTGCACCATGGGAGCGAGTGGCTATTGATGTGCTCGAACCTTTGAAAACGACGGATGAAGGAAACAAGTACATCCTCGCATCCACAGAAGCCGAGGTTCTGACAAGCAATGTGTTCTGCCGATTCGGTATGCCCTATGAACTGCACTCTAACCAAGGAAGTAATTTTGAGAGCCAGCTGATCTCCGAGCTCTGCAAATTGTGTCATATAGTCAAAACACACACAACGCCTTACCATCCGCATAGTAATGGGATGGTGGAAAGGTTCAACCGCACCTTAGCAGAAATGCTGACAAAAGAAACACACCTTGACTGTCGAGATTTGGATTTACGTCTCCCATATGTGCTCATGGCATACCGCACTTCAGTACATTCCAGTGAATTAGCCTTAGCCTGGATCTGGCCATGCCCATGATTTCAGGAGAGAAAAATTCACGATTTCTCTATGTAGAGCTCGTGCGGCAGCGGATAGCACAGACCCATGAGCTAGTGAGAGCAACATTATCCACTGCACACTGGTGTCAGAAAACGTGGTATGACCGGCGAGTGCATGGAGATCTGTATGAGGTGTGAAAAATGGTTTGGGTTTACGATTCGCAACATTCTGCAAATGTGCCGAGTAAACTGAGTTACCAGTCGAAAGGCCCCTATGTGGTAGTAGGTAAGAAGTTAGATGTGACCTACCATATCCGTGCCCTGGATGGCCTGACCTTAGTCATCCACTTCGAAAACAAGTATTCCCGACGTTAGTCCCGAGCACTGCGGTGCCAGTTCGACCCCTCTCCTACCAAGCTAGGAGTCCGGTGAACGTATGACTAACGCTGAGGACGATGACGTCGCCCTCTCCCTCCTCAAAGCAGGTCTGTAAAATCTGGGAAGTCGTATCTGCAGACTTTCTCATTTGTGCTGTCCAAGGGAAAAGTTGTTCTGCCGACCTCTTCCCACTCCCACCCACTTCATGATATTACCCCAATTATAGAGCTGCCACAAGCGGAGGCTGAGGCTGCCCTGGGCCATGCTTCTTGTGGGGTGGAACATGCTATAAATAGCATGGAAGTGAAGAGGCTTGATGAGGCCTTGGCTTGTTTTGAAGAACAGCAAAACTGCACAACTCGGTGTACCCCTCCACACCCGCAAATCATGAGACCACCCCCATCACAAGGTGCATCCCATCCTATAGCACCACCACCCCACTCCAACTTGCATCCCATCCTATAGCACCACCACCCCACTCCAACTTGCATCTCTCGTCTATGCACCAAGTTCAGACATCATCGGTCCTGTCCATTTCACACTCCACTCATCGTCTGTTGACTGTCACTCTTCAGATATGAGAAAGTCCGCTGCTGCAGAGGAGGTTGGATCCCACACCACAGTAAGCCCCCCCCCCCCAACGCCCCCCCCCCTTGCTGGTGGTTGGCAGGGAAGCAGCCTATTCAGCAGACTCTCGGCTCGAATATTCCCAGTACTTAAAAATTATGACAGAGTACCAACCCTTGTGCAATGGGAGATGATCCTCTCCGTCCAAAGGGCATCCCTGAATACAACCACCCTACCAAGCCCCCGCCACCCCCTCCCGCCGACAGTTAGAACATTACACCAAGACACAGAAAGCCAGGAGCATACAGACCACACATGCCCGCAAGGCTGGATACGTCAATTCACCATTGCGCGAATGTCACACACATACCCGGTTATTTAAATGTATAACAAGGACATTCAACATCATCAACAACATCGTTGGCATTCACCTAGCTTTTATAAATTGAAAAAGTTAGACACCTTTTTCCGCAACATTCCCTCCCACACGAATGCGAGGAGCTCATCACTTTCCGCAGCCCAAATTTTCTGCAATTGCAACAGACTCTGCATTCCCCAACTTGGAAACCTGGATATGCCCAACTCGCATTACGCCAGCATCATACAGCAACCCCGACTTCCCTACAACAGATCACCACCACCATCAACACGAGTCAACATTTTCCGCAAACACCTTCTTATCTGGTTTACGGAAAACTGATCATATGGAAGGGAGGAACAACACCGCAGCCATCTACAGTACACACTACGGGGGGGGGGGGGGGCTGCCCCACTCCTCCCCAACCCCCAAACCACCCACCCCCCTGGAAACGTCATATGTAAACAGCCACATTATTACACGTCAACCACACGTAATAACAGTCAATATTATTAAGAGAGCAAGATGCCCACAGTCTGTCGTCCGTATCAAGTAGGATTTTGCTACCGAACGGAAATTCAATAATGGATTGATTCAAGTTACGACAGCACCCTTCTTGGTCATCCATGCTCAAAAGTAACTCTGTCCCGTCTTCGGACTTGGCCATTACAGAGCCGATCATGTCCGATAAAGTTGACACAACCCACCTGCAGTTGCCCCACCCCACTGCCATAAAAACATCACACTTCACAACAACGCAATACTCATCCGCAGATAAGCAGCCACACGTATCAATTAAATTCACCAACATGACGGAGCCACAGACACTCAGGATGACTGTATTCACAATCTCAATACGACGGTGTTGTAATTGTAAAACTGAGGCACGCATTTTCCGAGCTGTACTGTGATGATTAAGTTTGGTCTAGGTAGGGATGGGACTAGGCCTACCCACAGAGGAGGATGCTTGGCAGTCCACCCACTCGGAAAACACAGTCCAGCTTCGCGGGATCAGTAGACTTGGTTTCCGCAAGACATGGAGCTGTTTACACTAAACAATAAATTACAGTCAGCAATACTGTCCCAATTTTGATTAAGAACATGAGTTCTACCGCGTATACAAATCATTAGCGTGTGGGGTGGTGAAGCAGCATCAAAACATCAACAGTATAACATTATGGAGAATTTCAAATATTCTCTGACCTACATCTTCCAGTCACTAATCAACACGGGCTGGAATAATAGAGGAATATAAGAGGCGGCACATGTATAAGATCGTGCGTATATACAAGGATGCTGTTCTGAGGACCAGAAATCTGAAAACATGTTCCATTTTACACATCAACTACGTAGAATCGGCATTACAAATAGATTGCCTAAGTTTCCGATCAACCATGTGCTTTCCAAAATAAGAATCACGTGATCAACACTTTTAATTTCCAGTAAATTGGATCAAAGGCTATAAACAAAAGAACCGCCCAATGCGTATCTACCACATCGTGATTGAGGAGGCGAGAGGGGGTGGGTCGGGGCCATGGCGGCTGATGTCATCGCGCTCTCCCACACCCCATCAGGCATTCCAGCCTGCAATTTGAACAGGCGAGTTTATAAGCATCCAATCTAAAAAATCGCTTCACACTAATTAAAGGGTGAGCCTCCACGAGAATAAGTAGTTCCAGATTTTAACGTTGATCGGAGACTCGATTTTCTGCTGAGTGGGGATGAAAGCGACTATCCTTCCTTTTTATATTTATATTTGCCTCCCTTCCACGGAGGGAATATATGAACAGACTCCAGGAAGATTAAAATTAAAATTTTCCATATTGGGCGTGACGGACTCACCCTAAAACTTGTGGGTGTGGCTATCCAGCCCCTGTGACATCACCAAAAAGTATAAATAAAAGGAGGAAAGCGCGCACTGAAATTTCATTTTCCCGTCAAACTCGACACTAGGGAAGATTGAGCATTAGGCTACTTTCGTGTCGCAAACCAAATTCTGCTGTTTACTTATTACTTTATTATTATCTATATATTTGGCCATGAAAGTATGAAGAGGTAGGAAATTTATATTAAGTTAGGCGGTTCCGCACATTACAATCATGCGGAAATAAGATGTTGCTTGTGGAAGATCTCACCTTGACCGACAGCTCGGAGGAGTCAGCACCTGCTCATCTCGGGCAGAAGTATCCGTGTACAGAATTACAGCCCAATGGACAGCCTTGTAAACGTGCGTTTTCAAGGAACTCGGACTTGACGCTTCATGTCAATTGCGATCATCTTTAACAATGTGCATTTTGTATGGACTGCAAGTACCTATATTCAGCTACTCGATACGGTGTGACGCATGCTTTAGCTTTCAAACATTGTGTGTTAGTAGTAACGTTAGCACCTGGTGAACAGAATGAGGACATAGATATTCTCGCTACACGTTTGTGCTTCCAACGGGAAAGATGGCGAAAATAAAACGTACTAAACGGCGACAAACTGACTTTCCACATTTCGTAAGACCAACAGCATCCACAACACAGCCAGCTAGCATCAGCATTCCAGCATCCATCACCACGACATCGGCAGCACCCGCACGAACAGCACCGGCAGTACCTGCAGCATCGGTATTGACACCAACTGTAGTTTTCGCATCGGCAGCACCCGCAGTGACACCAGCAACCACACGGAGCAGCATTACCGCATCCGCATCCGTGATTGGCCAACCCATTTCAGTAGTAATTTCCACACCTGTGACAGTATCTGAAGCCGGTTTACAGGACATTTCCGAATAGATCAATATCTCTGTGCAGTTTAATTACAGATGAGGAGATCAGCATGCCAACACACACGAGTAACATCAGCATTCCAGTAGATCCTGCCGTCCGCAAAGTAACTACGCCAGATCGTCCATACTCAGGAAAAAGAAGAATCGTGCACCAGCCTGAAATCCGTGCAATTCCTAGGATGACCGCCAGCAAGTTACTGAAGGCTGTAAAAATAAGAAAGCTATCCACAATCACTGCAGCAGCAACCAGACCGTGCATCATCACAGCATTCAGCCAACCTGCAACCCATACCACCACCACCACCTCTACGACAACAGTGGTGTCAGCAGTATCCACACCGCCTCCAGTCAGTACAACACCCATCATCTTCACCACCACCACTAGCGCATCTATAGATACATCAGCACCTTCCTCCAGTTTCAGTACTACCGACCTGGGCAATATAGATAGTGATATTTCAGCAGTGGAGGACCACCTGCCATATCCGTCCCGAACGAGTCAGGGTAACCAGACACGTTGGAGAAATTTTTGAGCGGATATTTGTGGACACTATTGTCGAGGTTGTAGCAGGATTTATGAATAAGTGTGCGGGAAAAAGGAACTTATTATTTTATTATTTTTGAAATATTCGTCTTCTTATTATGTTTTTATAATTGTCACCCAGTCCCTAGGCTGACCAAGGTCATCATACACAGCTGCACAATATTCTTGCGTAGCTGTGTCTCACACAAATAATCACTGCGGATATCTGTGTTGTAAACACGTCGTGTGCGACATAAGTGCACAACACACCGGAGTGAACATGTCAATACTCCCGTCATGGTGTCCCAGCAATGCTGGAGCTGCCTGATGAACTAGTCTTTTTACTCTATCAAAATATTATTTTCCTTATTTTTCTTCCCGGATTGTGGATAGCGAGAGCTATCCGTGCGGACCCGCCAAAAACTGGCTGTACTGTATGCATCCCTTTATATACCCGGGATGCATATGTAATTTATATTTATCTGTGATATTACTGTTTTAACATATCTTTATATTTTCTTATATTATATATTATAACTATAAATGATTAAGGTATGTTGGAGCTTGGGCGTTCTCTGCGGAAAAAGTAATTATCCGCAACCAAGAGAGCACCCATGCGAGCTATTGTTGTAGCCGAATCGAGGTAATAAAATAAAAGAAAAAGCATGCACCATGAAATAAAACAAAACAACCAAAAAAAGAAAAAGACCTGGAAAAATAATTCCATGTAAAAAATGAAAACTAAACGTATGCCTCCCTCCCAAACTCTTCCGAAACTCTATGTGCTCTTCTCTTATAACCGCGCGTCTCTCGCGTCACTCCCCTCTACACGCCTACTCCGGAAGTCTATAATTCCCGCCTAGCGTGCTCCCGTACGTTAGATCTGCGATGCGTTGATTGTTTGTCACAGGTCTCAGACTAGGAGGGGGTGGTGTAACGGATCGACCGGACGGGTACTGACTGTCCCAGCTAAGCTGGGTGTGGGACAACGGTTCAAAGCATGCCTCCACCCACCCCACCCCACCCACACACCCCTGAGTAGGATAATGTGCATGTATAAAGCCATAGAAGAGATTTTTTTTCGTTAATAACGGCTAAGTCCGTAAGAACGTATGCATGTCAGAGCTTCCCTGACAACCCATGTCAGGAATGGGAGAGCGTGTATGCTTATAATGTACCGAGTTGGTACTCGTGATTTTCTCAAATTGCACCGTTCTCATCGTTCTTGGTACTGATCAGAACCAGAATGAAACAAGGATTACAGAACTTTTTACTTTGTTAAAATCGGACCATAAATGGTCATTAAAACTCCCAGTTAAATTATCTTCAAAATTTTTCTTTGACGTCGTAATCATGTGTATGCATTAACTGAATGGGGAATGTGCTGTTCACATGATAACACGTCACCACTTCTAGCTGCACGCTGATTGGCTACTGTTCGCCATCTGATTGGCTGGAGCACCTGCCTCTGACATCACGAGTAGTATAAAAGCGACGAAAAAATGAGAATCAGGAGCATCATCGGTGTGGAAGCCGACCCGTTAAGAAGATTGCTGGACCAGTGCAGTGCTAGATGCAGGACAACTGCAAACCGACGGTGATTCCTTCATCACTGTGGTGCCTCTCAGAATTGAGGTCTCCTGCGCCAGTGGGCAGTCTTACAACTTTCCGCGATACAGAATTTTGGATGCTCCCAGACAGCCATCCGGGAGCAAAAATAAATTAAAGTAAAAACTCCCTTTACGGAACTTTCTTAGGGGAGTTTCCTGCAGAAAGGGCCTTGCATGCCTGATGTGATTCTACGGGACGTAGAGCTGATGGTGATTCTTGGTGGATAACTCGCCGGATCTTCAGACCACGCTGAAGTGGATTCAAATTTTTGTGGTGCATGTCGTGTGTGTTAATTGACTTTCAGACCACAGTCTGGTGGAACTTTGCTCGGTGCACCGCAAGAGCTATGCAATGTATCCGGCACTGTGTACCCAGTTATTGTACATGCATAATTAATCATAACTGTAGCCCTCTCTGTTAATGGGCAACCTTCAACTTTCCAACTACCGTCGCTGGACGGAAACTTTACAACAAATTGTTTAAATCATGTATCAGTTAAAATGACTATCTAATGGACATCTCATTACCAATTCTTCTTCACCGTCCTGAGAGTGTGCCGCATCAACAGTCTGCCTGCGGAAATCTGCCTGCGGAAAGCTTCCCTGCGTTCAAGATCGTACCATCTCGCGCTATTTAATATTAGCGCCTCAATTTCAGTGACTTCTGAACTCTTACCGTACCGATGACCAATAGGTACTCAAGTAGCTATACTATTGTGCATTTCATTATTTCCACAGATGGTACTGATGACTAATAGGTACCTTCCTGGTCTCCCGACCGCAATTTTATACTTTCTGTTTATATTGTGAATATTATCTTTATTTTCCGTGGGTGATCTCAACTAACAGCGCTGTAGGGTCCTATGACCTGTGATATCCCGGTAGCACTGTATTAGTTAGTTGTGTATATGACAAGTAGCCATCCGAATTAATATGTTTTGTTTATTTATAAAAAAAACTCTAGGACTCAGTACGCTAGGAAATACCATACAGCAACATTATATCCGCATCACTATATTTACCCCAGCATCAATTTTACACTGAGGTCGCTGTTCATGTTCTAATTGCCCTAGCATGACATGTTACCAACTAAACCGGGCCATATTAGCTCAATAGGATATGTTTAAATCATTAGTGTACGCCTCTTTTCCGGATTAGTGGATATGTAACACCACGCATCGGCTAGGTTGTGTAAAATTGGCCAATTACCTTAGGGCCTCTTATTAATATTGAGTTATTGTCTCTTTCCACGATCCACCAGCCGCAAGGCTTAATAATTGTTTGGATTCCCTATCGACGCATTAGCAGAATCCGACTCTGGGAAACTATCGGAGGTTTCTGAGCGGTGATTACTAAAATGCTGATTTACACACACCACTCCCTGTATCTTCGGATACTAGTTAGTTAGACTCCCCCGCCAATGTAGGAAGCACTGCGAAAAGAAATTAATTTTATTGTGACACTGGCCTGCAGTGCATCTCTTGTCATTCTAGAAACATAACCCTAATGACAGGTAAAATATTAGTTCCGTTAGCGCACGGGTGACGGATGAGATGCAGATCTCCATCCAATTTGTTGTAGTGTCTGGGTGAGGTCTTACAACCCAACACGCCCTCACGAGGACACTGGCGATGGATATTCATCTCTTACTCCCCACCATAAAAGATATGGCGCTTTCTAAATTGCTTTTGTGAACTGTAAACTTGTCCTAGTGATGTTATATGTGGTTGCAGGCGGTGGTGACCAGATCGTCATATGATTCGGGAGCTAGCGCTCTGTAATGTGTACGCACGCTATCTTTCTGAGGTAGATGCTAGGCAAGCTGACCTTCAGGAAGCTGGGCATTTTCGCCGGTTAGATGTATGTGTCTAAAGATAGGTAGGAATCCCTGCCACTTGCTGCCAAAGCTTGGAATCGTATCTAATAACCAAATGGTAGGTTAGAAAGCAGCAGAAGGCCTGCATAAATGAAGCGGCAACTACCAATACAGTATCTTTGGACCTACATAAGACGGTGGCTTGTGAATTCTTCGGAAAACATTCATCCCGTCTTCATGTAAACCAGTGTGCATCACATTAAGGATGGCTTCACTAGGATTGACCAGCACTTAGCTTTTTGTTTGAACAAAAGAGTGGCCCTTTTTGCCAGTTCTTTTCCTCCGCTTCGGCGTTGAAGGCATTTTCATGTGATGGAGGGCCGTGCGAGGCACTTTCCTCTCACAACAACAATGTTTTGTGTGTGATGGGGGTGTATTTAGTTTATATTAAACTACCAAGTGGCCTCATTGCGATGCTCCCCTGCGGGGAAACGTCTGCAGATTTAATATCTGTGAGGTCCCTTCGGCAAAACCACGTAGAAAGAACACCGGATAGCTCTATGTACTGTATTATTTGCTCATTACTGTCAAACGAGTGATATTGTTTGTATAGTGAATTAATTATGACTTTAATTATACCATCATGTCCAGGCTTCTAAATTTGTAATGGACCATCATACCGGTGACACCAACAGTTGGGACGAGACCATGAGGTTCAATCTTGGCGGCAATGGTCGCACAGCCCCACTGGAACGTAACCATTCCACCGGCTCTAGAGGCCTGTCGTTGTACCTTCCGGAGAGACGCGACATGGGATCCGCAACCCAGAGAACCGCAGCTAACCAGCCCTCCTGTGCATCCTGTACATGCGGTGCATTGGAGTTGAGCGATATGGCGGCCCAGCGTGTTCCCCCGTGAGCTACAGTATGAATCAATACTAGAATTGGACAGGGAATTTAAAACTTTGAACAGAATCAAAATCGGATGCAGGAACTATTTGATTGGCTAGCATACCTCGCACACAACGTGCGCACTGATTGGCTGAGTCTCGCTGGTGCTATGTCACCATTTAGTATAAAAGGAGCTCTGAAAGTCAGAAACAAAAATTCTATCTAAAAAGAAGGCTTCTCATTCCACCACCACCACCAGAGGGACATTCACTGTGGTGTAACCTTTTGTCAGTTAATATCTAAATTTTAGTGGCAGGAATTTCTACCTATCTTTGGACACATGATCCTGAGTGGCGAAAGCTCGGTTTCCCTAAGGTCACCTTCCAGAGCATCTCCCTCGGAAAGGCAGTGAGAAGACATGTTATGGAGTGACAGCTTCAGAATCATATAACGATCTGGTTACATATCACACCGCAACCATATATAACATTACTAGGACAAGTCAAAATTACACAAGCAATTTGAAATGCACATGAAAGTTTATAGCGGGGAGTAAGAGGCAGATATCCATCTCCAGTGACCTTCCCGTGAGGGCATGGTGGGTTCCAAGACCGCACCCAGTCACTGTATGGAGTTAGATGGAGATCTGCATCCCATCCGTCACTCGGTGTGTGTGGGGGCGGGGGCGGATCATTTCGAGATCCAGCTCCGGGTAACTAACGTTTGCCTGTCGTTAGGATTCAGTTTCAGAATGCCCAGAGATGCACTGCTGGTCGGTAAAAAAAATAGTATCTTTTCGCAGTGCTTCCTACTATGGCGGAGTAAACTATGCTAACTGGTATCCGAAGATACACAGGAGGTGTATGCAAAATCGACACTTTGGTCTTCACCGCTTGGAAACCCCAATAGTTTCCCAAGTCGGATCATGCCAACGTGTCGATGGGAGTTCCAGACAGTTAATAAGCCTTGTGGCTGGAGGAGCGAACGTAGAAAGAGACAGTCCCTCAATATAATAAGAGGCCCTACGGTATTTGGCCAATTTTACACAATTTAGCCAGTGCGTGGTGTTACATATCCGCCACATCCAGAAAAAAGGCTTACACAAATGTCTCCAAAGGAGTGGTTGCCCCTAACTACTTAAAACCTATCCTATGGAGCTAGAATAGCCAGGTTTAGTCGATCACATGTCAGGTTCACGTAATGCGAACATGAACAGTGACTTCAGTGTAAAATTGATGCTGGGGGAAAAGTGATGCGGATTTAATGTTGCTGTATTGTATAGCCTAGCATACTGCGGTCCTAGTGTTTTATATAAAATAAACAAAACAAATAACTAGGATGGCTGCTGCCATATACATAAACTAACTATCACAGTATTGACAGTAAATCAGGTCATAGGACCTTGCGGTGCTCGTTAGTCATAAGCACAAAAATAAGGATAATATTTACATATAAAGATATAAACTATAAAATGCGGTCTCAGATGACCGGTCGGTACCTATTAGTCATCAGTACCTGTAAAGAAGTTAATAAATACAATAGCTAAATGAGTAACTATTAGTCATCGGTATGGAAAAAGTTCATGAATCACTGTAGATGCTGCGTTCCAGATGAGGAACGTGAGATGGCACGATTTTGGAGTTGCTGGGAAATCTCCACAGGCAAACTGTTGATGCGGCTCACTCTCAAAGAGGGAGAAGAAGAATGACTATAGTCGGATGTCCACTAGATAGTCAAACTAGCTCATACAAATAACTAAGCAGAATGTTAGAAAGTTCCGTACTATATCGGAAATTTGATGGTTGCCCGTAACATGAAGGGCTACAGTTGAAATTTATAATTAAACAATGCATGTACATTCCTGGGTACACCGTACATGGTACACTGCATAGTTCTTGTGGCATACCAGGCAGAGCTCCACCAGACTGCGACCTCATTAAGACATGACATGCTGTGTGGAAGTTTGATCACCACCTTCGCGTGGTTCGGCAGATCTGATGAGTTGTCCACCAAGATTCACCACTCATTCTACATAGTGGAGAAACTACATCGGGGCCGCGCGGCCCATCCGCAGGAAGGCTCCCCTGAAGTGTTGGAAGTGAGGAACTCTTCTATTTAATTAGTTGCCCCTGGATGGCTGTCCGGGGTCTTACAAAAACTTAGATGTGGATGTTCAATTGCGGACCAGAGACTAAGCACTGAAATCTGAGATGCACTGCTGCAGCCAATAGGGAGCCACAGTCAGTAAGCAGTTGCCCACGTCTTGCACTGCTCTGGCCACACAACCTGCCAGTTGTTCTCTCTCGCCAAAGTGTGGTCTCAATTCTCAAATCTATAGCTTACGATCTATCCATGCGCTACTTGATTCCCCACCTGGTAAACACTCCTGGAAGAAGACCACCAAACATGCTGTGTCTCACTACTGGCATGAGAAGATGCTACGCAGCTCGAAACTCTACCCATCCCTCAGGTACATGAATGTTGAGAACACCAGCCCTGGCTCTATCCACCCAGCAATCATATCAGTCTCCACAAGCCACACAGACATAAGGGCCTTACCGGTGCAGATGCACCTGCTAACTGGTACATACATACCCCAGGCTAATAGAGCAGCCTTCAACCAGTATGAGATGGATCCAGAATGCCAACTCTGTCACGAAGATGCCAAGACATACTCACACTTTCTAGTAGACTGTGTGACCTTACATGATGCCAGGATGAAATATTTCTTATTGTTGCAGTCAACAATCTGCAGTAGTTGCCAAGAACAGACAAAATGCCTAGTCGCAACAAGTGAAAAGATGGCAATGCTGCTTATTGAACCCTCGCATGGACTGAGCAAATGCTGCCTCGCAACAGCTGAAAACATCACCCGCCGTTATCTGTACATAGTACACCACAAATGACAAGAAATAATTGACTCCGACCACCGACCAACATCTAAAAACGAGAGCAGAAGCGTCCATGGGTACGCAGTCTGACTTGATGTACACACCTCAATTACCATTAACTTACATGCAGCTTCGACAAGTTCGCTCTACATATGTCAGGGACCGACCTACCCATTCACCAATTAGCCAAATGCTAGTAAAATTTAAATCTGGCTAATAGAAAGCAGGATTGGCTAAAAATTTGAATAATGGTTAAAATCATATTATTATACATATTTTCTAAGTAGAGAACCACAAGATTAATTGTGAAGAACTAACAAGTACTTATATTATGTTTTATTGCGACCAAAAAAACACTGAAATTCCAATATCTCAGATTAAAAGCACACATACAGGTCAGCTGTTGAATATTTTGAAACTAATTTGCAACAGCTTCCAGGCAAATTAGTTTCAAAATATTCAACATAATCTTGTATTAATGGCATGTAGTGTTCAGTTGAAATGGTTACCTAATGGCGATGGACTGTATACATTGCAAAACACTTGCTAAAATTGCTACGATTTGGCTAAGAAAAATTGTAGTAGGCTAATCTATTGGCTAATCATTTGCGAAAACCAGGTCTGTCCCTGTATGTGTATATACATTCATATTCAGACTACAGAACTTACTTTACTCCAACCCGGAGGTGCTCCTTTACACAGGAGGAATTTACGATAATAATAATAATTGCCCTTGTTATAAACTCTTACCGTCAGAGGGCGTTGTTCGTCATTATTAGAGTTGACATTCTTGGGCGTGTCTTCTTCCATAAATTCTGCCATGGCGCAAGCCCTTTTTGAAGCGCTCACAGGTAATTATTTTCAAAATTCCGTATGTATACTTAGCATCAACATATTAATGGTGTTAGTCAATTAAATGTCATACTATCAGAGGGAGGTAAAGCGGCTGTTGGTGAATATTTGGGCTGTTACGCTGTTGAACAAAGACGCCCTAAATTTCCGCCATTTTGGAATCTCATTACTAAAGAAAGACGGGACTATTAATCCTAATACTATGGCTAAACGTTCAAAATAAAGGAACATAATATATAAATGTAATAAATTTATAAATATTGTCGATGTTCGTTTTTCTTACTATCGCGTCTATAAATGACGTCATTCCTGGAAGAGCCGGCTGTTACACAGCCTCCATTGTCTATGCATTAGGGGTCGGGATCCAGCCTACGGGTGGGAGTACGTCCTTAGCGGAGCTATAAAATGTGATCATTTGTGCTTGACTCGCTATTTGAAAAGGCTGCCTTAAGCCACTTTCACATGCACACATTTGCATACCCTGTATTTTTATTTGCATATATGCAAATTTACACACGTGTGTAAATCATGTCATGTGAATGCAAATATACTGGACAAAAAAAGTTAGGGATCACGAAGTTTTTTTCAGTATTGTTAGAAACATTCGATATAACAGACATATAGATATACAGATTCGAAATGATAACTAACAGCCTCTGCTGAATCCATATTTAATGACAGTTTTGAAATTGATTTGTCAGCAATGCATCACATAGGCGTTAATGAAAGGCATCCATGAAACAATGAGAATTCATGATTGCAAGTCAACAAGCGTATAAACGTGTGTCACTCCAAATCAGTCCATATGCACTTTAGTAACGAGTGTGACCTCCACGTGCAGCCACGACTGTTTTGACAACGCCGCTGCATGCTGTTGATGAGGCGCACGATGTCCTGTTCTGGAAGGTTGTCCCATTCCTGCCTGAGAGCAGTTTCCAGGTCATCCATAGTCATTGGGGGCACCTGGCGTTGTGAAATTTGTTGTTGAAGCTGGTCCCACACATGCTCAATGGGGTTCAAGTCAGGTGATACTGCTGGCCACTCCATTCTCTCTACGGTCTCCCTCTCAAGGTAGTGTGTGATAACTCGAGCACGGTGAGGCCGAGCGTTGTCATTCATGAGAACAGTCAGGACCCACAGCTCCAGCAAACAATCTCACAACTGGATGAAGGATTTCATCCCTATACCGGATGGCGTTCAGAGCTCCATTCCTGATAGCAACCAGTTCAGTGCGACCAGTCAAAGAAATCCCACCCCAAACCATCACTGAGCCCCCTCCGAAACGGTCATGTTCAGCGACCATACACTGTACATACCGTTTGTTGTCTGGGTTCTCTCCACACATGTCTGCGACCATCATGGAAATCTAAACAGAATCTGGATTCATCAGTGAACAAAACTGGCTGCCAGTGACGTCTTTGCCATCTAATGTGATTACGAGCCCATTCCAGGCGAGCTTGTCGATGACGTAGGAGTAGCCTTGGTCTCACAGCTGGCCTGCGAGCTCTAAGATTGGCTCCGTGAAGTCGGTTCCTCAAAGTCTGGGGTGTTATCTGAACATCTGTAGCAGCATTGAACTGTCTGTTGAGAGAACGTGCACTATCAAAACGATGTCTCCTGGCTAAAGTGACGATATACCGGTCTTGGCGGCGTGTTGTGGTACGTGGCCTTCCACTTCTATGCCTCTCATTGACAGTTCCAGTTGCTTGAAACCGTGTCCACAACCTGGATATCACACTTTGCGAAACACCAAGTGCAACAGCCACCTGTCTCTGTGTTTGGGCAGTTTGGATCATTCCAACTGCTTGATTTGCCTCACAAGCTCGTAAATGTCTTCTTTGCGGCATTTTGTAACGGTGGTCCACCGTGGTCAATGTACACGTTAACCAAGGCCTCAATCAGACTCAATCAGATGTCTTCATAAAAAAATCAGTCACACCTGTGATCTCTGAAAACACTCAATTTTAGCCACCCTTCACATGTGCTGCACGCTTGCACGTGAAAAGTGAAATTGACAACACACGACACCGTGCATGTCTCAATGACCAATAAAAGAAGTAAACAAAAGCTGTTTTCACTTGATCTGAGCCGTTTACCAGAATATACTCAAAATATAATCCATGATCCCTAACTTTTTTTGACCAGTATACATAGATGTGTAAATTTGCATAGTGAGCAAATTTGCATCTAGGGGAGACCAGGTGCAAAAGTAAATTTACATATATGTAATTTTGCACTATGTGTATTTTTCAGCATATGAACGCATTGCAAATTTACACACCATGCAGTTTTTCTGTGAATAATTTTCTGAGTTGCATCAGATCTATTTTTAGAAGGGTTGCATCAGATTTATTTACAGAGCTAATAATAGTTTGACATAACGCAGCCTTTTTTGTAGCAGGTGTTACAAACAGTATCATTTTATAAGTGAACGGATCAGAGTTAAGACTGAAAAATACATTGTAAGAGATAAGAGTGTAAAATGCCACCTAAGAAGTCAAAGCATGGAAAGCGAAGAGGAGGTGCATGGACTGAAGATGAGAATCTTTGTTTAATAAATTTATGGCAAGAACACAGTGTAGAAGAACAATTAGATGACCCTAAAGTGAACAATGCCGGAATTTACAGAAGAATTGCTTTTGAGATGGAGGAAAAAGGATATGATAAAACCTCGGAACAGTGCAAAGCCAAGATGAATACTTTGAAGCGCAGCTATAGACTATGTAAAGGCAACATGAATAAAAGTGGGAAAGGACGAACGACTTGTAAATACTTTGACATTTTGGATGCGATATTAGGTACAAGACCAGCATCATCTCCGGTTAAAATAATAGAGCCACTCAGCAAGAAGAGGCGGACAACTGATTCCGAAAATGAACAAAGTGACTGATGGCTTTAATGATATTGCTAATTTAAGTGAATCAAGTGACAATAACGAGGACGATGGGCCTAATACTGCGCAAAGTAATGAAGTAATTGAGAGTTTAAATGAAACACAGATACTGAGGAAAGTGTCAAACCATCAACATCTAAAGAGGATAGTAAGATAACCACCAAAAGTGCCAAAGAGAATCAGATCAAGACTAAACCTTCGAAGAGTGAAAAGAAGCCTAGAAAGACACGTCTGGAAATTGCTTTGGGGTCGGTTATGGAAGGATTTGGCAATGTAAATGAGAAAGCAGAGGAGAAATTTATGTGTCTTGAAAAGCAAAAGCTAGAAGCAGAGATGAAAAGAATGGATTTTGAAAAGACGAAGCTTGAGATGGAAGAACGACAGAGGAGAGAGGAGAGACTACATCAATACAATATGATGAAAATGATAATGGGAATGGTATGCCACAATCCAGTACAATCTCCCAGCACAAGTGGCAACGTTCCAGTACCGAACCATATGACTACTCATCCACAAGGTGTCTCATATCCATATTCCCAGTGGACAAGTACTAATGATACAGGCTTTGAGAATGCAAATGACAGTTCTTATGTTAACCTTTGATATTTAGTGTGACAGAAAGCATTCATAATTCCTGTTACTTTTACTTTAGGAAAACGTTTTGCTCAGTAATTGGTTGCAATGACGACGTTCAAAATCATACCTACGTTTACACTTACATATGTTTATTGAGTAATTATGCATAGTAAGCAGTTGCAACGATACCTAGTGATCATTATTATATTGAGATTTCTCAAGAACATAGACAGTAATACTTCTTAATTGTTCCAGATTATATATTATGCGTGTTGTGGCTGAAAGGTTTGTTAAATAAAATCCACAATGGATTAGTTTTGATAATTTGTTTCCTAGTTCATATAAAACCTCTGAAAAAGCACACTGATTTTCATTCATGAAATTCCCATACTGTTGGAGAACATGTCAAATCTTATGCCATGGTGCACATATCCTCCTCCCTTTCCAGCAGCATATCTTAATCCTTTTCTCAATGACAACCATTGAAAAAGACAATGACAGAATTTTTTAACCAGCAAGCATTTTTCAGCAATATATTTTTAGTATGTTCAAGCTTTGTTTTGAATATACTCAATGAGTCAAAATATATTGCTGAAAAATGCTTGCTGGTTAAATAATTCTCACAAGCGTTTGGTATAAAATTCTGTGATTGAGCTTTCTTTGAGACTATATTAAATCTAGCCATGGTGTCAATATCTTCCCATTGAAAAGTGTTCCTATTTACACGAGGCCTGATCAGAGAAGTGCTTACTCTTGTAAGCAGGTGATGAACAGAGAAAACCCAGTGTTTGTCTTCAAGTAACCATGTCACATGGAACCAGCAATCATAATAGTAAATTATCTGTCTAGAAACCATCAAACAAATGTATTGTTGATTAAGATTTGACGTGTATTCTCTAAATGTGAAATTCAGGCAGTAACAGAGGCATAAGTCAGTCGCTCACTCGCTCGTTCGTTCACTCAGTCACTCGTTCATTCACTCACCCACTCACTCACTCACTCATTCCCTCACTCACTCAATAAATCACTCGCTCAATCAAAGATTCATTCACCTAGTTACCCACACACCCACTCATTCCAACACTCAGTCACTCGCTCATCGAGAGAATAATATTAAAATGAACATTTTTAATTTACTTGCAATTACAAAATAAACAAAGTAATTTAAATGGTCTCTGACTGTGAATTAACAGTTTTGATCAATATTTACGTAACCTAGTGTAACTAACTGCAAGCGTAATAAATTAGTTGTGATAGTCAAGAGTCAAGCCTACAGAATATTATATGCAAATGCTGATGCAATATCATCACGGATTCTCTTTGCAGAGATGATATCAGGAACGTCATTTGTCACATCTTCACCAGTGTCATCACCTTCCACCTCCTCATGTTCATTCCACAACTCTTCATATCCTTCATGGCGTAATTCACAGAGATTATGAAGGACGACGGAAGCTGCAATGACAGTACAGGCAAAGTCAACGTTTACATCTAATCGTTTCTGTAATCGTTTCCATCGTCCTTTGAGTCTCCCAAATGAATTTTCTATCGTCATCCTTGCCCTGCTCAGTCGGTAATTGAAGGTAGACTGAACAGCAGATAACTGGCTCCTGTTTGAATATGGTTTAAGTAACCATGGTTTGAGTGGATATGCTGGATCTCCCAGAAGAACAATCGGTATTGAAATGTCCTTATCCGGAAGTGACACATCTTTGAACCAGTTTGGAAATAGCAATTTGTTTTCACCCTTATGATATATTTCAGAATTTGCAAATATGCGAGCGTCATGCACTCTACCTGGCCAACCGATGTTGATATCACGAAGAATGTATCTGTAGTCACAAACTCCTTGAAGTACTAATGAATAAAACCCTTTTCTATTTATATAGTCTCCATGTGAATCATGTGGTGCAATTATTGGTATGTGGCAACCATCAATTGCACCTCCACAGTTTGGGAAGCCCCATAGTTCTTCATAGCCCCTTATAACATCCTTAAGATCATCTTTCTTCGGAAGGCGTACGTATTGATCAAGTAGATTGTCCACAATTGAATTGCAAACATTGTGGACGCATTTACAAACTGTCGATATTCCAACACCAAATAGATTCAAAATTGTTCTATATTCAGCCGAACAAGCAAGCCAATACACGGCGATTGCGACTTGCTTTTTAGTAGTAAGAACATCTCGTACAGGATTGTCTTCAGGTACTAAGCTGGGTTCAAATTCAGAGCACAGAATGTCAAACGTACCCTTACCCATTCTGAAATTTTCTAGCCACTGGCGATCATCAAATGTCTTTAAAACAATTCCATCCCACCAATCAGTAGATCGCTTCCTTCTCCAGATCCGTTTTTCATGGGATAGTCCTATTGCCAAACCGACACATATTTTGTATGGTAAGATTCTTCTTTGCAGTCTATAATATGTCAGTCTTTCCATCTTGGAGAACAATTTACAACTGGAGTATACTCTTTATTTGGCCAAATTATTATATCTCATGTGAATGCATAGCAAATTTACAATTTACATACATAGTAAAATTTACATGTGTGCAAAATTACGTACATGTGTAATTTTTCGTCATGTGAAAAGGGCTTTTAAAAACAGATAGTAAATAAAGAAGTGGATTGCAAATCATATGATTTGTTTAGTTTCTTAATTAAAGTTCTCATGTATCAATAAATAGAAATTTGTAAATATCCATATATGAGTACAACAAATAAATCTACTTAAATCTATATCTAAAAATCTAATTAAAGCTATCACAAATAGAGAACCATTTGCACAATAGAAGGGGGTCGAGATTGTTTCTGTACAAAAATATTTAAATTGAGATGTTCTTGGATGTAATCTGAGGGCCTAGTTGACCGTGACATGACTTCAAATTGCCACACAATACTGTATTTATATAACATTTTCTCTCACGTGAGAGGAAAGCTGATTACGTGAGTCTCATGCCACATATACGAGACTTGACATGTTTGCTATTTGCCCCACACCAGTCACACATTTTGAAAATACCCAGGATGAGATATTACAATTACCTCTGTTAACCTGTCTGCCATTCATCCATCCATCTGTCCATCCGACTATATAAAACCATTTGGTGGTATTCAATGAATTGTAAGTTACTGCATTACCCATGTGATTGTGGACTGCAAAAAGACATTTATATATAGGCCCTGCGCCGTGTGGGGCAGGGTGTATGCGCAGGGCGGAGACACATTTCCCTATATCAAGGGAATGCAGTCCAGTGATATTGAGGTCATGAGATTGAAGGTCAAGGTCAGTGTAACATTGGGCTTGGAATAAAACACAATTTTTCCGATTAAGTTTCCTGGTTTAGTTCAACATATTGTCTTATATTTCAGGATTGGCTCACCCTACTGAGACTAAATTTGGACCCACACTTCCCTATATTAACCCTTTACCTCTCATAGCCAAAAATGGCTTCTGCAATGTCCATTTGCAGACCAGGAGAAGACTATTTTTTCCAAATTTGCCACTGGAATGACTGGCTCGATGAACGAGCCAGTCATTCCAGTGGCAAATTTTCTAAAATAGTCTTCTCTTGGTCTGCAAATGGACATTTTCTCTAAGAAAATTGAATTTTTTCAAAATAAATTCAAGGTTTAAAGCAAAGGGTTAAGGGGATGTAGCCCATTGATACTGAGGTGAAGAGGTTGAAGGTCAAGGTCACTTTCATTTACGTTTTTGGTTTAGCTAAACTATAAACATATTGGCTTATGTCTCTGAATTGGTTTGCAATGCATGTACTTGAACTAAGCTTGATCATATATTTACCTAGATATCCTCCAATGTTGGGGTCAATGTACTCATGCTCTCATTACTCATATTCATAGTTTCGCACATCCGGGCATCTTGAGATCGGCCGCCATTAAAGTTGGGGCAAACTTACTACATGCTAAAGAGGACTGCCCATACAAACGCAGTGTTTACATTTTCCATGAATTTCAAACCATTAAATCCTGTATCTGAGAATCTGTAATACCCCTGGCAGGTATCAGAAAACATCAAATCATGAGTGAATTTTGCAAGATATTAAAGAAAATGTAATTAAGGATTTAGGGCCCATTGCCCGTAATGTTAAATTGGCCCCTCCAAAAATGGCGTCTCCCAGGGTATTATGGGAAATTTGATTGTGTTGACGTCATCACGATTCTGTGAATAGTTGAGTCCAAATTTTCAAGTACTCGTCTCATTTTAGGAGTACATGTACTTATGCTCATCCTTAGTACTATGCCAAGGTACTCATCCTTGAGTACATACTCTGTAGAAGTGTACTTTTGAGTCCTGAAGAGTACATGCTGAGTACTTAGCCATTTTTGTACATAAAAATTATATGCATACTTTATCCTTTTCATTAAAAATCTTAAGCACTGCTTCTGAAGGAAAGGAGGTGATATATACACCTGCGCAAAAGTTAAGCACCAGCAAAAACAATAGAACGTAGAAACATGATGGTACAACTAGGCTGCCATACTTTTTGTCCCCGCGTTAGCTGACATAATTCCAAGTACGAAATGCACATGCATGCATGACTTCACGCCGCTTGATGTCCGTGCGTGGCGGGAAACAGCACACGTGTTCAGTTATGTAAAAGTCCAGTTTGAGGTGTAGAACATTAGATACAGATTTAGGCGACAAGATAAGGAATTTTGTGTTCATGACCGTGGTTTATTTGTACAGAGAGAATTAGCTCTTGATTGTGAACCGCTATGGCAAGACGAAGGTTAAGTGATCGTGTGAAATGGCAAATCATAGGCATGCATACCACTGGTATGTCATGCAGAGAGATTGGCATACAGCTGAACATTAACTATACTGTAATCAGTCGTTTGATTGCAAAACATGGGCAAACTAACGAGGTGAAGGACAGGCCTAGATCTGGAAGACCGAAGAAGACTACTGCCCGTGATGATCGAGCCCTAGTACGCCTTGTTAGGAGATCTCCATTCACCAACAGCAGAGTGCTCAGCCAGCAATGGGAAATGCGCAATAGAGTGTCAATGTCTACCGTCAAAAGGAGACTGTATGCTGCTGGCATGAAAGCTAGGAGACCTGTCAGACGTCCTCTCCTCACTGCACACCACAAAGAGGAGCATCTGAGGTGGTGCAACGAAAGAAGACACTGGAACATGAGATCCTGGAGACGGGTACACTGGTCCGATGAAAGTCGGTTCCTGCTTTATGCCACAGATGGTCGAACTCGTGTATGGAGGTCCAGACGCACGGCGTACGACCAACGTAACATCATGGAAGAAGTTCCATTTGGTGGAGGTTCCGTTATGATATGGGGGTGCATCTCATTTGATTGTAAGCTGGATCTGTTGACTGTACCTGGAACACTAAATGGACAAAGATATCAAGATTCCATACTGGATAGAGTTGTGGTCCCTCATTTTGTAAATCATGCACCTGGAACCCACCCTATATTCATGGATGACAATGCCCGACCACATCGTGCTAGAGCTGTGCATGAATACCTCCGCCAGAATGCCATCGAAACCCTACCATGGCCAGCAAGGAGCCCTGACATGAACCCTATTGAGCATATCTGGGACATTCTGGGAAACATGGTGAGAAGGAGGGATCCTCCTGTGCAGAACCTACAGGAATTAACAGACGCACTCCATCTTGAATGGCAACGAATACCACAATGGCGTATCAGTCGGTTGGTGACCAGCATGAGACGTCGTGTCCAGGCCGTCATCCAGGCACAAGGTGGATATACCCGGTATTAATAATGACAGTCAAACTCGTGCACAGATGTTAAACTTCGTTTTCAGACACCATTAATGACAATCTAGCCACGTGTGTCAACTGTAGGGCAATAGTTGTCAGTTGTGTCAACGTAACCATATTCAGGCCTCGTTTTCAAGTTCAAACAAAAACATACAGTGTTTCCCCACCATCATAATCAGCATTCCTCTAGTTGCATTATTACCTCTTGCACTAAGATGGATGGGTACATAAATGTTTATGCTATTGCTTTCTTCATAGCACATGAATATACCCTCGCATGTGCGTAAAAATAGGGTGGTGCTTAACTTTTGCACAGGTGTATATATGAAATTTGAAAACAATTTGACTAGGTTGGTGCTACCGCTTCAATATATTGAGATTACTTTGCCTAGTAATATGTTTTAAAAATAAAAATTTGACTAAATTCAGTTCAACATACACCTGAATAGCCTCACTGATTAGAAGGATTAACCCCAAGATAAATTTTGTAGATCCCAGGGACCACACACCCTGAAATCTGAGGGGTCCCCAGCTGAAATCTTTGGGTCCCAAAACTCACATTTGGAGTTCCCGAGCAGTATTATCTCATTCATGCTAAAACCAGAGGGTACCATGGACCCACAACTATGAATTATGTATGTCACATGCTAGATTTGCTAGGTATTTCTGTGCAAAAGCCTATAAAACTACTTAGTATTTAACAATCATACAAGATTTTCAGGGGTCCCATGGCACCCACTGTCATTACTTTTGGGGGTCCCAGGACCCTTATGAGAATCACTGTTTGCTAGTTGATACGAACTAAGTTTGTTCAACAGAAACTGATTGGTCAATTTGTCTAGGAATCGTCGTGGATGACCTAATGTCCTAGTTATCACTAAAACTGTCCTCTCTGCTGGAACTGCTGCATATATGACTTGTGTCTATGGGCCATTTAACTCTCTGCCTGCTGAATTTCTGCAGACTGCATCGTCTATACATAAAAACAATTTGAGTGAAAGTTGTTGGCCACCAGCAACCTTCAGTCAAATTGTTTTCAAAATATTAGGTCTAGAGTTATCGTCCAATGAAATTATTGTCTGGTGGCTTGCAGCAGTAAGAGAGTGAAGTCCTTCCCAGACAGACGGTATCCCAGTTATGTGGATATTGTTGTATCTATGGTAAATGAGACTGGTTGAAATTATAGCTAAGCATAGGAGACAACTCCTGCTTGTCTCTTATGAGTCGGAGTTGTAATCTCCCTTTGTCATCTGCATTATGCAAATTCTATGTTAAACCATAAACAACAAGATAGATTATCTGGTCTTATCTGTATGTTAATGCCTTGCCAACGTGCGAGGCGGGAGTAGACTTGTGAAGGACAGACCTGGGGCCAGTTTCACAAAGGTGCATAAGTTACGCCATGGTATAAAGTAGAAAACAGACCAATCAGAATGCTTCATTTGATATTTACGCCGTACAAGTTTAAATACCTATTGTACTTAATTACCGTTTCTGAAACTGGCCCCTGAACTTTTGTAAAAGATAGTTCTGCTAGCTAGTGAAAATAAAGGCAATGTTATTTAGAAAAAGTTATTGGTTTGATTGACGTCTATCGAGTCCCTGATTCCATTTCCCATTCACGCCATATCTAGGCTGGTTTTATTTCAGTCTATTATTGGTAGCTTCCCCAGCTTTTGCGCTGGTACCCATTTATACTCCTGGGTGGAGAGAGGCAAGGAGCGAAGGAGATTGCCCTTGTTTCCAATGACGGTGAGATAGTGCGCAACTCAGGCGCGAACCTGGTTCTCCGGTTAAGTAGTCCTGAGTTCTAGCCACTACACCAAGCCACCGCCTACTGCAATGTTGTTGAAGTTTGTGCATTGTAATATATATGTTTAACTTCACACACACGCATGCGCGCACGCACACTTATCTATTACAGTGCATGAAAATACATGACAGGCAGCCATCGACCAATCAAAATTAAGTTACTGTAATACATGTGTGGTTGGTTGATGGCGATTGACAGGAAAAATGGCAATATATAGATTTTGTAGAGCTCTTGCTGATTAGAAATTGTATGCTTTTTCTCTGATTGATCGGCTGACTCAGTGGAAATCATATATATATATATTTTTTGGAGGACAATCTTTACATTTTGCACCCAAATTCCTGAATTTCTGTCCTAAGTGCTCTTGTTTCATGTTAACATTTTTTGATTTGGAGAATTTTGAAACGGAAAACCATTGTCCCAAGGTATTGATCTTGCATGTAAACAATAGGCTTGCGCGATTATTGCTTTCAGTAATAATAATCGCGAGTACTGGATTAATCAGCATGAGTACAAATTACCCAGTTATAACAGCAAAAAGCATATCAATGACGAAAGCTGCAATGATGTTGAGAAAGGTCGATTTGCAGGCCAATAGAAGACTATTTTTGAAAATGTTTCACTGGAATGCCTGGCTCGATTCTCGAGCCAGACATTCCAGTGATACATTTTCAAAAATACTCTTCATTTGGCCTGCAAATGGACATACATTCGCTGAGAAAAATGTAAATTTCCGTGACCGATCACATTAAAGAGTAATTAAAAGGTAGGTTTTGAAATACTTTATGCTGTAGAATTATTCACAATTATTTAATTTTTAATCATATAAATTCACGATTTAAAAAATAATCGTGATTTTCGATTTAATCACATAATCGTGCAAGCCTAGTAAACAATACAATGTACCTTCCCCTCTGGCCGCAATCTTTTTTGTAATTAACCTGTGCAACCCTGTGTGTTACATTCTGTATATACTTTATTGTAATTTTCAGGTGGTGTGTCAGGTATTGATCAGACATCCTTGGCAGTTCAGTCATTACTTGATGTACAGACAATCGCTCCAGAGTCTCTTCAGGGTAAGAGAAAGAACTAGTGTACATAAATCGCTTTTATTGAGCCTACAATACAGCTGATAAATAAGTTTAACTGTTTACAAAACAAAAAACAAGGTGTTAGTACAATTTGGAACCCGGTGTAAGAAATGTTCTGTTGAAAATTTTTGACTTGATTTAATTGGAAGCCATTGCTGCTTTTGTAATTAGGTTTTATTTTGTTTTAGAAACATGTGAAGTTATTTCTGCGCTGTACTGTTCAAGAGGGTGGAGATTTGTAGAAGAGAGAGTATGTACAACCTTTAACCATTTACCGGCAAAGCCGCCAATAAAGCTTTGACCTTTTGAAATTTCATTTCCCAGCCAAGAGAATACAAGATTTTAGAGTTAAAATCACTAGGTTGGTAACCGACTCAGTTAATTCCAGTTTAAAATTTTCAAAAAAAGCCTCATGACTTGCTAATGGACAATGGAAACAAATTAGATTTAGTGATCATTCGAGGGTTAATTTTTAGGCAGGACTAAGTGCTGCCTGCTTAAGATATATCTTAGGAAAATCCTGTTTAAAATTCTGTTCCATGTACCATATATTTGTCTGAATTATGCGTGTGTTCTTGCTTATACATTTTAATTAATGTGTTTTATAAATAAACACGACTTTCAGCCCATTTAATATTTTTCGATGTGAACACACATGTAATATTCAAAGAAAGATTTTTAACCCTTTAACCCTTAAATCTTTTCAGGGAAATTTCAATTTCCTGATAGAAAATGTTCATTTGCAGACCATAAGAAGATCAGTTTTGAAAGTTTATCACTGGAATGACTGGTTTTGTTATTGAGCAAGTCATAGCAGTGATACATCTTCAAAACTAATTTTCTCTTGGTGTGCAAATGGACATTTCTCAGGACCACTGTAGAAGCTGTTTTGACCTGTTTGAATGTCAGCGGGGTAAATTAAGCAATTAAAATAACAACCGATGTTCTCCAGGCAGTTTTACGTCACAGCTTGGTTTCTATTTCATGAAAATCAATGATGAAAAATTATACAAATGTTACCTGCATAGTGATTGTAAAATAAGTCAAAATTTTGGTTTATGTGATAAATAGGATCGGAAACTCAAAGCTCGTGCAAAGTGATAATTTATGACTTGGTTGATAATAGTACTGGTACATGTAGATGGGTTCTTTTTTCAGATCCTCTATGTATTATACCAATTTTCTATGTAATACTGTAGTTCTATGTATGGTCAAAACTCAAAACATGTAATGTTATTGAGTACCAATAAATTTCATTTCATTTTCTTTGTACCTATGTTTTAAATATAAAAAATTATCTCACACAAGTTGTCATTTCATATCAGATTTCTTACACGAGTAGTAAAATTTCATTTGATATGGGCTTTAGCAAGTTCCCAATGAGATCTTAGTGAATGAGTGTGATAAATTTGATACACTATGGCAATGAGTGGTGTAATATTGTATTTATTATGTAATCTATTATTTCCAAATTTCACACCGATTTTGGCAATTTTCCTGCCATTGTACATTATCTCTTCGGTATCACTTCAGTACTATTTTGACCAATACACAGCAACATATCTAGTGACAAACTATGCAATAGCTTATTATCGCAAGATGTAAATTATTATTAATTGATCTTTTAAAAATTCCTATTTTACGTTACTATTAAAATTGACTAATTATCTGTTTCCTTCTACCAAATCTTACCAGTCACTTCAACAACAAAATGACATTACAACGTGTATTGTTACGCCATCTCTGCTAGAGGACAACATGCTCAGTAAGATATTGCTTGCGACTACAGACATCTTACAAGCGTAGACTAAAAGTCTGCGTACCTTCACTAGTGGAGCACTTGTCCCGACTGCTGGTGATGCGAGTTCACTAAAATGGAACTGCACATGCGTGTTTGACTGGCTGAAGCAGACGATCAGCTGCATTATATATAGCCTCCAAAAAGGAGTAAATTCTCTTTTGGCAATTGGAAGAGAAATTGAATGGAAGCGAATTTATATGTCAGAAATAAAATTTTAGAGACCATAATAAAGTACTGAACAGAAATTCCGTCTGAGAGGGTCATAGCTACTCTACGCTATTTATTTCTGTGCTTGCGATATACATCATTAGTGCATGATTTTATTACACTAGTGGCAGGGATTCTCATATGTGTCCTTTTGAGGGTATAAATACCCTCAAAATACAATATGGGACCCCCAAAAGTTGTGACTGTGGGCCCCATGGAAACCCTGAAAATCTTGTATGATTATTAAATATTAATGGGTTTTATAGATTTTTGCACAAAATAACCACAAGATCTAACATTTGGACCCTCATAATTCATACAATGTGCATAGCCTCAAGTCCATGGTACATGTACTTTCTAATTTTATAATGGATGAGAAAAACTATAGTGGAAACACAGATTTTAACTTTGGGAGCCCCAAATTTCAGCTTGGGACCCCCAGGATTTCAGGGTGTGGGGTCCCATGGACCTCCAAAATTTAGATGCCATGAGAAACACCGACTAGTTGGATATAAAATCATATATTATGGTTTAATAAATGTTATGATTTGCAATGGAATACAAGCCTGATTATGTGATAAATATATTTACTTGGTTATATATTTGGTTATCCTAATATCCTTGTTTATGTTTTTAAAACTAGATGAGGATGACGTATTCCAGTGTGGGAAGTGTAGAAAGCAGTTCACATCGCTGCAGACCTTCATAACACATAAACAGAGCCACTGTATGCCAGGTGTACATCAAACAGCGGTGCTGAGAACAGTGAACACGCCAAATGACACAGAGGCAGCCAATCAGAATGCTGCGGCGGCATACGGAGTGCAGACGATCCCCGTGTCACAGAATCGACCAATTGCGGTTAGTGGCTAACTGACTAGTATCAAGAGGATCAAAATCAATAGACCTTTCTACTTTATCAATCCATCCTATGACATCATAATCAACTACGCGACGTGTAGAATGACATCATAGTGATTGATGTCATGAATGACGTCGATAAGTATGTCGCGAAGGCATATTTGAAGACTGGTTATGTATTGTTGTACAAATTGTATGTCTACTATTTAATAAATATTCTGTTGAATGTTTTGAAACTAATTTGACTGGGCACTGTTGCTGCCATAGGCAGCAACAGCACCAAGTGAAATTAGTTACAAAATATTTAACAGCTTACCTGTATAGTTTTCAGGAAATTCATAGTTAGAGAAGTCAGGGATTGATCAATCCCAACACGGCGAAGTGTAGGTGAAGCTTAGCTACAGATGGGCGTAGCATGGCTAAAAATGGAAAGGTCAACTGTCTGCCTGCTGAATTTTTGCAGACTACGTTTTCCATGAGGTTTAACTCTGGATCAGCAGAAAATTTTGAAAAGAATTTGACTGAAAGTCGTAGGTGGATTTGTTGCCCTCTCAAGCTTTTACATGTATACACCTGTGAAAGGTGGGATCCTAAATGTGTAATGGCATTCATTGTGTGTCCGATTCTTGCACAGCCCAATTTTCGATCTCGAATCGTCACTCAAAATGTATATATGAGGTGGAGATGCAGTGCCGCCATTTTTATTTCAACCAAATTTTTTGATATTTGCCAGAGTTGTGTCTCTTGAAATTCTTAAAACTTGTCAAAATTTTGATGCCTTGTCCAGATCTCGAAGAGTTGTTTACCTGATGATTTTGGGTCATTGCAAGATATTTGTATCTGGTAGAGTAATCTCCCCTGAAAACAATTCACAAACATGAACTATTTACATTTACAATTCCTGCAACATTCAGTCTCATTAAAACTCCAATTAATGTTTCTGACAAAACTGCCTACATCACAACTACTGTATTGTGCATATGCTCTTATTTAAGCAAAACTTGTACAGGTATCTGTTGTAGATTATACATGAAAGTAGTCTCCCTTTGCATACATAATATGTTCTCAATCGGCAAAGTTGCGAAATTTTTTTTTAAATTTCTCTTAACTGTATGGCCATTTTTGCAGGTTAAGAGAAGCTTATTTTGAAAATATTCCCCTGCAATGGCTGGCTCTGGCTTGTTTACCGAGTCAGTCATTCCAGGGGAAAATATTCAATAGTAATTTCTTGGCTTGCAAATTTTCCCGAGAGTACTGTAAAGGCTGTTTTTGTTCAACTTGACCATTTAAGAGGACATTTTGAAAATTTTCCACTTTAATGGTTGGCTCGTTTACCAAGCATGTCATTCCAGTGTGAACTCTTCCAAAAGTATTCATTTCTTGGCCTTCAAATCGAGATTCCTCAAGAGTACTGTAGAAGCTGTTTTTTGTTCAATTGGACTATTTAACCGTTACCACTCTGATGTCAATATTCTATTTTTACTGTATCAATGGCAAAGAAACTGGTGTAAATTCTTCAACAATTTTGGTGGATGATTTTGCTGTCTATGACAGCACCATCTTCCACCAAATTTGTTGAAAAATAACACCAGTTCATCCGTTAATTTAATATTCTTCAGCCAGCGAATTCATCACAAGCTTCCTTGACGTCTGTGTCGGCCGTATCGCCATTACCGTCATTCACTCAGAACATGGTGCTTAGTGATGACATCATCACGTTCAACATCGACCCCGGTCTCCAGGCACCAACATTGCAGATGGTACGTACATGTATGTCTAGCGCATAAGTCTGTTGTATAACTGTCTGCCTGCTAAATTTCTGCAGACTACGTTTCCCATGGAGTTTAACTGGGGATATGCAGCATATTTTGTAAACAATTTGACCGAAAGATTTTCGTGCCTAAGCCATCAACAACTTTCAATCAAATTGTTTTTAAAATATTCAGCAGGTCCACGGTTATATTTGCCATTGAGATTATTGTCGGGTGGCTTGCAGCAGTCGGCCAGATAAATAACAACATGAACAAGAGTGATGCAGACCATTGCCATCTCATCTTTGTCACATTGTACAATGTTTTCAGATTTAGAATGTTCATTTTCAGGATCATACCCAAAGTTCTACAATCCTAGTTTAGGATCACACCTTTCCGATAGGACAATTTGACCGAAATCGAACCCGTAGTTTCCATATCCAGGATTTGATTCAGTCCTAATCCATGTTCTTTTATCCAGGTGACGGCCAAAGTCTGGCTAGAAATCCTCTTGTACAGCAAGATACTACATTGTGTTAAGATTTGAACCAAATGGGATCAGAAGTTTTTCTATACAGTTGCGGACAGACGAACAGATACACAGATCCTAACGCAATACCCTCTTCCCCTTAGAAGGCGAGGTTAATGTAATGGACTTTTCCAGTTTTAGCTATGCCCCGCTCATTTCTAGCTTAGCTCCACCAACGCTTTGCCCATGTTGGGATCGATCCATCTCTGAACTCCCTGACTATTAATTTCCAGAAAACTATACAGGTAAGCTGTTAAATGTTTTAAAACTAATTTGAGTGTGTGTTGTTGCTGCCTATGTACTAAAAATATACAATTCGTACAACAACGCTTAGTCCATCACCAATAATGTGTCCGTAATGCACTTATCTACATCATTCATGATGTCATTGATTATGATGTCATCGTATACGTCACATACTTGATTATGACATCATATGATGGATGAATAAACTGGAAAGGTCCAATAGATGTGTGGGACAGTATCGTTGTGATATATGCATTGTAATGCATAAAATAGAGACATCCATTCCTAGCTATGCCCCGCCCATTTCTAGCTAATTCCCGATCACGTTTTTGCACGTGTTGGGATCGATTAAACCCTTATTTCCCATAATCCCAATATCAAGGTCATTGGTCGATTACTGTCATGTGGTAGCGAGTATCATCCAATCAGCTGGGAGGGTTTATTCACACGCTCACACTGTAAGCATTTGCGCTGCATTCGTGAATAATTGACCATATAAATCACTCACTGAATAAACGATCGATTGTGATACAAATCAAATGTCACAGAGAAAATGTAAGCATCTGGATGTTCAGTAACTGATGGCTTAAATGCCAGCTTAATGTACAATTTGGAGATAAATACACAGGTCTTGCAAGGTAACCTTTTAATATAACGAAAAGGTTATACAAAGCTATAAATTGCATAACCTAACGATGGGTTACCTGGGGCAAAAACCAGGTAACCTATTTTTCGGTTACCATAATTTCAAATCTTACTGCCTATTCCTATCCAATTATGTTCAAAATATTCAACAGTTCGTTTTATTTTGTTTTGAAAACATGTTAACCCTATAGCCCCCATATCATCCAAAACATCTTCTGCAGTGGTCTTGAACAATGTCCATTTGCAGACCAAGAGAAGACCATTTTTTTAAATTTACCACTGGAATGACTGGCTCGATAACCGAGCTTGTCATTCCAGTGGTAAATTTTCAAAAATATTCTCTTCGTCTGCAAATGGACATTTTTAATGAGAAAATTGAAATTTTCTGGAAATTTTCTGGAATAAATTCGATGGTTAATGGTTTACGTCATTTCTGAGCGGTGCTGTATGACTAATATGGTGCGCCTTATAGCCAGGTTTTAACTACATCTATTTTCCTTTGCAATAGGCTACCAGTATGCAGAACAATCCTTTTCTCTCGCAAGTAGCACACGTCACTCCGTTCACGGCGGCCAGCAACTTAGCCACTGGCAATAACCAAACTGATAACAACGCCCAAAACGGCATCACTATTTACAGCCCTGTCGCATCAACGGCAACGCATAGCTCAAGTAATGGAACAATGACCTTTTCATCGGTGTCATCGGCCAATCAAATGCAGCCATTGCATCTTTCGAGTGGCGTGCAACAAATCGCATTGGGTCCATTCCCGGAGAAAACTCTACCACAGGTGTTGGGCACTATACAGATGATTCCTCCAAAATCCACACCAACCAAAGCAGGTAGAAGTAGAGGTTATAGGATATGTGGTTTCCAGTGGAGGATTCCAGTTTATTCAGCAATCACATGATGTCATAATCAACTACGTGATGTGTAGGATAATGTCGTAATCAATTACATCATGAATGACTCGATTTAGTCCGTCTTAAACGCTTAATATTCTGTCAGTTTGTGCGCATTGTTTGTGCTTACAATTTAATAAACATTCCGTTGAATATTTTGAAAATAATTTGACTGGGCGTATTTACTGCCATAGACACCAATAGCACCCAGTCAAATTAATTTCAAAATATTCAACAGCTTACATGTATAGTTTTCTGGAAATTGATAGTCAATTCCATATATTAAGTTATTTGTGACCTGTACTATGAACTCCAAATTGTGCATTCATTTGACATTTTGTGTTATCAGAGGTGCAACTAGTCTGTGAAAATGATAGGCATGGTCCGTAGAAAGTGCTTGATTTAAATTTTGCAATAGTGGTTGAATCCTTTTATAATCTATGAGGAATGTTATGCAGGTCTTGTTTAGCGCTTTAACCCTCATATCGGCAAAAAATGGCCTCCAGTCTTCTTGAGAAATGTCCATTTGCAGACCAGAAGACTATTTTTGAAAATTTACCACTGGAATGACTGGCTCGATAACCGAGCCAGTCATTCCAGTGATAAATTTTCAAAAACAGTCTTCTCTTGGTCTGCAAATGGACATTTTCTATGAGAATATTGAAATTCTCTTGAACAAACTCGAGGGTTAAAGGGTTAAACTAACAATACCTGGGCTCATAATAGAGGATACCAAAAAACAAATTTATTGATATCCCTGTTATTGGTAGGTATTAAACACTGCTTATTTTAGCATGACAGCTCAGCTTTAATGGTCTGACCAAACCTGTGGCTGGCTTAACCACTAAAGGGTTAAAGCGAGGTTTTGTTATCCTCGTCATGTAAGGCGAAGAGGGTATTATGATTGGATCTGTGCATGCATGTGTCTGGAATTGTATCTCAAAAACTACTGATCCGATTTGGCTCAAATCTTAACACATCGAAGGAATTTGCCATTCAAGAGGATTTCCCAACTTTGTCAGTGATCCAAATAAAGGAACCTGAATCTGGAATTTCCGGATCAGATCAATTTCTGGATCTATGGAAACTAAGGACTGGTCTAATTTAGCTCAAATTTTAGCACATGAAAGGGCGAGACCATACACTGGGATTTCACAATGTTGGGCATGATCTGTATTAAATCCCCAAAATCCCCCCCCCCCCCCCCCCCAATTTTTATTTTTTTTTCAATGTAACCTAAATGGGAGGACGAGTGTGCAATCTCTCATTTCTCTTTTGTATGTGGTGAGATGTCTCAGTGTATACTTACTCTATTTCAGGAAGAAAGTCTGCCCAGACGCTGAATAATTACATTCTGCTCGAATCTAATGATGAGCCTCTACAAGAGGAGGTGATACAGGGTGGCAAGAAAGGGCGGAGTCGGCAGGGTGCTAATTATGAATTCAAGCGCAAGCTTCAGTGTCAGTATTGTAGCAAAGTCTTCGCAAAGAACTTTGATCTGCAGCAGCATGTCAGGTATATGTACCATCTCTAATGCCAGGTAGTGACGCACAGTATTCCCAGTCTTATTAGTTTCAAAATATTCAACACACAGTTCTTATATATTAGGACACTATAGTATCTGGACTGTAAAATTGATAGTATTAACTGGTGATGACTGGCTGCAAACATGTTCATAAGTGACATTGAACATATTGAAGCAAAGATGTGGCTAAAAGTTTTACTCTTAGGCTAGAACAAAAATGGTATTTGGCTAATCTATTGGCTAGCACATCAATTGCAAAAGCCAGATCTGTCCCTGCATTGCACTATGTGATTCAAATATACGACTAATTGTAGTTAGTTGGTATGCAATTCCCTATTGAATTACCATTGCAGACTATTTGGAACCAGGTACCAGCCTCAGTTGACATATTCTTTGTAACAAAATCGGCTTTTTTTATAGTTACGACAATGGGTATTTTGTTATGCTAAAGCGTCAAGAAGTGAAAATGTGTGTAGGGATTATTCCTTGGGAGCATTAACGTACTATATGGAAACAATTTCATCAAAATAAAATTAATTAGAGAAATATTTACATGTTTACGTACACTTCGCTGTGGTAAGTGACGATTGGCTGCCATTTTGAATTTTATCCACATTTTGAGTTAACCTTTTGCAACTATATTTTCATAGCTAGTTAATTTTTTGAAGTACGATTGGTGTCTAGTTAACTATGGTTCATGAATCAAACTTGACTAATATCTAGTGCATGCAATATATTCAACTGCTGGATGATAACTTAGTGGGTGGTATGGTATGTTTCGCGACGCTAACGCACATTAACATGATTGGTAAGTACGTGTAATTTCAGTGATAACCATCATCAAACTTCTGTACATTTTGAAATTACTTTGCTAGCCTTGAAAGCTGTTGCTGCCTCTGGTTTTAGTTTTCAAATTGTTCAACAGAATGTTTTTTAACCCTTTAATGGTCACACCGACCAAAATCAGCCTCTGCAGTGGTCTTTGGGAATGGCCATTTACACGCCAAGAGGAGACTATTTTTGAAAATTTACCACTAGATTGACTGGCAATTTCAAGGGCTAGAGGGTTAATTGGGTAAGATTATAAGTTCACCAATGACATACAATTCAAACAGTGACTGTAGGACCTTTCCCCTACATCATTTGATTGTGATGTCGGCTAACAAGTGACGCACCTGTATTTTGATTATGACATCAGATACTTGCGTGACAGATCCCATCCCTCCATTTGAGCTTCATATTTAGCAATCTGAAATGAACGTTTTAGGCAGGTAAAAATATACAGTGATAGCTTTGTTATTGCGTGTTGAAAGCTTGTACATTAGTCATATGTTAGTGCTTGTTCATTTTACAGATCCCATACAGGTGAGAAGCCATTCCAGTGTATCGTGTGTGGTCGAGCATTTGCACAGAAATCTAACGTCAAGAAACACATGTCAACTCATATGGTACATTTACAGTACAACACATAAATAATAATGTTTCAAAAATAAAAACTGTTAGTTAGTACAATTTTGAACACAATGTAAGAAAGGTTCTGTTGAATATTTTGGAATTCCTTGATTGGAAGCCACTGCCTTTAAGTTATTTCTGAGCTGTACTGTATGGACAATCAGAGCTGATCAGTCATTTATCAAAGCAGCGAAACCCAGATTCTCCTTCGATCAATACTCACCATTCTGTTACTTCTGATATACAGCTGGCTCTAGGACTATAGACTTAGAAAGCTTTACCGACTCCTTGGAACCGGGTACTCGGCTCCCAACTGCCGAGTACCCGTCTACCATAGAGCTCATTCTTGTTTGCATAGCAACAAGAGCAATACATGCTTTTTAGCAGTTGGAAAGATTAAGAATTAAAGTCTAAGTCTTTTTGTAAACTGTGGTTTTTGTGATAGCTAGTGCGTTTCTGCAAGGATATTTGGATTAATATGGATACTGCTGATGATAACCAGGTTGTATATTTCCTTATTATTCCATAGTTAAAATAGGTCTCTAAATTTCGTCTGTGTCGCATGTTCCAATTTCTAACTGCAAAGAATCTGGAACGTGTGTTAACAACGAAATATGCCGGATGATCGCCTTCTTTAAACCCCAACAGGCGATCGGCAGATATGAAAATAGGTGTTTGCTACGGTATTTTTAACACGAGTATCGGCTGACATCGTTCTCCGTAAGATCCGAGCGGGTGACGTCACACCCGTGTTGCTCGGAGGTTTATGTGAAGAAGATTTTTTCATTAATTTGCGCATCTTATTCTAGGTGCTGCGTACTAAAATGGTACCAGAAAACTTTGGAATGTTCAAGTTTTGCGTGTTATCACGATCGGTGGTTTCAAAATTCTTGATTAAGATGTGTGGTCTGCGGTTTTACCGTATGCTACAGCAGTTTGTTTACATTTTGTTGTTTCTTCACATATCGTTTTGGCTTTCGTTAGGAGTATAATTTATATTGATTGGTAAATATACCCCGAATGCTATACGATATGATTCCTGGTTCCATGATACATCCTGGAGGATCAGTTTATGGGTGTATTTATGCCCTCTTAATTCTTGTCGTCATAATCAATGCAATCTTTGCTGTAACGTTGGGGGTGGGGTATGGGAGGGTTACAGTTAATTTATGGTCAATTTATTTGAAAATTAATTGTCTCCCTTCCATCTTTGTCTCGTTCCGCTTGCTTATTGTAGGTTTGTGCTTAGTTATAGGCCAAGCCAGCCCCGCCATCATGTGACGAGTGCCACAAGTTCGTCCGGGTCCTGTTTAAGGACCATGTCTGCTTTCGGTGTACCTCATGTAACCTTGATAATAGGTGTAATGTATGTGCAGTGTGGTCCATTGATATGATGATGAAGTTCCTTGCCCAGAGGGACTTGGCTGGGTCTGATGCAGGGTCAGGCGGACCGAAATTAAATCATGGAGCGTCCGGTTCGGCCCTTGGGGGCGCTCCACGTCTTCAGCTGGAGGTGGCGGAGATGGCACCACCGGCGTGGTTTGGTCCGGCCATGCAGGGTTTTCTGCATAGCGTTCTGCCCATGCTGGTGTCGTCCCTGCTGCCGAAAGTTGTTGGGCAGTCTCTCCCCATGCTTGGTGCAGACCCTGTCCTTGGACAGGGTTCTGGACTGGTCACCGAGGGAGCCGTCTCGTACGGCCCCCTGGCAGTCCCGTCAGGCTCCGTCCTAACGGGTTCTGTCTCTCTGCGGCCACCTCCGGGTGGTCCAGTAGCGGTGGCCGGTCTGTCAGGCATGGGAGCCGTCCGCCAGGACGGCTCCACGGTTTCTTCGTCTAGTGACGACCTCGGGGTCTGAAGATGAGGAGGCCGAGGAGGAGAGGGTGCTGCGGCCTGTGATGCACGGGTGGAGAATATGGAGGTCGATTCCATCCAGGACGGAACCGTCTTCCATCTGTCTGGCTTGGCGCAAGCCAGGGAAGCGGCTCCGCCCGTGGTTGAGGCCAATCTGGTACCGGGCACCGGTCCCGTGATGGTTGGTTTGAAGCCAACCGAAACGGTGACGGGTGTGCCGGGCCAGGCGTGGTACTCGCCTATCTCGCCTGGTCCGGCGGTCAGACATGGGGTGCCGTTGGCGCCCGTGGCTGACCACGGTTCCGTGTCTGCTACGGGTCCGCACGGTTTTCCGTGCGGGCCTACTCCATGGGGTGGCGGCGGAACTGTATGGTACCAGAGTTCCTGGCGTGTCAGCAGCGGCTACTAGCCGGGAGGCCGTGGCTGGTAGATCCGTGAACGCATCAACGGGTGACGTGTTCACGGGTGTGTCCTCCTCGGAAATAGACTGGTCTGAGGCTCTGGCTTGGCTAGCCAGGGTAAACCCGTCTGTGGTCACGGCCGAGGAGGATGTGCCCCGTCCATCGGTGGCATCGATTAGGATGGGGATCTTGCCCGCAGCCCGGATCCAGTCCATTGGACTGGATCCACGGTTTATTGAGTTGCTAGAGGCTATTTATAGTAAGTAACTCATGACCAAGGGCCAGCTCCCTGCGGCAGGTATGGGGTTGGAATGGGCAGGAATACGACAGGTATGGGGTTGTACCATCGGTTACCGAGGATGACCGATGGGTTTTGGGTGTCCAGAGTGCTGGAGCGGGTGGCCCCGGCCCGGCACTGGTGGACAAATCCCAGGGACACCATGAGGAAGTCCTGTCCCTATGTGATGAGGGTGTGAGGGCAGCTATGAGTGCTGTCAACCATACTTAGCGCCTTCTTCACTCGGTGTGGGCTGAAGCGGGGGCAGGCCACCGGTGGCGCTTTCGTGCGTCAATGACGGCCTGGTACTGTCTATGGATGCACTGGCAAGGGTGCAGGCGCGTGTTACGAAGTCCAGGAGGCAACTGGTTCCTGACCATATGCGTCCGGCTACGGCCGTCAGGGAACGTTTTCTTGGGACGCCCCTGAGAGGTCCTAGTATCTTCGGTGGCCAGGTGCGGGCCATCTTAGAGGACACGGCTAGCATTGCGCAGAATCGGTTGGCGGTGAACTTACAGCTAGAGCTGGTGCGGCAAGCGCACACACTAGGGGCTGTAGGGAAGCCGCTGACCGTGCAACCTTCCAAGAAGCAGAAGAAGCATAAAGGCAAGGCGAAAGCTAAGCCTAGTGCGGCTGCTGCTTCATCTGGCTTTTCTCAGCCGCCGCCGGCGAAGAAAGCCAGGACTGTTGTGGAGGCCCCTACCCTCCCCAATGTTGCTCCTGATCGCCCTAGAGGCGGGAAAGGGGAGGGTAGTCCTCAAAGGGCGGAAAGAAGGGAGCGGATCATACTTGAGGGTACGAGAGCTCCCTTCGTATCCGCCTGGACCGCACCTGTGCGACAGGAACAGCGGTGCCAGTTAGACCAGCCGAGCCAAGACCGAAATGGTTCTCTCTCTCTCTCTCGTTAAGAGAGGGGGGAAGCGGACCGCGAGCCGGACAACCCCATTAGGGATCGAGGCGTCTATAGTGGGTGGAAGGCTCATGCGTTTCGTCGAGGCTTGGCGCGGTGTGATGTCAGACAGTCTGGTCCTGGGATGGTTATCCCAGGGATACATGCCGGAGTGGTGGGACTTTCCACCACAGAATCTATCTTTGGCACCTGTCTGGACACCCGTACCAAGGGAACCAGACAAGTTAGAAGCCATTCAAAACGAAGTGTCAGGTTTGCTTCTGAAGGGAGCAATAAAACCAGCAAACCGGAACACTCCAGGCTTCTATTCAAATATGTTCCTTGTTCCCAAGAGCACAGGGGGATGGAGACCCGTACTCAATCTCAGGCCATTAAATTGGTTTATCCATACACCTCGGTTCCAGATGGAGACGCCGAGGTCAGTAATGGCAGGATTGAGGAAGGGAATGTGGTGCGTGTCGATCGATCTGAAAGATGCATATTTCCACATTCCAATGAACAGGAGTTGTCACAGGTTTCTGAGATTTGCGTTTCAGAATCAAGTATGGGAGTTTATTGTCCTCCCGTTTTGCATGTCGACAGCTCCAAGGGTTTTCACAAGAGTGGTCCTTGCGGTGACAGCATTTCTCAGAAAAGAGAACGTGGCGCTACACACCTACATAGACGATTAGCTGATCAAGGCAGACACGGCAGCCAGGTTAGAGGTGGATACTGCTCTGTTACTTTCAGATCTAGGCTGGATAGTCAACAAGGAGAAATCCGAGTTGACACCCACTCAACATTTCGTTTATTTAGGGATGCGATTCGATCTCGAGGAGGGCAGGGTTTACCCGTCAGAGCCCAGAGTGGTGTCTCTGTTGGCCATCCTCAAGAGTTTTCGAGTGGGAAACCACATTCAGGCGAGGCGGTTTCTTCAGATGCTGGGCATGATGGTCTCCATGGAGCAGGTGATCCCGTATGCTGCTCTAATGCGAAGACCTATCCAGTTGTATCTGATGTCTCTGTGGAAACAGAGAACAGAACCCCTGTCAAAACTGATGCCAGTTTTGGAGCCAATAATGTCGCATCTTGTATGGTGGAAAAAGCGTCAGAATCTCCTAGTAGGGGTTTCGCTGCACCTATCCCACCCCCAGCTGTCCGTGTACACGGATGCATCGCTGGAGGGGTGGGGGGCCTGCCTGGGAGAACACCAGGTCTCGGGCACATGGACTCTCCAGGATAGCCAGCTGCATATCAATCTGTTGGAAATGATGGCAGTGGAACTGGCGTTGGAAGAGTTTCTTCCAATGGTCAGGGGCAAGGTGATATTGATACGGTCGGACAATTCGACGGTAGTATCATACATAAATCGCCAAGGCGGGACCAAGTCACCCACACTGTGTATCAAAGTGTGGCACTTGATTCAATGGTGCAGGAATTACTCGGTTGTTTTGAAAGCAGCTCACATTCCTGGGCGATTGAACATTCTGGCGGATGCTTTGTCTCGCAGACAGAGGATTCTGCCAACAGAATGGTCCCTCAACCCTCCAGTTCTACGAAGGATCTTCGAGCATTGGGGCAAACCCAACGTGGACTTGTTCACCACAAGGGAAAATGCTCAAATCATGACTTATGTCTCGCCGATTCCAGATCCAAATGCTGTCGATACAGACGCTCTGGCGATAAGCTGGAGGGGGATGCACGCTTACGCGTACCCACCCACCATTCTTCTGCCGAAGGTATTGGTGAAGATCAGGGAGGAACCGTGTCTGGTCCTGCTAATAGCACCGTATTGGCCCAGCAGGGCGTGGTTCACGGATCTTCTAGATCTGCTGGTGGAAAACCCAGTGCAGTTACCCGAGATTCTGAACATAATCTCCCAGGCCAAGGGACGCTTCCTACACGAGCGTCCCGAAATGTTCAAATTGACTGCGTGGATGTTATCAAACAACGTTCCACATTGGAAGGCTTTTCTCGACAAGGTGCTGATTTCATCGCGGCTGCGAGAAGGAGGTCAACCTTCAAGTCATATAACAACAAGGTTAACAGATTTGCAGACTTGTGTGAGGGAAAGGGTATTGATACCTTTCAATCCACTATTCAGCAAATAGCAGACTTTCTCTGTGAGCTGTTCTTTTCAGGACTAGCTCCCGTCACAATTGCTGGATACAAGTCAGCTTTGGCATCAGTTATCCCTTGTCTAGCCAACAGGGATAGTCCAGAGGTGGCCCAGTTAAATGTGATGTTGAAGGGAATGAGCAATCTCCGACCGAGACAACCGGTAGTCATTCCAGCCTGGAGTCTATCTTTAGTGCTTAATGTACTGGCCAAGCACCCTTTCGAACCGTTGCGTTCGGCTAGTCTAAAGTATTTGACTCTAAAGGCGGTCTTTCTATTGGCAGCTTCCTCAGCTAGAAGGCACAGTGAGATCCATGCGCTTTCAGCAGAGAGGAACCGATTTATTGTCTCCGGAGAGGGTCTGCGTCTTCTGCCAAGAGCAGAGTTTATGTCAAAGAATCAATCTTTGAGATATCCCGGCAAACCGATCATTATACCAAAACTAACAAGGTTTGATCGTGATGCCAGTGTCTGGTGCCCGGTCTGTGCTTTGACTAAGTACAGGAAACGGACAGACTCGTTACGGTCGAATGATAGACATCTGTGGATCTGCCATAAGAAGCCTTATGGTGCCGCATCCATGGATACTTTCTCTCGTTGGGTAGTCGAATGCATTCATGAGATGGCGACTGGGCACCAGGTGCAATGCGCAAGGGCACACAATGTTAGAGGAATAGCCGCCTCGACCGCTTTTTACAGTGGTGTTACATTAGAGGACATCATGGCCGTTGCACATGGCACTGTGAGTCCTAATTCACGGATTACTATATGAGGGATGTGTCAGACTCAGCCAATCCACTCGCTTTAGCTGTTTTGAAATGATAGTTAAGCGACCACACTGCTCTTCTCCCTTTTTTTACTTTGGTAAGAAAGAATTTAGAAGCAGACATAGTCGAGTGAGAGGATGACAACCAGATTGTGTCACTGATGGCCGGACAAGTGAATGGTTGGAGGCGGTATGTCTGGAATCCATTTATCATGAGGTAATTCAAGATTGAGAGTTTTTTGTATTATGTCTATATATCATGTTCATTCATCTTATATATTCATGCTCATTCCCAGGCTAATACATGTGTATATGCAAAGAGCAGTTAACCCTCTTGGCATATTTGTGTTTTCAGGCGAGATGCATGTTCGGGAGTTCTCTCCCTTTTCTTAGGAGAAAAAGGGGGGGGGGGCAGTGATGCGAATGTGATTCGGTTCCGTTAACTTGACAGTCCTTTTTTAGGTCTCCTTTAGGCAAGTTTTTAAGTCTAGCTCTTTCTCCAAGGGGCAAAAGTAGCAGTTATGGCTTGCCCCTTCCCACCAGGTTACTGACCAAATCTGGTGTATATCAGAAGTAACAGAATGGAGAGTATTGATCGAAGGAGAATGAAGGAAATTTAAATTTCCCTTTCTCCGAGATCTAACAATACTCACCATTCTGTTACGGACCAAGCCTCCCAGCCCCACAGAGGCAAGCCATGGATTTCTCTTGTTTGGTGGCTATGCAAACAATTTGAGCTCTATGGTAGACGGGTACTCGGCAGTTGGGAGCCGAGTACCCGGTTCCAAGGAGTCGGTAAAGCTTTCTAAGTCTATAGTCCTAGAGCCAGCTGTCAGGGCCAGCTGTATATCAGAAGTAACAGAATGGTGAGTATTGTTAGATCTCGGAGAAAGGGAAATTTAAATTTCCTTCAATCAAAAAAAGTGCTTCTTCTGTTATTTGGCGTCTTTAAAAATAAAATGTCTTAATTTGGGCAGTCAACATGAAATCAAATTGCTATAGCCACTGCCACATGCACAAACCCATACATGTAGGCTTGCACGATTATTACTTTGAGTAATCGCGCTCGATTATTTAAGAATAATCATGATTCCTTGATTAATCGGCCTTGTTACAAATTTCACCGATATAACAACAAAGGTATATCAATGACGAAAGCTACAATGGCGTTTAGAAATGTCCATTGGCAGGCCAAGAGAAGACTATTTTGGAAAGTGTATCACTCATTCCAAGGATACATTTTCAAAAAATAGTCTTCTCTTGGCCTGGAAATGGACATGCATTCGCTGAGAAAAATGTAGATTTTGAAATATTTTATGCAGTTAAATTATTCACGATTATTCGATTGTTTCGTTTTTAATCATATAAATTCAGGATTTAAATATTGTTTCCAAAATGAACATCAGTTTTTATATGAAAGGGAATTCACCTTTCCAGTGTATCCATCCATCATCTGACCTCGTATGATGTCATAATCATTATGCGTGTATGATGATGTCACATTCATTACGTCACAAAGGGTTCCATATAGACCGTCACCAAATCTCAAAGAGTGACACATTGCATAAATTGTATGTCTTAATGAACATGCAATTGAATATTTTGAAACTAATGTGACTGGGCGCTGTTGCTGCCTTAGGCAGCAACAGCACCCAGTCAAATTAATTTCAAAATATTCAACAGCTTACCTGTGTAGTTTTTTGGAAAGCGATAGTCAAAGTGTTCAGAGATCAATCGATCCCAACATGAGCGGGGTGTGGGTGGAGCTTAGCTGGAGATGGGCGGAGCATAGCTCTGGGCCTTCGATTTACCTCATTTGGACACCGCCTATCTGGTCCGGGATCCATCAATGCTCCTAGAACCTAGAGAATTTTGAAATCTGAGAGATTGATTTTGAGCCATTTTAGTTTTAATAGCACTATAAGACCTCTGAATGGCCATAAACTGCCACAATATCCATCCCTGAGTATTTCATTGACTGAAAATCAGTTATTTAAGTGTTCATAGTAGCCAGTAGGACTTTAATTTGGGCTCACTAATATAGGCAGATTTCATTTGGGCATGACTTGTAAAGTCATAGCTAAGGGGTAATCTAAAGCCCTGTAGCTAAAACTGGAAAAGTCCATTGAGTATGGGTGTTTTAAATTCAAGCAGTCTCGGGGTTAATTATTTATTACAACGTATGGGAGAATGTGATTGTATTTTTTATAAATTATATCTTACTTGTTCACTTCCAGGTCTGGCCATCAGGGTCAAAGGGCACACTGCCAATGACTGCCGACATTCTGAATCTCCAAGACACTGATGAGACTCAGAATCCAGGTGCAATGTCATTATCTGTGCATATATCACAGGGGCAAACCGTGTCAATGACGCCAACGTCGAATGAACCCAGTGTGGTAAGAATACATAGATAATCTGAGAGTTATGTCCCTCAATGATCACACTACGGATTAAACATAATGTGGTAGGAATAGATTGATGTCAAATTATATGCCCTTAGTGATCACAACACCCAGTTAACAACGTGGTGAGAATAGATACCTTTAACCCTTAAATTTGATCAAGAAAATTTCAATTTTTTCATTCAAAATGTCCATTTGCAGGCCAAGAGAAGACTGTTTTTGAAAATTTACTATTGGAATTACTGGCTCAGTTATCGAGCCAGACATTCCAGTGGTAAATTTTCAAAAATAGTCTTTTCTTGGTCTGCAAATGGACATTTCTCAAGACCACTGTAGAAGCCGTTTTTGGCTAATATGAGGGTTAAAGGGTTAACCCTTACCACTCTGATGTCAATATTCTATCTGTTATGGCGTCAATCACAAAGAAACTGGTGTACATTTTTCAACAATTTTGGTGGACACGGTTGCTATCAGACAGCAACATCTTCCACCAAATTTGTTGAAAAATGAACACCAGTTCATCTCTTAATTTAATTTGTAAATTCAAATTTTTTGGGGGGACATCTGAGCGGTAAACCACAAGACCGAATGAATACAGTGCGATAATTATCCATTCATAATGTGAGAGTTATCCTCCTTTAATGACCATACCAGCGAGTGAACCAGTGTGGTAAGAATACGTAGATATTGTGAGGGTTATTTCCCTTTAATGACCACCCAACCCTGAGAAACCATTCAGTGTGGTAAGCATGCATAGGTAAACTGCAAATGGACATTTCTCAATTCAAGGTGGATCAGTTTCCATTATAAATCTACTCTGATCTGTATGTGCTACAGATCACAGAATCAGTGGTTAATTTATAGCCCTTCTGTCTGTTGCCAGTCAGGCCAGTGAATATAAATATGTGTAAATATTTGCCTAGATGAAAGTATTCTACTACGGAAATTATCGATGTTATTGGTGTGTATACACGTGCACAAATACGCACGCACAGACATTTTGTACACAAAAAATGTTCATTTGTAGAATTATTGTTTATGCAAATTTACCAATGGAATTACTGGCTCTGATATTGAGTCATTCATTTCACTAAACTAGTAAATTTTCAAAAATAATCTTCTTGGTCCGCAAATGGATATTTCTCAAAGACAACAACAGAAGCTGTGTTCACTGGCTTGAGTATTAAAGGGTAAATAGTCAAGCCGTCCAATCCAACCCCTGCAGTGGTCTTGAGGACTCTCCATTTGCAGACTAAGAGAATATTTTTGAAAATTGACCACTAGAATGCCTGGCTCGGTAACTAAAGCAGCAATGTCTTTCAATCCAATTATGTTCAAACTATACAACAGTAGCATTTAAATTTTGTTCTGGAAACATTAAGTTATTTATGGGCCTGTACTGTAAGCTATTCTAATATATATGTTAGAATAATTTATGTTATTTTGCGTTTTAGGAACCGCTGAGGGAGGACGTGAATCCTAAAGCTGTCGTTGATTTAGTGATTGATAGCTCATACCTATGTCAATACTGCCCTGAAAAATTCAAATCTTATTTCAGTCTGAAGACACATATGGTCAAACACAAAGATGTGCAGGTTGGTTCTAGGCTTAAAGTTATCATGTCTAATTAAAATTGAATACTGTGAGACATACTTTGTGAACATTGACTGAAAGTCAAATTATTACCAAAGACCGGTGTGACCATTGCCTTCCGGTTTTCACTTCAAGAGTATACTTACCTCCCTAATACTTTTGATATTGCTAAATATTGGCTTTCACTCAATAAACACTCAGATTTAAAACAGTTAGGTGCCCCTACTGGGCAGGGAGTCAGAGCGTAGTCTGGCGGATGCCAGCCCCACCACCGCGCATGCGCAGACTAGCACTTCCTCTTTGCTAGATTATTGGCAAAGAGAACACACATGTCTTTTTGAGTCATAAGCTTTTTTGCTCTTAAACTGTTTTTTGGTGTATCTTTTGGAGTGATAGTGTCTGATTTGTATGGCAGGAGGGAACACTTCGCCACAGGAGGACTTAGGACCTTTAAATCAGGTGACTTCTAGTAAAATTAGCGAGTTTTCTTCCCGGTGTATTGTGTTTCCGGGACTCGCGTTTACCGTGATAAGCGCCTTAGTTAGTTGGTTTATGTCAACTCGGTGCTACCTAGGACTAATTTCTCTTTCTGTTTATGTCCACAGGTCTGTATGACGCTAGGTGGTGACATCACAGTCGCAGAGAGTTAGTTTTCTCTCCACCATGGTTCCATTTCCTACTAACACTGTTAGGTTATCTAACCAAATGAAAAATATGTCCAGTGAGTTGGAGGCCTAGTATAAAGGTCTTCTCACTTTGCCCTCTTTATCCAATTCCTTCCCCATGAGGTGGAGAGAGTTAAGAGGCGTGCAGATGGTGGAGTTCTCCGGTTCGTCACGTTGGATGGTTTGTCTATACAAAGTGTCAGGTATCTAGTTATTGATAATGTGGTGATGTTAATTATTGTAAACAAACAAAGGGAGATAATTAACATTTTTGCCAGAAAAGAGTTATCTATATGTATCTGATGGTTGTGTAGTCGACTTATCCATTCAGCATACAATTCGTCCTTGCACTTGGATGTTTTGTTGGGATCGTATTTTTCCTGTCACGGGATTAATGACGTCATAATCAGCCTGGCTATATGTTTATCAGCAATTCAAGCGCTATGCTGGTTTCTGATGTATATTGATCTTTATGATCGTTTTCCTTCTCTTTGAGTTGGATTGAGTTTCTAAGCTTAACTAGTTGCTCATACTCCTTGTCCTTTGGCCTGTTTCAGGGACCGGGTTGCGCGTCCTGTGGTCGTTTTATTCATGTAAAGTTCTGGCCGCATCTGTGCTGTCAATGTAGCCCTTGTGGTCCATTGGTTAATTGTGACATATGTAAGCACGGGGGGGGGCGAGTTAATGTCCGAATTCTTGTGCTGCTTACAGGCGACGGACAAGGTGGTAGAGGAGGAGAAGAAGAAGAAGCGGAAACGAGAGGTTGTAAGTAGGAAGGGTAAGGGGAAGGTCTCGTCCGCGGTGGATATGGAGGCCTTCCGGACCGAGATGTTGGGAGAGATGAAGAGGACAATAAAGGATTTGGTTCCAGGGTTGCTTCGTGGCATGCTTCCTGGACCAAATCCTTTACTGTCCTCATCATCGGCTTCGGAGCAGGTAATCCCCGCCTCTGGATCGATTTTCTTTAGTCCGCTTCCGTTGTTCGACGATTCAGAGGTGGCCCCATTAGAGGGGGCGTTCCACGGCCCTGGCAGCAGGCTTCTTGCCGCGCCGATAGGGGACCGTGGACGGTTGTCGCTGGAACCCGCGGGCTGCTTATCAGTCCAGGGGTATCCGCACGCCGCGGTGGCCAGTACCTCCTATGGCACCGTTCCTGGTCAGCCCGGGTTAGCTCTCTTTGCTGACCCGGGGTCTAATCTTTCTGACCAGGGTAATGAGGATTACCTGCTAGGGTCGCCGTCTGACGACGTGGACATGGATGAAGACGTTTGTGCACCCCTCGCGGGGAATACAGGCGCCTTATTCCACGGTTTTACTCACCCTGGAGTAAAGTCCGCGGCTCAGGTGGTGGCCCAGGGCGCTGCTGATGGCCAGCGGTACCGCATACCTCGGCTTGCCGAGGGTGTTGCTGGTGCTGGCCGGGCCCGTGGTGAGACTATATATACCCCGCGCTCTGCCACGGTGCCTGCTCCTGGTCAAACCAGTGATATTCTCATGCCGGTGCTGTCAGGCCCGCGTGTTTTCCCTGGCTTGCCAGGTGTATCAGCATACCCGCCGTCAAGCTCTACTGCTTGCGCTCAGGAGGAAGACGAAGGACCCCGTCTTGTAGAGCGCTCGCAGTTAGCCACGGAGGAGGATTGGTATGACGCTTGCCAGTGGTTGGTGAGCGTTAGGCCTGATCTGCCCGTGGGGCAGTCGGCTAGCCAGCGTGTTCACACGCCGTGGTTATCTGGGAAACCGACTGCTAACGCTATGCCTTCTCTGCCGCTGGCGGAGCATGTCGTTGACATGTTCAAGGCGGCGGAGTCGTCCATTATGTCGAGTGGACGTCTCGCGAAGGCCCCTCGCGAGGTGGCCAGGCGTTGTCGCATCGTGCCCCTGGATTACCAGCGGTACGGTGTGGTACCCAAGCCCAGCGTGGATGACCGCGCGGCTTTGGGTGAGGATGCGCGGCCAGGCTCCCGTTCTGACACGGGTGTCTTGTGCGCGAACGCGTTGCGTTCGGCGAATACCGCGTTGCGTGATGCGGAGGAGAGTGGGAGGGCTTCGATTGCCGCTCTGTCCCACGTCTCCCAGCTGTTACAGGGGGTAGTAACGGCATCCGCATCGCGCCAGCCAAGTCCGGTCACTGTCCAGCGAACCATCCAGGATGGTATTAACCTGGCGCTGGACTGTATGACTCGGGCGGTGACCAGGAGTGTCAGGGCAAGACGCACGTTTGCCCTGGACAATCTGTGCCCGTCTCAGGACCTGTACAGTAGGCTACTGCGTACGCCTATGACGGGCCCTGGTCTTTTTGGAGGTGAGGGATGTCGCCACCTCCAAGAGACGGTCACCCTGGTGAATAACCAGAGGGCGCTGCGCGAGCAGTTTGATGTGCTGCGTCGTGCTAACGCTCGCGCCGCGGCCCCGGCGTATCGTCCCCTGCAGGCTCGAGGTGGTGCTGGCCAGGTCAGTGGCCAGCCACCGTCGCAGCGTCGGCCTCGGCCGCGTGCGATTCGGCCAGCAGCGAGGGGGGCGCAGGTTCCTCAGGCGCCGTCAGCCAGGCAGCCGCCCGCGCACCGAGGTGCGCGCGGGGCGGGGCGGGGCGCGCGAGGATCTGGGCGTGGTTATCGTTCCTGACAGGACGCTTACCGCGGTAAGAACCACTCCGGTGTGTATGGCGACGGAGACAGTGCCGCTCTTGCATGCCTCGTGTCCACCGCGGTCCCTAGGTGGGCCGGTGGGAGGCCGGCTGGCCGGCCACATGCAAGAGTGGGAACGGTTAACTCAGGACCGTTTAGTCTTGCGATGGCTTTCCGTCGGGTATCATCCAGAGTGGGTGACAGGCCCGCCGTCGCGACTGTCTCTGGTGCCAGTCTGGACTCCCATTCCGAGAGATCCAGAGCAAAGGTTGTGTATCGAGGAGGAGATAAATTCCCTCATACAAAAGGGAGCTATTCAGCCGGCACAAAGGTGTCCGGGCTTCTATTCAACCCTGTTCTTAGTAACAAAACGCACCGGAGGGTGGAGACCGATTCTCAACCTCAAGCCATTGAACAAGTTCATCGAGACGCCCAGTTTCAAGATGGAAACGGTGCGCTCGGTGTTGGCGGGGTTGGAGAGGGGGATGTGGACGGCGTCGATAGATTTGAAGGACGCTTATTTCCACATCCCCGTCCACGGGAGTTTCTGTCGCTTCCTGAGGTTTGCATTCCAGGGCAGACAGTTGGAATTCAGGGTGTTGCCCTTCGGAATTTCCACGGCTCCTCGGGTTTTCACCCGTGTGGTTCTTGCGATCACAGCATACCTCCGCAGGAGAAGCATAGCAGTCCACACGTACATAGACGACTGGCTGTTGAAAGCGCACACCCGGGAAAGTTTGTCCGCCAATCTGGAGATTGTTTTGAAAATTCTCACAGACTTGGGCTGGATGATCAATTTCCCAAAATCAGAGCTGACTCCATCCCAGAAGTTTGTTTACCTGGGGATGTTCTTCGATCTAGAGACAGGATATGTTTATCCTACTCAGGAGAGAGTTCAAAAACTCATCTCGTTGATTCAGTCAGTGTGCGACAGTCGTCATGTCCTGGCACGGGTTTACTTGAGAATGCTGGGGTTGATGGTTTCGTTGGAACCAGTCATTCCTCAGGCCGCCTTACGCAGGCGGCCGATCCAGTTGTTTCTCATGACACAATGGACCCAGAGTACAGGTTCGCTGGACTCGAATGTGTCAGTGTTGGCGCCTCTGATTCACCACCTGCAATGGTGGTTGAATACAGAGAATCTCTTGCCGGGGGTTTTGCTAACCCCTCCCCACCCTCAGGTGACTGTGTATACAGATGCATCGATGGAGGGCTGGGGAGCTTGCCTGGAAGAATCCACGATATCAGGGCTTTGGAATCTGGAACAGTCAAAGGAACATATAAATCTACTGGAGCTAAGAGCAGTAGTCCTGGGCCTGGAACATTTCTTACAGAAAGTTCAGGGCAAGATTGTTCTTATTCGTTCAGACAACTCAACAGTTGTGACTTACATAAACCGCCAGGGCGGAACGAAGTCGCCCAGTCTCTGTATGATGACATGGAAACTGCTTTGTTGGTGTCTGGATCACCAGATTACCTTGAAAGCAGTTCATATTCCGGGAAGGTTAAACCTGCTAGCAGACTCATTGAGCCGAAGGATGAGTGTTTTACCCACGGAATGGCAACTAAATCAATGTGTGGCGGATCGTCTGTTCGACCATTGGGGGAAACCCAACATCGATTTGTTCGCGACGAAGAAGAATGCGAAGATGACGACGTACGTCTCTCCGATTCCGGATCCAAGCGCTTTCGCAACAGATGCGTTAGCTATCAGCTGGGGGAGAATGTATGCATACGCATTCCCTCCAGCAATCCTGATTCCAAAAAATTCTTCAGAAAATCAGACAAGAGGAATGCCAAGTGCTTCTGATCGCCCCGGATTGGCCAAGCCGATCATGGTATACGGATCTGCTGGACCTTCTGGTCTGCAATCCGGTTCCTCTGCCTCTGATGGACGATATTATCTTCCAGGGCAAGGCCCTTCACAACAATCCGTCAATGTTCAGATTGACTGCGTGGATGTTGTCAAGGAATCTAGAATTAAGGAGGGCTTTTCTGAGCAAGCAGCCATGTTTATGGCCAAAGCCAGGAGGGGGTCAACCTCCAGAGCATATAATTATAAAATCAACAGATTTGCAGAATGGTGCTCAAAAAGATGTATTGATCCAATGGATTCATCTATTCAAGTAGTAGCTGATTTCCTCTGTCACCTCTATGATGCCTATAGCCTCAAGCCTAACTCTATTGCTGGTTATAAGTCAGCATTGATGTCTGTTATTCCTTGCTTGGCTAAGAGGGGAAGTGATGAAGTGAATACATTAAATGTATTAATTAAAGGCATGGGCAATCTAAGACCAAGGAATCCACCTGTGATTCCGTCTTGGAGTTTATCGCTAGTGCTTCAAGTACTAGGTGATAAGCCTTTTGAACCACTTAGTTCCATTTCTATGAAACTATTAACACTGAAGACTGTGTTTTTAATTGCTGCGGCCTCGGCTAGGCGTAGGAGTGAAATTCATGCCTTATCAGCCGAGGATGACCGTTTTGTGGTTTCAGGGGAAGGCCTTAAGCTGCTACCTAGGATTAATTTCTTGGCTAAAAATCAGTCGTTGAAATATCCAGGTCAACCTATTATTTTGCCTGCTTTAACTAGATATGATCCTAATTCTAAAGCATGGTGTCCCGTCCGGGCGCTGCGCCGGTACAAACAACGTACGGCGGCATGGCGCACCGACCAGTCAGCATTATGGTTGTCATATATTGAACCCCATGGGAGGGCTTCTAAGGACACCATTTCCAGGTGGATTGTGGAATGCATTCAGTTTTGCCATAAATCCGCCACCGGGAAGCAGGTTGACGTGGCCAAGGCTCACAGTGTCCGCGGCGTAGTGACATCCACGGCCCTATTTAATGGGGTCCCTGTGGATGATATTATGTCGGTGGCTCAGTGGCACTGTGAGTCAAGTTTTACAGACCATTATCTCCGTGACACCTCTAATCCTCTCGCCTTGTCGGTTTTGAAAAAATAAATCGGTTTATATTTTTTGAGGAGGTTTTTCCTCATTACTTATATATTTCACAATTAATTTATGGAAACACCCACTTTTTTGGGCCTGCATCGGTCTTTGCCAATGGGAAGATGATGTCAGCAGCCATTTCAACAAGGTCAGTCTTGTTCATGTGTTGTCCGTTGTTGATTGTATTGTCACGATTACCCGTTATTAATATGGTGATGGTTTGTGTATTTGTGTGGTTCATTGTTGAGAGTTACGAAAATGGAGCTTTTTCGTCTCTGTCCTGTAGTACATGGCACTTGTACATAGAGAGCGTATAGGACATTGAGGTCAGTCGACTCTTCCTCCCAGGAAGGAGGGGGGGGAGCGCATATGACATTCGGTCATCTCTCATACATCGGTGGTGTTATCCGATGGTTAGTCAAATCCTGACTGTTTTTTCTTACAGTTTCAGAAGTTTAAGTGCCTTAAACGCAGAAAAGCGTATAGGGATGAGCTGGTCTTTTGACCTCGCCTCCCTCCCGCCAGATTCACTTTCGAATTCTGGCAATATCAAAAGTATTAGGGAGGTAAGTATACTCTTGAAGTGAAATAAACGAAATCTAGGATTTCTTTTTTCACGAGAGAGTTGATACTTACCTCCCTAGATACGGACCCGGCCTCTCCACCCCACAGAGGCTCGGTCTTCAGACTCTTAATAGTTGCATGTGTGTCAGCCAATAATCTAGTCAGAGGAAGTGCTAGTCTGCGCATGCGCGGTGGTGGGGCTGGCATCCGCCAGACTACGCTCTGACTCCCTGCCCAGTAGGGGCACCTAACTGTTTTAAATCTGAGTGTTTATTGAGTGAAAGCCAATATTTAGCAATATCAAAAGTATTAGGGAGGTAAGTATCAACTCTCTCGTGAAAAAAGAAATCCTAGATTTCGTTTAATGTCTGTCTAGGTTGTCTTTGATTTGTTGAAAATCAAAATTAAATTTTTGCTCGTTGAATTTCGATTTGCGCGCAAATAAATTACTATTTTAGAAAAGTTTCCGCTGCAATAACTGGCACAATTAGCGAGCCAGTTATTTCAGTGGACAATTTTCAAAATAGTCTTCAAGGTGTGGGTTTTGGACAATGGTGGACATTTTAAGACATTGCAAAGGGAAGTTTTGGCTGGCTTCACCATTAAATGGTTAAAGACTGAATATCCTTTTCATGGTGTAACAGAAATCTGTAGGGGCAGTGAGTTTCTGTAAAAAACAACAAAAAAAAATGGACTGAATTCACGGAATTGATATTTCACTTCAAGAGTATACTTACCTCCCTAACACTTTAATATTCCCAAATATCGACTCGTTCAATAAACACTCAGATTAAAAAAATTAGGTGGCCCTACTGGGCAGGTAGTCGGATGACAGTCCGGCGGATGCCAGCCCCAACCTCGCGCATGCGCAAACTAGCACTTCCTGTTTTCCAATTTATTGGCAAAGAGATACACATGCTAGTTAAATTTCTTCCTAAGTTTTCTGCTTGTTGCGTCTAAAGAAACTCAATTCCACGTGATAACGATGGCTTCTCATGCTAAATTACTGGAGGAAGGACCGGGACCGAGTTATCAGGTGACTTCTAATACATATTTGTCTAATTTAGTGTTTTAATCCCATGTGTAATGTGTTTCCAGGATTCGCGATTAGACGTGATTGTCGTCATTATAACTGATTTATTTACATCTGGCACTATGAAAGTCTAATCTCTGTGTTTGTGTCCACAAGTATCTATATATTATTGAAAAGGACAGCACATCTTCAGAGGGTTTGTTTTTCTCTCCACCAAGGTTCCTTTTCCCACTAACATGTTAGGAACAACGTCTATGCCCAGTAAGTTGGAGGTCTCGTAAGAAGATCTTCTCACTGCCCTCTTGGTCCATTTCCCTTCCCCTTATTGTGGAGAGAGGTAAGAGTCATAGAGAATGGTGAAGTATCCAGTTCATGAGTTTGGGTAGTATGCTATGCTAAAGAAGCAGGTATTTTAGTGTTATTATATTAGGCACTTCTAATTATTTAGAAATATTTCTGAAATCTGCTGCCAATTTTATCACTGCCTATCTGATGTTTACAAAGCTTGTATCGCTATCCTTCCCAGTTTTTATGTACTGGATTTGGAATACAATTCATCCTTACACATGGATATTGTTTCCAGTCGGATTGCCTGAAGATATGATGTCATAATCAGCCTTGCACTTTTTATTAACAAAAGATTTTGTCCAACGCTTATCTAAAGAAAAATTTTGTAATGGTCTTTATGGCCATTGGTCCTCTCCTGTTTATTTTGGTGTTTGAATTTTACTAATTCATTAACTAAAATACCCATTGTCTTTTTCTTGTGGCCTTTCAGAAACCTGGTTGTCCCAACTGTGGTCGCTTCATTAAGCCTAGATTCGCCTCTCATCCATGCTTTACTTGCATTTCTTGTGTGCCACTGTTAAACTGTGATGTATGTAAAAAGAGGGGGGGGGGGGGGGCGATCTAATGTCTGACTTTTTGTCGCTTCAGGCCAAGGAGAAGGCATCAGAGGATGAGAAGTGCTCAAAGAAGGAGAGGGAGGGTAAGTGTGAGTAAGAAGGGTAAGAGGAAGGCGTCCACTTCCATGGATATGGAAGCCTTCCGTCTAAAGATGTTGGGAGAGATGAAGAAGACTATTAAAGCGATGTGCTCCCTGGACCAAATCCTTCATTGTCTCCTTCTGCTCTGGAGCAAATAATCCCCACCTCTGAACCGGTTCTCTTTAGGAACGTATCAGTTTTCGCCCATGATTTAGAGGTGGTCCCTTTTGAAGGGACAGAAGCTTACTATGAGAACACTGGCAGCTTGGTGGACCCTGGTTCCCGCTTATCGGGTCCTCGGGCGTGTCCGCATCCTACAGATACCATATCCTCTTACAGTACCTTTCCTGGCCAGTCCGGGTTAGCATTCCTCACTGACCCAGAATCTAATCTTTCTGGCCAGGAAGAAGAGGATTATTTGCTGGGTTCGCCTTCTGGCGTCATGGACATTGAAACTGACAGATGGCCACCAAGACTGGTCTGATGCTTGTCATTTGCTACTCAACGTCAGGCCAGATCTTGCTGTGGAACAGCCGGCTAGCCAGCGGGACCAGCGCCCGTGGCTAGCAGGTAAGCCGGCTGCTACCGCGATGCCATCTCTGCCGCTAGCAGAGCATATTGTGGATATGTTCTCAGCGGCAGAGACATCCATTAAGGCAAATGGACATCTCGCTAAGGCCCCTCGCAAGGTGGCAAAGCGATGGCGCATCGTACCTGGTGAATACCAGCCATACGGTGTAGTGCCTAAGCCCAGTGCAGATGATCGCGTTAGGCGAAGACACGCGGCCAGGCTCTGACATGGGAGCGCTGTGCACGAGCGTGCTGCGCTCGGCTAACACCGCCTTGCGCGATGCGGAAGAGAGTTCTCGAGGGCATCCATCGCAGCGCTCTCGCACATCTCCCTGCTGTTACAAGGGGTAGTAACGGCATCTGCATCACACCAGGCAAGCCCGGTAACAGTCCAGAGGGCCATCCAGGATGGTATTAACCTGACTGGATTGTTTAACCCGGTCAGTTACCAGGAGTGTCCGGGATTACATTTGCACTTGACAATCTGTGCCCATCCCAGGACCTGTACAATAGGCTTCTGCATACACCTATGACAGGTCCAGGTCTCTTTGGGGGTGAGGGATGTAAGCACTTCCAAGAGACGGTCACCCTGGTGAATAACCAGAGGGCTCTGCGTGAGCAATTTGAAATGCTCCGCAGAATGGAGCACGTTCACGCACCGCCCCCTGTGTACCGTCCTCGGCAGGCATGGGTTGGCAGTGGCCAAGTCAGAGGCCAGCCACCAGTGCAGCGCCAGCCTCGGCCGCATGTGCTCCGGCCAGCAGCAAGGGGGGGGGGGGCCACAGGCTCCTCCAGCGCAGCCAGCCAGGCAGCCGCCTGCACACCGAGGTGCGCACGGTGCAGGCCGTGGTGTGCGAGTGGTAACGTGCCTGATGGGCCTGTTGCCACAGTAAGGACCATTCCAGTGCTTCTGGGTCCAGAGACAGTGCCACTCTTGCATTGCTCATGTCCACCCCTCTCCCTGGACGGCATCAATGGATTTGAAAGATGCATATTTCCACATTCCAATGGCGAGGAGTTTTCACCGGTACCTGAGGTTTGTGTTCCAGGGCCATCAGTGGGAATCCACGGAATTACAAGAGCTCCTCGGGTCTTCACCAGGCTGGTCCTTGCGATAACAGCATACCTCCGCAGGAGAAGCATAGCAGTCCATACGTACATAGACGACTGGCTGTTAAAAGCACACAATCAGAAAAGTCTATCAGCAAATCTGGAGATAGTTCTAAAAACTCTCACAGACTTAGGCTGGATAATCAACTTTAAAAAATCAGAGCTGTCTCCATCCCGGAAGTTTGTTTACTTGGGAATGTTCTTCGATCTACAGATAGGATATATTTATCCTACTCAGGAGAGGGTACAAGTACTCATCTCATTAATACAGTCAGTGTGCAACAGTCATCATGTCCTGGCACGGGTTTACTTGAGAATACTGGGGTTGATGGTTTCATTGGAACCAGTTATTCCACAGGCAGCCTTAAATTAGTCAGAGAAAGTTCTAGTCTGCGCATGCGCGAGGCTGAGGCTGGCATCCGCCGAACTGTCATCTGACTACCTGCCCTGTAGGGCCACCTAACTTTTATTCTGAGTGTTTATTGAGTGAAAGTCGATATTTGGAAATATCAAAGAGTGTTAGGGAGGTAAGTATCAACTCTCGTGAAAAAAGAAATCCGTGATTTCGTTTAATTTGAAGCAGAAAAGTTATTTTCAAACAGAAATCAACTGAAATGGCAATTATCTGCAAAACTTTTGTAGATTAAAATGGAAAGCTGATATTCAAATGGAAATTTAGTGGATAAGGACATTTTCCTCCAGAAATAAGACATTCTCACGGACAATTGTAAATTAATACCCACCTATATTTTCTGCCCCCTAACTTCCAGCTTTCTGGTTATACTAATAACACAATGCACAACCTAAATTTGAGTTTTCTTGACATATTAGCTCACCTGGCCTGAAAGGCCAAGTGAGCTTATGCCGTGGCGACCGTCCGGCATGTGTCCATCCATCATCCGTCCGTCAACTTTTCCTTTAAATGACTTCTCAAGAACCAGTGGGCTGATTTCAATTATATTTGGCATCCTAGGACATAGGGATCCAAGTTTGTTCAAATGGTGCCCATCGGCCAATTTGGCCGGTGGCCATCTTGGATTTCGGCTGATTTTTAGGAAACGTCTTTAAAAATCTTCTCGGAAACCGCTTGGGAAATCGATTCAAAACTCATGAAACATCATCTTGGGAAAGAGGTAAGCCAAGTTTGTTCAAGAAGGCTTGATTGACCAAAAGGTTCGGTGGTCATCTTGGATGACCTAGTTTTCCCGAAAACGACTTCTTCTCCAGAACTGCTGAAGGGATCAGGCCAAAATTTGGGAGATATGATTAGGGACTAAGGGCCATTAAAGTTTGTACAAGGGAAGTTGATCTATCAAAAAACGCGGCCGCCGGGGTCCAATCAAAATGTAGCGTGTTTGGCGGCCATATTTGATTTTGAGACCAAAATTGGTTCTATATATGTTTTTGGGTATACTGAGCTCAAATTTGCAATTTTCGAAACTGTTGGATCAATGGTTTGGCAACCATCTTGGATTATTTTCCCGCCAAAGGCGCCCATACTAAAGCAATGGAAAATTTTTAATGTCTTCTTCTGGAGAACTACTAGACCGATTTCAATTATATTTGACAGGAAGCATCCTTAGGGCATAGGGATCCAAGTTTGTTCAAATGAAGCCGATCAGCTAATTTGGCCGGTGGTTATCTTGGATTTCGGCCGATTTTAGGAAATGTGCTTAAAAATCTTCTCCAAAACCGGTTTGGGAATCGATTCAAAACTTATGAAACCTCATCTAGGGAAAGATGTATGCCAAGTTTGTTCAAGCCGACTTGATTGACCGACTGGTTTGGCGGCCATCTTGGATGACCTAGTTTTCCCGAAAACCACCTCTCCAGAACCGCTAAAGGGATCAGGCCGAAATTTGGGAGATATGATTAGGGACTAAGGGCCATTAAAGTTAGTTCAAGGGAAGTTGCTCTGTCAAAAAACATGGCCGCTGTTGGCCTATCAAAATGTAGCGTGATTGGTGGCCATATTGGATTTTTTTATTTTATGGATTTTGAGGCCAAAATTGGTTCTATATTTAAGTGCACACGCCGCTTAGGTGATCATGATGCAAGTTAATGAAATGTAAATGAAATAAAATAGAATAAGCAATTTTGTGAAATGGAAAATGTCTGTCCGTAAATCTGACATACCATGCATCTGTTACCTATAGCATATTCTATCACCCGAATATTAAGCTAATATAAGATTAATGACACATTCATTTAACCCTTTAATGGCTAAATTTACTTAAGAAAATTAAAATATTTTATTAAATGTCCATTTGCAGGATAAGCGAAGACTATTTTTGAAAATTTACCACGGGAATGGCTGGCTCGGTTTCGAGCCAGTTATTCCAGTGGTAAATTTTCAAAATTGGTCTTCTATTGGCCTGCAATTGACCTTTAATTTTTCCAGATTACTGCAGAGGTCGGTAGCTTCGGCATGAAAAGGTCAACTCTGCTGCTTTCTTCCAGGTATACAGGTGCGTCGTGAAGACTTGCAATGCAACATTTAAAGCATTGGATGAGTTTCTCACACATACTAAGACCCACGATAATGAGATGACATACAAGTGTCATGTATGCAACCACGTGTTCCCGACGTTATATGACCTCGGTGTGCATCAGTACCAGAATGCACACCCGAATTCATGCACGCCTAAATTAGGAGCCAGGTATTGCGATTAACCCTTTCATGGATGAATTCCGTATATCTCAATTTTGAGATAATACAAGAAAGCTGTTGAATATTTTGAAATTAATATGTGTGGAAGCTGTTGCTGTCTCGGAAGGAATTTGCTTTTTCAGGAATTTGTCAGTGAAAGGGATAATTCCACCAACTTACAGTAATTTATGATTTATACTGTCTACTTGTATCATAGACATGCTGATGTCAAGATGTTAACTACCCTCCCCATAATCAAGAGGGTATTGCAATCAAATGCATGCGTGAGTGTGCGTACATGTGTGTCTGTGCATGCATGTGAATGTCCATTCGTACATGCGTATACGGTCGTGCGTATATACCCATGTGTGTGTGGGTGCCCATGTGTGTGTCCATGCATTCGTGTGTGCATGCGGGTGTGGATGAGTGCATGTCCGACGCTGTATCTACAAAAACTACTGAGCTACTTTGGCTCGAATTCTACCATAAAGGATCTTCCAGTGAAAGTGGATTCCAGACGTGGGCCATGATCTGGATAAAAAACTAGCCACGATCAGGATAAAGAAATTTTGTAATTTGGTTTATGGAAAGTCATGGAAAAGTCATTGAATTTAGCAATGCATTGAAGCAAGTACAAACCCTGTGTATTATTGTTGTGTTTAGGCAGTACCAGTGCAGTCAATGCTGGAGTAAATACTCGACTGCTGAGGGTTATGAGCACCATATGAGCTCCACATCTCACCATTATCCATGCTCTCACTGTGATAAAGTGTTCGCTAGCGAGAAATATCTCCGCAGACATTTACAGACACACGGACAGACAAGTAAGCTAACCCTTGCCACTCCGATGTCAATATTCTATCTTTTACCCTGTCCATAGCAAAGAAACTGGTTTATACTTTTCAATTTTGTGGACGATGTTGCTGTCTCCGACAGCACAATTTTCCACCAAATTTGTTGAAAAATGTATGCCAATTCATCTTTTCATTTAATGTGAAAATCTAAAATTCTAACATCAGTGTGGTATGGACTATATAATCAGGCTGTAGAAGTGGCTACTGTAATAATTCATCTCTGTGACATTGTGCTAATAGTTATAATCCCCATGCATGCTATATGATTTGAAGAAAATGGTAGGGATATTGTAATCACATCCATCCACTTGTTCATCCATCAATTCGGCTATCTTGTATGAAACTGTTTGCTGGCGATGTTTACATTATGCAAGTTACCATATCATTGTCAGGCAATGGTTACATTAGGCTTCCCCCCACCCTCCACACCCTTTGGAAATTTACAAGACCACTGCAGAGGCCAGCTTCGGAGAGCTTGACCCGTAACCCTTTGGCCCTATTAAGCCGGGCGAGAATTATCGTCTCAATTCCGGCCTCAGTGAGACTTGAAATACTCAACAAAACTTACCAGTGGAATGAGTATACCGATAATCAAGCTAGTCATTCCAGTGGTAAATTGTAAAAAGTATGTTTCTTATAGACATTTTCTTTGAGAAAATTGACATTTTCTTGACCATCCTTGACTGTTAACCCTTTAATACTCATATCGGCCGAAAACAGCCTGTGCAGTGGTCTTGAGAAATGTCGATTTGCAGACCAAGGGAAGAGTATTTTTGAAAATTTACCACTGGAATGACTGGCTCGATAACTGAGCCAGTCATTCCATTGGTAAATTTTCAAAAATACTCTACTTTTGGTCTGCAAATTGACATTTTCTAGGAGAAAATTGAAAATTTTTTAACAAATTTTAAATGTTAAAGGGTTAAGCGTTTAAAATCTGTATTGACTTGTGTGTTTTAGATCAGTATGAGTGCAGTATCTGCCACAAGATGTTCAAACAGGAACATTACCTGAAGATGCACATGCTCATTCATAGCGGAGCAAAGCCGTTCTCGTGTGATCAATGTAGCGCATGCTTCAACCGCAAGGATAAGCTTAGCAGACACAAGCTCGGACACTTGACAATTAAAAAGCACAAGTGTCCATTCAGGAATCTTCTAGGTGAGACACAGGGCGGGCGTAGATTTTAAGGATTTTTTCTACTAACACGGACGTGTTAGTGCATCATTGATTTTACTATCCTGCAGCAAATTTCACTAACCCGATGTTTGTAAGCTCAAACCTGATCATTTCTTTAATCCATTCACCGATGGATCCCTATTAAACTCAATTCCAAGGCACTCGTACTGGAAAGCTGTTGAATATTTTGAAATGATTTGACTGGAAGCGCAGCAACGGCTTCCAGACAAATTAATTTCAAAATATTTAATAAAGCGTTGGAGGTAGCAGAAAATGTTTTGTCAATTTTTGTTAGGTACTGACATAATGTCATTATAACAGTGTTTTTTGTATTTCCTATTTTGAGAGCATTACTAACCTAGCTGGGTTAGTGCACATGTAGTTTTACTATCCTCGGGTTAACGGGTTAGTTTTAAAATCGAGCGCCGAAATTCATTTTAAAAATCGGATTTCTGAAGCATACCTTGAGAAAGCATGAAAGGAATTGGTAAAAATTTGGGACATGAATATCATACAGAAATATTTAACTAAACTCTTGGGATTGCATCCCCGCAGTCTATTCACATTCCCTGGAGGAAAATAAATCTTAAAATGTCACTTAACTTTTTACAAGAGTATGCTCGTGATGCCAGGAATGTCACATTCCACCATTCCAATCTTTATATGATAAAGAGTATATAGTTTGGAAACAATGTTGCTGATAACAACAGCTTTCATCAGTATTATTTCCAAAATAAACTTATGGACTGACTGTACAAAAATTAACCCTTTGTAATGGAGGAATCCAGTTTATCCATAAATCATATGATGTCGTAATCAACTACGTGACGTGTAGCCTGATGTCATAATTAATTATGTAATTAATGACTCGATTTAATTCCATCTTAAATGCTTAATAGTCTGTCAGGTTGTACAAATTGTAAGTCTTTATTAATTAATAAACATGCTGTTGACTATTTTGAAATAGGCAGCAACAGCACCCAGTCAAATTAGTTTCAAAATAGTCAACAGCTTACCTGTATAGTTTTCTGAAAATTAAGATTCAGAGGGTGCAGATATCGATCGATCCCAACACAGGCAAAGCGAGGGTGGAGCTTAGCAAGAGATGGGCGGGGCATAGCTAAACATGGTTTCCTCGGTTGGTGTGTTCCATCTAGTGTTGTTTTTTTCTCTTAGGTTGCAAGATGGCATTTCATCGGCCTGACAAGCTGAAAGCCCACGTCATTACACACAGTAAGATTCGGCCATATACGTGCAGTTATTGTAGGCGTGGCTTTACACGACGAGCACATCTAATCGACCATGAACGTCGACACGTTAACAACTACCGTTATAAGTGTGAAACGTGTCTGCATGGCTTTATGAGGTCAAAGCTTCTGGTGAATCATAAATGTCATGGAGCGCCAAAGGAGGGAGTCGACGGCACAAATACTGGCACCGATGCTGTGGCACCGTTTGTCGCTAATATTCGACAAGTTAACAGGTATGGCTGAGTGAGTGATATTCTGCCATAATTTATAACCTGCCCCCCCTCCTGTAAGGGGAAGAGGGTATTGTCTGTCTGTATGCGTGTCTGAAGCTGTATCTAAAAAATTACTTCTGATTTGGATCAAATATAAATATTATGAAGGAATGTGCAGTGCAAGAGGATTTCCAGACGGTGGCTGTGATTCAGTTAAGAGAACCTGGATTCGGATCAAATTTTGTATCTGTAGATATCTCGGAAACTACTGGTCCGATTTTAACACATGAAAGGGGTTAACTCTACACTATGATCCCATGACATTGGGTGTAACCCAGGAAAATCTCCCTAAATATGTAAAAAAAATCGAGAAAATCTCTGATTACTCTTGTTTTATATGTCCAGTTACCCGTTTAACTGTCCGTCTGCTGTATGTTTGCAGACAACATTTTCCAGGGGATGACTGAAAGTCAAATTGTTTTCAAAATATTCAGCATTTTATGTGTTACTGTCCCTTGAAATTATTAGCCCACCTGGCCTGAAAGCCCATCTGTGAGCGTATATGCCGTGGCGACCATCGATCAACTTTTTCTTTGAATAACTTTACAAGAACCACTGGGTAGATTTCAATTATTTTTGGCAGGAAGCATCCTTATGGCATAGAGATCCGTGTTTATTCAAACAAAGTCGATAGATCAATTTGGCCGTACATCTTTGATTTTGGCAGACTTTTAGTAATGTCTTTAATAATCTCCAAAAGCGCTTGAGAGGTCAGTTCAAAACTCATGAATTATCATTGTAACAGTTGAACGAGGGTTTTTTCAAGGGAATGTGATTGGACAAATGCTTCAGCAGGCATCTCAGATGACTTAGTTTTGCGAAAACGACTTCTCCAGAACAGCTAAACGGATCAGGTCGAAATTTGGGAGATATGATTAGGGACTAAGGACCATTAAAGTTTGTTCAAGGGAAATTGAGATGGCCAAAAAAATGGCTGCTGTGGACCAATCGAAATGCAGCCTGTTTTTGAGGCCATGTTGGATTTTTTTATTTGATGGATTTGGAAGCTGAAATTGGTTAAATCTAGTTTTTTGGTTATACTGATTTCAAATTTGTCAGACTGTATGAAACTATTGGATGGATGGTTTGGCAGTCGTGTTTGATTTTTTTTTTTCCCGCGCCAAAAACTCCCATACTAAAGCAATAGGACATTTAAAATGTCTTCTCAAGAATGAGTGGACCGATTTTAATCAAATGTGGTCAGAAACATCTTTTGGCCATAGGGATTCAAGTGTGTTCAAATTAGCTGATTGGCCTATTTGTGGCCATCTTGGTATTGGCTGATTTTTACAAACGTCTTCAGATCTCTCTGAAACTGCTTAGAGAATTGATTCAAAACTCATGAAACATCATCTAGAGTAACAGCTGAACCAAGTTTGGTCGAGGAAACTTGATTGGACGGATGCTTTTGTGGTCATCTTGGATGACCTAATTTTCACGAAAATGACTCGTCCCAAATTGCTGAAAGGGTCAGACCGAAATTTGAAGTATGATTTGGGACAAAGGGTCATTCAAATTTGTTCAAGGGAAATTAATATGTTAAAAAACATGGCCATCATGAACTAGTCAGAATTCAGCATCTTGGTAGCCATTTTGGAATTTTTTATTCGATGGATTTTGAAGCTAAAGTTGTTAGATAGGTTTTGGGGTATGTTGATTTCATATTTGCCAGTTATCAAGTTATAGGATCGAGGGTTTGACGGTCATCTTTGATTTGTTGAGCCATAGGGATTCAAGTTTGTTCAAATAAAATGATTGGCCAATTTGACCAGTGGCCATCTTGGATTTTGGCCGGTTTTTAGAAATGTCTTAAAATCGCTTTGGGTGATCGATTCAAAACTCATGAAACATGATCTAGGGAAACACTTGAAGCAAGTTTGTTCAGGGGAAGTTAATTGGCCAAATGGTTCGTCAACCATCTTGGATCACGTAGTTTTCGCAAAGACAACGTCTACAAAATCATTGAATGGATCGGGCTGAAATTTGGGACACATGATTAGGGATGAAGGGCCATTAAAGTTTGTTTACGGGAAAGTGAAACATCAAAACACCATGGGCCAATCAAAATGTGGCCTGTTTGTTTGACATATTGGATTTTTTTATTTGATGGATTATGTAGCCAAAATCGGTTTTATATAAGTTTGTGCTATAGGGATCCAAGTTTGTTCAAGCGAAGACAATCTGCCAATTTCGATGGCGACCATCTTGAATTTTGGAAGATTTTTTGAAAGATTAAAAAAAGTCTACACTGGAACCACTTGGGGGATCGATTCAGAACTCCGGAAACATCATCTATGGCAACAGCTGAACAAAGTTTGTTTGAGGGAACTGGATTGGCCAAATGCTTTAACCACCATCTTGGATGACCCGCTGAAAGGATCTGGCAGAAATGTGGAGTATGAATAGGGACTAAGGGCCATTCTGGTTTGTTCAAGAGAAGTTAATTATGTTTAAAACATGGCCACTATCGACCAATAACATTTTGGTGGTCATGTTGAAATTTTCTATTAGATGGATTTCGAAGTCGAAATTAGTTTTGTTTAGATGTTTCGATATGGTGATTTCAAATTTTCCACATTCAAATATGTCGGATAACGAGGTTTGTGGCCATCTTGGATTTTTCCTGCCAAAGATTCCCGTGGGAAATTAAAAATATCTTGTCGAGAATGTCTGGACCGATTTTAACCAAATTTGGTTGGACACATCGTTGTTCTTGTTGCAATTCTCGCCTAAACCTTAGGATTTTTGTTATAAGCAAAATGCCTGTGTTCCAGGTGTGCAATGTTGTAAAAGTACTAGTTTCATTATCTTAGTCATTTAACACACAAGCCAGCCAAAATGGCTTCAGCAGTGGTCTTGAGAAATGTCCATTTGCAGACCCAGAAGGCTATTTTTGAAAATCTACCACTAGAATGAGACCTAATGAAACGAAATCAATCTTAACATATAATGATTTAACATATAATGATTTCATTACGTATAAATGAATATAATTTTTTAGTTGTGAATTTGAATTAGAGACTGGTGTCAGTGTCACTAATTAAATTTTACAACTTAAAAAATGTATTTATATTGAATGAAATTATCATAATTATGCTAAGATTTATTTCGTTTCATTACATCTAGGCACACATTTTAACATTTTTAGCTCACCTGGCCTGAAAGGCCAAGTGAGCTTATACCATGGTGGCCGTCTGTCCGTCCGTCAAATCACGTCATCTTAACGGTTTGACCGATTTCAAACATATTTGGCTGGAATGATCCTAAGCTGGTACCCTCCAGACGTTGTTTTTTTTCAGAATTTTAATTGATCAATTTTGGGGGTGAAAATGTTAGATTTTATGAAAAATATACCGGAAATGGTCAAAATGCTACTCCTCCATAGCTGCTTGACATATTTCAACCAAATTTGACTAGATGCATTCTATGGTGGTAGGCTCTAGAACTCCTTTTCAGAATTTTGATTTATCAATTTTTTGGGTGAAAATCTGAGATTTTATGAAATCTACCGGAAATGGTCAAAATGCTACTCTTTCATAGCTGCTTGACATATTTCAACCAAATTTGGCTAGATGGATTCTATAGTGGTAAGCTATAGAACATCTATTTAGAATTTTGATTGATGAATTTTTTGGGTGAAAATCTTAGATTTTGTAAAAAAAATTACCGGAAATTGTCAAAGCTTTACTCATTAACCGCTTGGCGGATTTCAACCTAGCTTAGCTGGAAGGACCCTATGGGTGTAAGTTTCAGAACTTGTATACAGAATTTTGATTGGTAACCTCTTAAACTGCTTGGTCGATTTCAACCAGACATGGATGAAAGCACCCTATGTCGGCAGGCTTCAGATCTAGTTTAATGTAAAGAATCATGTATATTGAAATGCTAATGTTTCAAATGCCAATGGTCCAGGTGAGCATCACAGGCCCTTGGACCTCTTGTTATTTTTAAGCATACAGGTGTGAATACGCACCTTCAACCTGTACCACTCTGATGTCAATATTCTATCTTTTACCGTGTCAATAGCAAAGAAACTGGTGTACATTTTTCAACAATTTTGGTGGACGATGTTGCTGTCTATGACAGCACCATTTTCCACCAAATTTGTTGAAAAATTAATTTGAAAATTTTGACACCAGTGCGAAGGGATACCATTAAAGCATTTTAGGGTACAATGTTGTTTACTAGAAAACTTCAAGAGATCTTTTTTAAAGCCTATGAATGATTTTATTTACCCTAAGCTACCCTTACTTAGACTGGAACTTGCATAAGTTGTATTTTAACATAGCTTTGATGTGCTCTTTCAGATCAAGAAGCCGCCGGCAGGTCGGACGACCGAAGAAGCGAATGATTTCAACAACTGATGAGACTGTCAAGCAGCAGGAGACTGATGCTGCTAGAACTTCCAGGAGGAAAAGAGGACGGCCACGGAAATTTTTCTTAATAGAAGGGATTGAACCAGAGGCTTTAGATTTAAGCACATTAAATAATGATTCAAATAATCCTGGGAAAGTAATAAATGTTAGAAATAGTGTAGATAATAACAGTGACAGTAACCGTGTGGATGGGTCTAGTAACAGTAATCGTGCAGATGACAGTGATAGCAATAATATTGTACCCCAGATAGTAATAAATAGTCATAGAGGTGTGAGTGACATTCCTAGTGCGGTGAATGTCTCGGAACCATTTCAAACACAAACCCTTCATGATATGAATCCCAGTCACTCGTCCATGACATCAGCAGCCAATATTAATTGCCTGTCAAATGTTGGTAGTGTTGAGTTAGTGAGTAGTTCTAGCCAATTTGTGAGTAGTCAGCATCAACAAACATTAGCCGTGATCACAGAAAATGGAGAACAAGTACCGGTCATTCTTCCATTTACTTCAGCTGGTCTTGGCCAAGTGATAAATGCTGAAGCAACAACTAATGATAAGGGCGATCACGGTGCTCAGATAATTCACTTCCAGGCTCTCAGTGACGCAGTACGGGAAAATGTCGCTCTCTTAGCAGACTTATCTCAATGTCAGAACACGGCAAGTGATGGCCAGTTAGACAAAGATGCCATGACAACGACAGCAGCTCAGCTGAGTGTGCCTAGTATGATCTATGAGGACCAACTCCAAACAGTCGCTATAGATATGGCAACAAGAAATAAACAAGTCATATCGACTGATGGATTGCAACATTGTATTATTAATATTCCAAATCCTGATGCGTTGGCACAAGGTGTGCATTTATCAACAGAGAATGATAACCAATCTCTGGCTAAAGGTCTCGACTCATCACCTGTGGAACAAGAAGACACGGCTGTAATTATGTCTGGCACACAGTATCTTCCAGTACCTGTTCCCATGTCGCACATCATCTCAGCATTGTCAAATAGCAGTTCTGCTGATGGCGCTACACTCATCCCCAGTATTCGATTTTTGGATGGTCAGACTATTCAACTCACTGTTATGGATCCAAACAACCCTGATGCGATCCCGTCACATGTGTTCATGACCGCAGATCCCGCTGCAGGGGAGGGGGCAGAGGGATCGTTTATCACCTGTACTCCAGCTCAACTCGCGGAGTACATGAGCAGTGTCACTAGTGCTGTACCGGGAACCAGTTCTGATGTGATCCTGCAGGACACGCTCTATACAAACTAATAATGATGAACAAGATCGATAGAATCTCAGCAGATGCGGGTTTCTGATTTTTCTTATTTTCCGGGTTTTACAGATTTTTTCGGATCACACCCAAATTTGTGTAGTCTTAGCGTAGTCACACCATTTCAAATTAAAATTTGAGCCAAATCGGATGAGTAGTTTCTGAAATATCAGGATCAAGAATTTAATCTGATCAGGAACAGGTTCTTTTATCTGGATCATACGTTGGCCATAAACCGAGCCAGTTATTCCAGTGGTAAAGTTTCAAAAATAGTCTTGGTTTGCAAATTATGGGCATTCGTCAAGACCACTGAGGATGCCGGTTTTGGCCGGTTTAGTCGTGAAAGGGTTAATGAACCAGAGTTGTGGTCCTTGTTTAAAGGTGTGACCACTTCAGATTCATAGCTCAAATAGATGTTGCCTCAAGGACCATATCTGCCAAATTTGGTTTTAGTGCAATCCATACATGACGAAATGTGCCACAAACTTATTTCCCCGACAGGCTACAATAATTTGAAAATGTAGCAATGGCCATAACTGTGCTATTTGAAGTCATGACCATTTGATATTGATATCCAAAATAGATATTGCCTAAAGGAACATCAGCCTTTTTTTTTTTTAAACGGGTCACAATTGTTGATAGACAGATGACAGACAAATCACGATTGTATAAGCTTACCCAGGTGAGCTAACAATGTGCTGCAATGGCTTTCAGTAACACAGTTTTCAAACACTCAATAACAGAGGGATCCTATCTATTACTCAACTATCTGCCATAATAATCCATTATGTCACATGTAGGCTGGTGTCTCAATCATGATGTTTTACAATTCTGCTGTGAAACTTGAAGAGCGCCAAGTGTACAAATTGTTTGTCTTTGATAAATTTGCAATTAAATAAACACTGTTGAATATTTTGAAACTAATTTGATAGGCGGCAACAGCACCCAGTTAAATTAGTCTCAACACCTTATCTATATAATAAGCTTGAAATTGGGATTCTGGGAATTCAGGCTTCAATGTATGTAAATCGATTCCAACACACACACAGTGGGTGGAGCTTAGCTAGAAATGGACCTTTCTATTCTGTAATACAGGTATAAATATTTAAGTTTTTCAGTAAGGCCGAGTAGATAATCACTATGGCGATCATAATCTACTGGTCACTATGGCATCCAGCTTAAAGCTGATCGGTCATGCTAAAGGAAGTAGTGTTTAACGCCTACCAGTAACGTAGTACTATCAATAAATATCTGTTTTTAGTAACTCGATTATGAGTCCAGGCTTCGATTTATTAAAGTTCTTGTGTCCCATTAAATAGACACTAACACGAGATGAGATTTCTGTTCAATTTACCCAGCATGCAAGGCTACCCATCATGCAATGCCCTGACTCCATATTCGTTGTAATTATTGGATGCCATATTCGTTGAGTCTATTGTCCATACAGGGCCAGAATGCAAATGGTCATTTGTCAGTCAGCTCTGGAAACGTAAGCGTGCACCTAGGACGTGTTCACTGCAGTACATTCGACAGCCTGTATTTCAATACTATTCAGCGCAAGTGTGTCAATTTCCAGTAGAAAATATTCCATCGTACCTGCATGTTTACACTTCCAGAGCTAGCCAACAAACGACCATTTGCACGTGCAGATGATTCCTTTTGGTTGAGAAATCCTAACCTGTACAGACAATAGACTCAATGAATATGGCGTCCAACAGTTACGATTATGATGTCAGAGCATTGCATACCGGTTAGCATTGTATTCTGGGTAAGTTGAACAATAATCAACAGGTATGTCATAGCTCATGCAAAAGTGTCTATTTAATGGGACGCGAGAACTTAGACAAGGCCTGCTCACCACTTCACAGCCACTATAAATTTCCCTCTTTATAGTGAGTTAACAGTTAGGCAGCATGATAGGTAAGCGCTACACAGTGCATTGATATGCAGAGCTGTCACCTGTCTATTACTTAGCTGCCAAACATGCACGCCAACACACCGACTGATTCTGAGCCTTATGTACCAAGCGAATTTTACAATGTGCAATACCTGAACTTGTAAGAGTTACCGAAAATGGAAATTTATTGATAGCACTATGTTAGGCATTAAACACTGCTTCATTTAGTGTGACCGATCAGCTTTAACCCTTTAACACGCAAATTGGCAAAAAATGCATTCTGCAGTCGTCTTGGCAAATGTCCATTTGCAGACCAAGAAAACTTTGAAAATTAATGACTGGAATGACTGGCTCGGTTATCGAGCCAGTCATTCCAGTGATAAATTTTCAAAAATAGTCTCCTGGTCTGCAAATGGACATTTTCTACACGATTTATCGAATAAATTTTCGGGTTAAAGGGCTACGATGAAATATATGTATACAGAATGAAATACGCTATTAATAGTTGTAAAGTAATCGTACATAAGTACATTAGTTAATAATCAATTGATCTGTTTCTATAATATACATACATATATAATATATTCATTGCATATTTATAGCGTATATTTATTATACATTTGTTATTATTGTATTCATATAAATAAGTGTTATTTGTGTCGTACCTGTTTATTATACATCCCCACCCCCCCCCCCCCATCCACACATGAGATGCATAGTGGGGTGTATGTTTTTGTCCTGTTTATATGTATCTCTGTACAAACATCTGAAAATCTTGTCGCTGCAAGTCCCACAGTTTTGAGAGCGAATTTGATGGTTCAAGAAAGGATGATTGTACACGTCCGAGGTGGTATAACTAATGTGCCAGTTTTTGCATCAGTTATGCATAGCAGATTTTTGTGGGATGAACATGGAATTTTGCTACATAGGTCTTGAAAATCTTGTCGTCGCATCTCCTATAGATTGAGAAAGAATTGGATCAAACTTGATTGGATTTGTAGGCAACCCAAAGACGTGCCTAAAGTTAACAATTTTTGCATCGGTCAGGTGTTAATTTTTTTTTGGGAGGGGGGGCAAAACATGGAATTATTTATCTCCTTTGTGAGATACTGGAAGGGTTTTGATGGCGGTGTCTGTATCTATCAAAATTTTAAAGTTATAATGCGGAAATTGATTTTCAATATGTTGATATGAATGTACAATAGGGATCCGATCTGACACTTAAGTATCTGACGATGTAATCAATTACGTCAGTAGTTAGGTGTCACAATCATAATGACGTAGATAACATCACGAAAATAGAAAAGACTCACAAAGTGTATGAATTGTGTCTTTGGTGAACGTACAATTTAATAAACACTTGAATATTTTGAAAATAATTTGACCGGGGAGCTGATGCTGCCATAGGCAGGACAACAACTTACTTGTATAGTTACGTTGGAATTTAGATTCATGGAATTCAGATTTCAAAGTTTCAAATCGATTTCAACACGTGTAAGAAGTGGCCGTAGCTTATCTAGAAATGTGCGGGGCATAATAAAAATGGATCGTTTCCTTCTTCCCATATCACACCGGATGGATTTGCAATTTTCTATTAATCTAATCCTTCTTGCCTATACCCCGACCAAGAGAGGTATCTCACATCATAATCAAATACATCACATGTTAGCTGAGCTCACAATCAAAATGGCAAAGTGCCGTCACGAAAATGTACAAATCTGTCACTAAGTGTAAGAATTGTATGTCATTGATGAATTTACAATTTAAAGGATAAATAACCTCATCTCTTGATAGCTATTCAGGTGATCTAATAGGCAACTCATAAACTATGCAGGTAATTATAAGCTTTTTATCATGCCGCTAAAGAAAGATATTCAGGCTTTAGTACCTGAATGTTGGTACATTTCTACAGCCTGTGCTGCTGTCATGATTTACTTTTCAACCAATCAGAAAAATCCTAGCCTGCCCGCCTCGGTCATAGAGGTGCCAGCTATAGTTTGGCAATTTCGTATAAAAGCAATCATACAGGTAAGCTGTTGAATATTTTGAAACTAATTTGACTGGAAGTTGATGTTGCCATAGGTAGCAACAGCTTCCAGTCAAATTAGTTTCAAAATATCAAAGGGGATAAGTATAACATAATAAAAAATGGAATGCATTGGAACTTGCATGACATCACACACTATCGTTTGCGGCGACAAAATGGTGGCGATCACTGTTCAACGTTTACACGAGATTACAAAGCAGATAATTGTAATACAGCTAAGGGAATGTGACAAGATATGAATGATCTGGAATCTATAAACCAGAATCTACCGATGCAATACAACATTTGAGATGAGATTAGCATCCCTTTAATAAATATTTTGTGGAATATTTTGAAACTGATTTGACAGCAACAGCCCCACCCCCAGTCAAATTAGTTTCAAAATATTCCACAAAATATTTATTATTCTGCATTCAGACAACTTCTAGTTACTCAGATTGACTTTAAAATCTGGAAATCTCTTTCACGTGGTCGGGTTATTCCTATCAGTTACCTGAAACCACTCATATTCAGACATTCTTGTGGGGTCCGTCACATACCATGATACTACACCAATTTTTAGCTCACCCACAATTGAGCTTATGCCATGGCGACCGTCCATCCATTGTCCATCTATCATTGGTTGCTTTAAATCTTTTGTGGTCACGATTTGTCCAGAAAATGGAAATTTTTAGCGCATTGAATGTCCATTTACCACTGTAATGACTGAGTCATCCCAGTTATAGGGTATTAGAGAGATGAGCGACTATAACTCGTCAAAGAAAGTTATTTATTTGAGCAAGCGAGCATCAATTAATAGGATCTTGATGTTTTGATAACTATCAATGGAGGAATCCAGTTTTAGGTATGTCCCCCCCCCCCAATTCTATTTAAGCTCCACCCACGCTCTGCCCGTGTTGGGATCAATTGATCCCTGCATTCTGAATCTCAATTTCAAGAAAGCTATACAGGTAAGCGGTTGAATATTTTGAAACTAATTTGACTGGGTATAGGCAGCAACAGTGCCCAGTCAAATTAGTTTAAAAAAATTCAACAATGTTTATTAAATAGTAGACACACAATTCTAGTCCGTCATCAAGTAAGCATTCGTGACGAACTTAGCTACGTCATTGATTATGACATCATCATACACATCATGTAGTTGATTATGACGTCATATGACTGATCGGTAAACTGGAAAGGTACATTGATGTTTTGATATATACTTATCCATGCCATAACAGGGCATTATCAATATATTACATAACAAACACGTAACGAGGAATTCGAATTTTATTCATGTGGCAATATATGTATGTACTTCAGATGTAAAAAAGCATGAAATTTCTGACAATTTTTCTGTAATTGCACCATACAAAACTTCTTAAAAATCGAAATTCGCGATTAAATCGAACAGGAATCCCGCAGAATTAAATGTCTCATCTGTCTCCTACTTGTCACAGTCACCTTTGACCTTCTGACCTCCGCGTCATCATGCCTAGCATTAAAGGAAACCATATATCCATGTTTAATTCCAATAGGACTAACCTATCCTGAAATATAAATGATTTGCTAAATGCAAAAACTTCGAAAAGCAGATGTCAAATATCAATGTCAGAATGACATTTGACCTAATGACCTCACTATCTTAACGCTCGCTCATTATCTAGGGAACCATGTGTCCGAGTTTGGTTCCAGTAGGCTTAACCATTTAACACTCATACCAGCCAAAAACGGCTTTCTGCAGTGGTATTGAGAAATGTCCATTTGCAGACCAAGAGACCATTTTTGAAAATTTACCACTTAAATGACTGGCTCGATAACCGAGCCAGTCATTCCAGTGCTAAATTTTCAAAAATAGTCTTCTTGGTCTGCAAATGAACAGTTTATGAGAAGAAAAAAATTTATAAAAATAAATCGCGGGTTAAAGGGTTAAGCAATCCTAAAATATAGCCAAAGATTTTTTTTTTTTAAACGCAGAAACTTAACTTTGACACCACGTGATCGGAAACGTGATACCTATGTCTTGCTTTCTACCTTGCAGTCGACACAAAAATTGCACAAGCCTACTATCATTGAATCATGCACTTAGTTGTCGCATGGCTGTCAATATTATCTAGAAAGGACATTGCCTGCATGTCCAATCTGTCTGTTTTGCCATCCTCACACCAATTAATTTAGAATTTAAAGCTATGACGGGCCATCCTCCGCTTCACATATGCTATAGGGTTGGACAGAACCTGCTTTAGTTCTGTAGTGTTGATCCCATGTCATAACGACACATCTTGAAGTGTTACTCTTGATAGAGGGATCTAGTCTGTCCCTCAAGTATACGATGTCATAATGAATTACATCACATATAGGCTGAGGTCACAAACAACATGCTGTATTACCCTAGTAAAGTCAGTTATGATGTGTACGAATTGTATGTCTTTGATGAATTTATAATTTAATAAACATTCTGTTAAATATTTTGAAATGAATTTGACTGGGTGCTGCTGCTGCCACAACAGGCCCCACAGTCAAATTAGTTTCAAAATATTCAACAGTTTACCTGTATAATTACCTAGAAAATAGGATTCTGGGTACTCAGGGTTCTAAGTAACTATATAAATCGATCCGATCATGCGCAAAATGTGGGCGGAGCTTAGTTTGAAATGGGTGGGACATAGCTGGAAATGGGTGGGGTATAGCTAACAAGATTTTAGTGAAACTCCACATACACCCGTGAACAGTTAGTCTTTGATAATTCTCTGAGAAAGGGGGGTGGGGGGGGAGACTTCTATTAGGTACACATTTGGAATTCACGGAAAAGACATCACTAAAAATCTTGAGTCTTCACAACTGCATTGATCATTACAATTACAAGACAATTTTGATGAATTTTAATCTTTCAATGGAGATAACTCTCGCGAATATGGGTGGATTTTGCCGAAACGAAATTATGACACTTCGTCTATCACTAAAACATCTGCTGAAGAAAAATTTTGAGCGTAGGTTCAAATCTCTTCGAGATCTGGTCCTGACAAGAAGTTTGCCAAATTATTTTTTCAAGGGAGATAACTTTGCCGAATATGGGCGGATTTTGCCGAAACAAAATCATGACACCTCGTCTATCACTAACACAGCTGCGTAAAAAAATTGTGAGTGTAAGTTCAAAACTCTTCGAGATCTGGTCTGGACAAGAAAAGTTTGATGAATTTTAGCTTTTCAGGGCTGATAACTCGGGCAAATATGGACGGATTTTGCAGAAACGAAATCATGACACTTCGTCTATCCCAAATACATCTGCTGAAAAAAATTGTTAGTGTAGGTTCAAAACTCTTCGAGATCTGTTCCGGACAAGAAAGATAGACGGACGGTGGGCGCCATCACATAATACGACCCCGCTTTATGGTGGGGCATAGCAAAAAGTGGGTGGGACATAGAAATGGGCGGGACATAGCTAAAAATGGGCAGGACATAGCTAAAAATGGGCAGGACATAGCTAAAAATGTGTGGGACATAGCTAGAAATGGGGGTGGGGCATAGCGACAAATGAGTGGGGCATAGCTGCAAATTGGTGGGGAATAGCTACAAATGGGTGGGGCATAATTAGAAATGGGTGGGGCATAGCTAGAAATGGGTGGGACATAGCTTCAAGGTTCATACTGGAATGGAAATTGATGGAATTTGAAAATTTAAATTCCAGCCCTGAAAAGTCATGGAAAATCAGTATTTTTTATCATAGGTCATGGAAAAGTCATGGAAAATGGTAATCATGCAAAATAGAAGAAATCTGTTGACATAAATTTCTGTTGTCACATCTATATCTAAATGAAAATTGCGGGAAAATTACAGCTTATCTAAACAAGGCTTTGGCTTAGTTGTTGTAAGACACAATATTCTGATATGTTGCACAATAACTCGGATTGTAATTTACATAGCTATGTCATAAACACAAATCCAGATACCATATTAATGGACCTTTCAAAGCTTATCCATCGATCATATGATGTCATAATCAACTACGTGACGTGTCAGATGACATCATAATCATGACGTCATGAATGACTCGATATAGTCCGTCTTCAATGCTTAATAGTCCGACACGTTATACAAATTGTGTCTTTACCATTTAGTAAACATTCTGCTGCATATTTTGAAACTAATTTGACTGGATGCTGTTGCTGCCATAGGCAGCAACAGCGCCCAGTCAAATTAGTTTCAAAATATTTAACAGCTTACCTGTATAGTTTTCTGGAAATTGATAGTCAGGGAGTTCAGATCGATCGATCCCAACACGGACAGGGTGAGGGTGTAGCTTAAGATAGAAACGGGTGGGGCATAGCAAAAAATGGTAACGGTCCATTCTTGGAGCTTAAGATAGAAACGGGTGGGGCATAGCAAAAAATGGTAACGGTCCATTCTTGGAGCTTAAGATAGAAACGGGTGGGGCATAGCAAAAAATGGTAACGGTCCATTCTTGGAGCTTAAGATAGAAACGGGTGGGGCATAGCAAAAATGGTAACGGTCCATTCTTGGAGCTTAAGATAGAAACGGGTGGGGCATAGCAAAAATGGTAACGGTCCATTCTTGGAGCTTAAGATAGAAACGGGTGGGGCATAGCAAAAATGGTAACGGTCCATTCTTGGAGGTGATGGAGTTTGCTAATTTTTGGTCATGAAAGGTTATGGAATTTTAAACACAGAAAGGTGTAGGTACAGACACGGTAGCTAGAAATGGATCCATGTATTGTCAGCATATTTTCACTCGAGGCACAAGGGGCATCATTTTTCCAGTAGATATTGCATATACAAGTCTCTGTGCTCAGAATTCTTAAAGTTTGGCACAAAGTTCACTTTGACGACTTCCTTGAAACCTTCAGCAACAGTGGGTTCCACGAATTTTGATCTGTGACAAAAAGAAGTTAACCAAATAATGAATCAATAATAATAATAATCACGCAGTCAAATTCATTTCAAAATATTCAACAAATTTTCTTTAACCATTTAATGGTCAAGCCGCCAAGAACTAGCGTCTGCGGTCATCTTGAGGAATGTCCATTTGCAGACCAAGAGAAGACTATTTTTGAAAATTTACCATGGGAATGCCTGGCTCGATAAACGAGCCAGTCATTCGTCATAAATTTTCAAAAATTGTTTTCTCTTGGCCTGCAAATGGACATTCAATAAGGAAATATTTGATTTTCTTGAGCAAATTTTACCATTAAAATCAGTGTAATTGTACTGGACGCGCACACACACTTCCAATCTCATGACATGTCATGGTGAGAGTAAGAGCAATAAGTTGTTATCGTCGGAGCCATTAACTTAGTCAAATTACTTTCAAAATATTCAACAACTGCCATGTATGCGCGTTACCATAACCTGGTACGGGGAAGAGGGTTTTGCATTCTGCTCCGTTTGTCCGTGATTGTGTATCCGGAGAATTATCTAAAAAACTACATGAAAGAGAATTTCCAGATTTTGTCCATGATCTAGGTAACAAAAATTACCTGGATTCGGATCAGATCAAATTCTGTATCTCTATATCTCAGAAACTACAGATTCAATTTGGTTCCAATTTTATGGCAAGAAAGGGTATGACTACGCTAGGATTTCACATAAAGTTCAAGTGATAATGATCCGAGCCAGTCATTCCAGTGGTATATTTTCAAAAATAGTCTTCTGTTCTACTAATCGACATTTTCTATGAGAAAATTGAAATTATCTTGAACATATTCGAGGGTTAAAGGGCTTATCTGCTCATAGACATCATAACATAGACGTGTCTTTGTTATCAAACGGGTCACAAACAGTACAGCTCATAAATAAGTTAACATGCTTCCAAGACAGAAACATGTGTTTGTACAACTTTTTTAACACGATGCAAGAAATGTTCTGTTGAATATTTTTGGACTTAATTTGCTTGAAATCAAATTATGTCCTAAATATTCGACAGTACGTTTTATTAGCTCATCTGGCCTGAAAGGCCAAGTGAGCTTATGCCATGGCGGTCGTCCGTCCGTCCGTCAAATTGTTTCTTAATGGTTTGACAAATTTCAAACAAATTTGGCTGGAAGGATCCTATGCTGGTACCCTCCAGATGATTTTTCTGAATGTTGATTGGTAAATTTTTGGGGGTGAAAATCTTTGATTTTACGAAAAATTTACCGGAAATGGTCAAAATGCTACGCCATAGCTGCATATTTCAACCAAATTTGGCTAGATGGATTCTATGATGGTAGGCTCTAAAGCATCTTTTCAGAATTTTGATTGATCAATTTTTTGGGTAAAAATCTTAGATTTTATGAAAGATTTACCGGAAATTGTCAAAACGCATCTCCGTAAGCACTTCATGGATTTCCACCAAATTTGGTTGGAATGACTCCAGAAATTCCATTCAGAATTTTGATTGATCAATTTTTCCGGTGGCCATCTTGTTTAATGTAAACATGTATATTTAAATGCAAGTGTTTCGAATGCTAATGGTCCAGGTGAGTGTCACAGGCCCTTGGACATCGTGTTTTTTCTTAAAAATGTTATTTCTGAGCTGTACTGTATATCAGTCATCACAATCTTATAATAGTTCAAATGTTGTCTCGTAGAGATATGTCAAAGTACTGATAACACAGACAAGCTCCAATGAGAAAAGAACCTTTTTTACAAAAAATAAAGACAAAAAAATGCTGTCAAAATATCGAACAAATAACAATATATCAGTAACTCTTCTCAGAAAACATGTCTTTTCTTATCAACAATGGCAGGTTCAAAATGTCTACACCATTATAAACACATTACACGGGAACCAGATTAGAAATCTGAATTATTTTAAAAGCAAATTGACTTAAATTTGCTGCCACATAAGATATTGCTCGATGATTCCCGCCCAGTTTATTTCACAATGAGCAGGAACTTCTACAGATTTTGATAGACTGTAGAATGAAAGTATCACTGAGAATATAGAATTATATTACTTTAATATTTTTATCAGCCCATATAAAGCTATTGATTTTAGTAGTTTAGTCGTCCATTAGTCCAAGATCCTAATATATCTCTATAACACCTGTTATAAACAGAATTAATTCCCAGGTGTGTTTTCCACCATGGTATAGACAAACAAAAACACGCACAAAATGATTTAACATATATAATTGATAAAAGCAAATTCTATATACATTCTTTAACCCATAACTCTTTAAGCCTGGAATTTGTTACAGAATATTTCTATTTTTGCATTAAAAATGTCCATTTGCAGACCAAAAGATTACTTTTGAAAATTTATCAATGGAATTACTGGCTCAGTAGCAGACCAAGAGATTATTTTTGAAAATTTATCAATGAAATGACTGGATATTATTTTAAAAAATAATCTCTTGGTTTACAAATGAACAGTTCTCAAGACCGCTCTGGAAACTGGGTTTTTTTGGCCCAATTGAGTCTTCAATGGTTAAATGGTCCTACAGCACAGTATAGACTAAGTCCACTAAGATCGAGATCAGTCTCTTCAGTGGAGCTCAAACTCTTTGGCGAACCAAAACCCTTTAACAATTTCACTGGGTGCTGTTGCTGCCTATAGAGGCAACAGGTTCCAGATAAAACGGTTTCAAAATATTCATCAGCTTTCTTGTGTCTAGTTTAAGTTGAAATTAAGACCCTGGAATTGTAAACGTAAAAGATGGGTTTTTTAATTTCATGTCAAAGATAAGCTAACTAAGAATGGAATGACCTAAGTACACTAAGAATGGAATGACCTAAGTACACTAAGAATGGAATGACCTATATACATTTTATTAAATAATCTTGGAAACTATTTCTCATGACATCTAAATTACTGAGGTCCCCGAGAACCCGACACCTTGAAATCTAGGGGTCCCAGCCTGAAATCGGGGTGTCTCGAATTGAATTTGGGATTCCCATGTCATTTTTCTCATCCATGCTAAACTTAGAGTACCATGGGTGCACAGCTATGAATTATGGGGTCCCATGTTAGATTTTGTGGGTATGTTTGTGCACAAACCTATAAAACTAATTACGTCGTGGAAGATTTTCAGGTATCACACGGGACACACTACCACAACTTTTGGGAGGTCCCCAGGGACATTTTGGAGGTCTCTACCCTCAAAAGGATCCTTATGAGAAACCCTGATGGCATCACAATTCTCCCACGCTTTTGCCCAACATTCTGCACGACCATCTCCCCATTCCCGCCACATCCTAACTCAGAGGGCAGAGCCTAATGTAAACATCACCTCACAATCTGCAATCATATGAGTAACTCACATAACAAATATGTTTGAATTCTGCCATATTTGGCATTCTGATAAGCCCCACAACCCAACCCACACCCACTCTGGTGGGGGGGGGGGTGGACACAAGGATCCTAATGAAAATGTCCTGCAGTCCCCAATCATGAGTAACTCACATTACACATTTGATTGAATTTCAGAGATAATAGCCAGACAGACAGATGGATGGACGGCCAGATGAAGGGACGCGATTGCAATATCACCTGTTTTTTCAAAACGTGTGACTGGAACCTGTTGCTGCCACAGGTTCCAGTCAAATTAGTTTCAAAATATTCAACCACTTTTTTCTGAATATGTAACTTAAAGTTGAGATACTGCCATCATTATCACACACACCCCTCCCAACCCCCCCCCCCCCCAACCCCCACCCCCGTGACTCACTTGTAGGAATTCATGATCATGTCATTTATAGATTGATGTGACTTGTCTGTCATCTCGCGAAACTGAAAGATAAAATTCACCATTGAGCATTAAATAAAATTAGAAATAGCAAATTAATCCACACAACCAAGGTATCATACAATCACGAGGCCCAAGTGCCTTTACCTCTCACCTGGGCCAGGAGTAGTTAGAAAATATTTGATGATTACCAAAATCGGAGGACAATGCAAAAGACATACAATACAGATTTGAAATAACTCAGATTGTTTCCAGAACAGAATAAAATGTACTGTTGACATATTTTTAACATCATTGGATTGGAAGACATTGCTGCCTAAGGCTCCAATCCAATTACTAGATATTCGAGATATTTAACAAAACATTTCCTACATCGTGGACAGAGACGGCGTAACAGAACCCCTCGATAAATTGGCAGATTTTAATTTTCGCCAATAATGCATGTTTCTCTTAACTCAGATATTCGGAAGAATTTCAGTATTTAAGCAATTTTTCTGGCCAAAATATGGCTGTCTATGTTGACCGAAATATGAAAATTGGAAGTGTGGGTCTCAAATTTTTGATATATTCAAATACTGTTTTGAATGCGGAACATTCTGACACTGTGGGCGAAAATAGCCGATATTACACTACAGACAAACGAATACGCTAGCCTACTGTCTAGCGAGTCGCTCGCTATACGAAAGTAAACTGCAAAACGTTTCCTTGTACACGTTACAGGTCTAACATCACCGCAATTATTAGCAGAAATCGCTGTTTCATCATGTTTTTTCAGTTGTTTAGGTTAATTATTTAAATTGGACATGGTTACCCCTTTTTGTCTCGCCTGCGAAGCAGAAAGCGAGACAGGGATCACTAACTCCAGTGGTGGCGGCGTCGTTGGCGGAGGCCGTCATTTGTGCAGTTTTGGTTATGGTTTTTTAATCAACTTATTTTTCAACACTGGCTCATCTGATCTCAATGAAACTTTACAGAAGTGATCTATACTATACAGGGATGTGATCTACATAACAACATATTTAATTGTGGGGCATTTTAACTATTTTTTTCACAGTTTTGGACTTGGACTTTTTTCATGTATTTTGCCAGTGCAGTAATTATCAATTGTAATGCAACTCCTCCTAGACCATTTCTGATAGCAACTTGAAACTTTAGGGATGATTGCACATATGGACAGGGATGTGCATGACACTTGGAATTTTGGCATGCCCCTACGGGTAGGGGCCTGGGGGTGGGGAATGTGGGGTCAAAAATTAAATTTGTCCAACGGTTGTCATGTCGCATATCATTTTCAAGCTAATGATATGAGTAGACTACAGTACAATGAATTATATTGGCCTTGGATCAAAACTGAGGGTCGGGGGCGGGGTCAAAAGTGGGCACCAATCTATTGTAATGCAACTCCTCCTAGACCATTTCAGATAGAAACTTGAAAATTTGGGGATGATTACACATATGGCCAGGGATGTGCATGACACTTTTGAAATTTTGGCATGACCCCATGGGGAAGGCCCTGGGCGTGGGGAATGTTGGGTCAAATATTAAATTTTTCCAAAGCTTGTCATGTCACATATCATTTTCAAGACAGTGATGAGTAGACTACAGTACAGGGAATTATTTTGATCTTGGGTCAAACGGAGGGTGGGAGGCTGGGAGGCGCAGGGTCGAAAGTTGGCACCAATCTATTGTAACGCAACTCCTCCTAGACCATATCAGATAGAAACTTGAAACTTTCTGTATGATTACACATAAGGCCAGGGATGTGTATGACACATTGGAATTTTGAGATCACCCCCAGGGGCAGGGGTGGGAGAAATGGTGGGCAGAAATCACATTTTTGGCAAATGTACATAGCATTTTGAAGCTTGTAGTTAGTAGACTACAGTACAAATTTCTTTTTTCTTGAATCAATCTGAGGGCAGTTGCCAGGGGTCAAACATATTTTTCAATACCGACTCATCCGATTTCAATAAAACTTTACAGAAATGATCTATACTATACAGAGATGTGATCTACATAACAATAGATTTAATTTTGGGGCATTTTAACTATTTCTTTTCACGGTTTTGGACTTGGCCATTTTTCCAACAATGGCTCACCAGATATTAACAAAATTTACAGCAGAGTTATATACTATGCAAGAAGTACTATCTGCATCATTACTAGTTTCATTTGGGAAAAAATTTCAAGATCAGACTATCCGCAGTTTGGTAAAAAATTTCCATTTTTGATTGGTTACACTTGTTTGTTGGTGCATTACTGAATATGTGTATTACAAACCATGTCAAGTTTGCTTTGCCAATCAACACTATCCATGCCTTTACAGGCGAGACATTGTACACTACAGCGTTCTTGTTTAATTAGTAAATGGAGCATATAAGGTATATCATGCATTATCAGCTATTTTATGGCGACTACTGACTACCCCCTTTAAGCCCCATTGAAAACGTAGTCTGCACAAATTCAGCAGCCAGACAGGTAATGGTCAAGATTCGTAAAATTTAGATTTTTATTAGTGAGCGTCCATTTACAGGCCAAGAGAAGAGTATTTTTGAATGAGCCAGTCATTCCAGTGGTAAACTTTAAAAAATAGTATTCTCTTGGCCTGTAAAGTGACAATCCTCAAGACAGATGCCCCGCCCACCACTAGCTAAGCTCCACCCACACCTCGCCGTGTTGGGATTGATCAATCACCAAATGCCCTAGCTATCAATTTCCTGAAAACTACAGGGAAGCTGTTGAATATTTTGTAACTAATTAGACTGGGTGCTGTTGCTGCCTATGGCAGCAACAGCGCCCAGTCAAATTAGTTTCAAAATATTCAACAGAATATTTATTAAATAGTAAAAGCAAACAATTTGTACAACAACGCATAGACCGTCTTCAAATATGCGTTCGTGACGTACTTATCGACGTCATTCATTATGATGTCATTGTACACATCACACAGTTCATTATGACATCATATGATGGGTGGGTACTCTGGAAAGGTGAATTACATCACAAGTTAGCTGACATCACAATCAAAATGACATGTAGGTTTCTCATGAAAATTGAGTCTAAAAAACAGTACGAATTGTATGCCATTGATGAACATACAATTCAATAAATATTCTGTGGAGTATTTTTAAACTAATTTGACTGGGAGCTGTGGTCTCAACAGGTTACCTATATTGTTTACACCTTCAATTTTAGATTCTGGTAATACAGGTTTCAGTTTGAAATGATCAATTCCAACATGTGTTAAAATGTGGGCAGAGATTAGCCAGAAATAGGCGGAGCATTAGTCACTGTGGACAGGTAGTCTCTTAATACAAGTGGTTTGCAATAGCATAAGCCTGAGATGGTGGCGGTTCTTTAAGACAGGTGCCCTTTTAATCATCAATTTTCTTCAAGAAAACTTAAATTTTCTTAGAAAATGTCCATTTGCAGGCCAAGAGATTATTTTTTAGAATTTATCGCTAAAATGACTGACTCCATTATTAACCCAGTCATTCCAGTGATAAAATTTCCAAAATAGTCTTCTCTTGGTCTGCAAATGGACATTTCTCAAGACCACTGCAGAAACATGTCTTTGGCCCATTTGAGCGTTAAAGAGTAACGCGCCTCCGGCTCTAAAATATAGTTGGTCTCCTGAGCAACTTTGTCTCCTATACTTCAGAAAACCATACCCTTTCATTGTGTCGAGCCTGTACAAGTGTAGCTGTGAAATGGAAGCATCGGCACGACACAGCAAGGCGATCACATACATCAATATACCTGTGATAAAAATAAAATTTCAGAGATGAAGTATACTGGCATGACTAAACAAATGTTTTTAATCAGTGCAACATGCTATCACATTTTCTAAGGGTGAAATTCATCACCAATCTGCCGAGAAATATTGAAATATTTGGCATATAGGTGCAAGTTAACCCTTTAACGGTCATACCGGCCAAAACCGGCCACTGCTATTGTCTTGTGTAATGTCCACTTACAGGTCAAGGGAATACAATCTTTGAAAATGTATCACTGGAATGACTGGCTCGATAACCGAGCCAGTCATTCCAGTGATAAATTTTCAAAAATTGTATTCTCTTGGCTTATAAATTGAAATTTAACAAGAAAATAGTTCAATTTTCTTGACCAAATTTGACCATTAAAGGGGTAATAGAGATCTAATTTTGTTATTGCTTTCACAAAATCACCCTATGCCATTAAATTTTGTATGCACACATTCTCGGCAAGACATTTGGCAAAACGTACATTCAGATGGATACAACTTGAGCCCTAATTAAGACGGCTTCCTAAGTATTTTGATTTACTTGACCAAACGGAGATATCCAGTTTTAGCTATGCCCCGCCTATCTCTAGTTAAGCTCCACCCACACGTTGCCTGTGTTGGGATCGACTGATCCCTGGACTCTCTGAATCGCAATTTCCAGAAAACTGTACAGGTAAGCGGCTGAATATTTTGAAACTAATTTGACTGGGTGTTTTTGCTGCTTATGGCTTATTAAATAGTAAAGACATACAATTCATACTTATTACGTTAGCCTACATATGATGTAGTTGATTATGACATCATATGATTGATCGATAAACTGGATTCATCAATTAAAATGCTACGGTGTATTTAGTACGCAAGACCTACCTCTTCCTGGACTCTATATCTGGACTGGTGTTATCAACCACAACACATTTCCCCAGCTTTAAGACACGATCACATTCTACAACACATTTTTGCCAGCTACCCATTGCATCCTGTAAAAGCAAAACAACAGACTTCATATCAATATTTTGTCAGAATTTTTACAGCTGAACTTTGCAATAAACAGATTTATTAACAATTTTAATTTCTTCAAGGAAAATAATTGTGGTCGAATATGAAAATTTTTTTGCATACTGGATCTTGTCAGGTAACTTTTGGAAATTTATCAATAGAATGACTGGCTCAGTGATTTTCAAAGTTAGTCTTCTATTGTTCTGCAAATGGACGTTACTCATGACTACTGCAGAAGCTGCTTTTGGCAGGGTTAACCCTTTAATGGAAGAATCCAGATTTTGCTATGCCCCGCCCATCTCTAGGTAAGCTCCACCCATGCTTTGCCTGTGTTGGGATCAATCAGTCCCTGCACTCTCTGAATCTAAATTTCAGAAAACTCAACAGGTCAGCTGTTGAATATTTTGAAACTAATCTGACTGGGTGATAGGCAGCAACAGCGTCCAGTCAAACAAGGCAAATCAATAAATTGATGTATGCTCCCCAAAGGCAAACTCTGCAGAGAAACTGAATGGATAACTCCGAAGGCATACGCTTCAGGGAAAGCTTTGGAACTGTGGCTCAGACACAGAGAAACGAACTTGAAATTGTCAATGAGATATCACCATATTAGGCCATCCTTAAAATATTGTTGGTTTGGGGTAATGATGTGAAATCCACAATTTGGGGAGTAGGAATGATTCGGTGGGCCATCATTCTTTTGGTCTGGCGGGATTTGCCCTAATGAACAATTTGTTAAGGATAGCTTAATAAAAGCAAAATCTAAGTTTCTCTAAGTAAACACACTTAGACTTGGCACCATATGAAAAATACATATAAAAACTATGTTCAAAATGAACAGAGATATTTTCTGTAATAATCAATACCAAGTTTGGTGACCATATGTGAAAAAGTCTTGAAACTATGGCCCGGAGAAACATTTTCTGTGATATTCAGTCGACCATGAAAAGTAGGTCTCACACTGTGCACACCTCCCTAAGATGCATCCACATACCAAGTTTGTTGACCATATGTGAAAAAGTCTTGAAACTATGGCCCGGACAAACATTTTCTGTGATATTCAGTCGACCATGAAAAGTAGGTCAGCATGACCTACTTTTCATACTGTGCACACCTTCTCCCTAAGATGCATCCACATACCAAGTTTGGTGACCATATGTGCAAAAGTCTGGAAACTATGGCACGGACAAACATTTTCTGTGATATTCGGTCGACCATGAAAAGAAGTAGGCCAGCATGACCTACTTTTCATACTGTGCACACCTTCTCCCTAAGATGCATCCACATACCAAGTTTGGTGACCATATGTGCAAGTCTGGAAACTATGGCACGGACAAACATTTTCTGTGATATTCGGTCGACCATGAAAAGTAGGCCAGCATGACCTACTTTTCATACTCCGCACACCTTCTCCCTAAGATGCATCCACATACCAATTTCGGTGACCATATGTGGAAAAGTCTTGAAACTATGCCCCGGACAAACTTATATATGGTGAACGGATGGACGGACGAACGGACAGACAGACAAAGCGGTGACTATATGAATATTTTTTCGGGGAGCATAATTAGTATCAAAATATTCAACAGAATGTTTATTACATGTAAATAGGAAAGACATACAATTCATACAACTTGATGGACTATTAAGCGTTTAGGATGGACTAAATCACGTAACTCGTGACAAAATTGATTATGACGTTAGCCTACATAGTTGATTATGACATCATTTGATTGACTGAGAAACTGGATTCATTAATTGTGAAGCCAGCCAACACCGGCCTCTGCAGTGGTCATGAGTAATGTTTATTTGCAGAACAAGAGAAATTTTTTTTTAATTTTAACACTCGAAAGACGGGCTCAATAACTGAGCCAAATCAAGTCAGTTATTTTCAAAACGTCTTAACTTGACCTGCAAATGAACGTTTAATCATCTGATATTTTTTAGTTTCTTCACACTTAATCCTTTAACCCTCCGATTTGTTCAAGAAAATTTCAATTTTCTCATAGAAAATGTTCATTTGCAGACCAACAGAAGACTATTTTGGAAAACTTACCGATGGGTGCTGAAATGACTAAAAAATAGTTTTCTCTTGGTCTGCAAATGGACATTACTCATGAGCACTGCAAAAACTGTTTTTGGCTGGTACATGTATGAGTGTTAAATGGTTAAAGGGTTTAACAGATATTTTACTCACTCTACTAATATGTGCATAGCCCTGTGAAACAAGATGCTCTTTTACAAAGAATGACTTGCCAGCTGAGAACGAATATATTAAACAACTACATAAATACAGATGCAACAAAACAATATTAACCTTATTTCCGAAAACGTTTGTCCAGATCCCAGGATGTTTCATAATAAACAAATATTAGTTGCCTCCCCGGGATGTAGAAATTGTTTGAGTGTAGCTTTCGTGACCATCTCGGTCACTTCTTCAACATTAAGTGACGGTCGCTGGCAACATCACTCTGGTCAGTTCTTGTGGCGTCCTGTGACAGCATGGACTGGTAGACTGCTGGTATACGGTAGCCCTCATCTCAGTTCATGGTTGGTTGATGTTTGTTCATTTCGACGGCCTCTAACTTTCCACTGGAACAAGTTGGTTTCGATGTTGATGACCGAGGCACTGCTGGCGGGGATGGTATGACCAGTGGTTTCTGTGTGTTCTGCCACAGCTGAGTTGGAGTTGATTTTAATATGTTCTTTGACTCTGGTGCTGAGAGGCCTTTTGATTTCGCCCATATATGTCCCCTCACATCTGTCACATTTGATCTTGTAGATGACTCCAGAGCGTTCATCTGTGGTCAGCTTATCTTTGGGTCTTACTAATTGTGATCTTAAGGTGTTGACAGGCTTGTGGTAAGTTATGATGTGGTGTTCTCTGAAGAGTCTGCCTAGGTGTTCTGATAGGCCTTGGATATAAGGAAGTTCGGCATGGGGAAGTTTTTTTATCATCTGATTGTTTCTTGCGAAGTGTAACCGTTGGCTAGGAGAGATTGTTGGATGTGATGATGTTTTTCTTTTTTGTCTGATGTTTCTGTGATGATGGAGTCTGTGTAGTGAAATAGAATTCTGATGACTGACCTTTAGTGTTCCAAATGGTGATTAGAGTGAAAATTTCGATATTGACCTGTGTGTGTGGGTTTTCTGTACACTATAATTTTTGTAGTTCCAGAATCACTGACATGTACCAAGACATCTAGGAAGGCAATCTGGCCATCTTCTTCGACTTTGCTGGTGAATTGGATGCATTGGTTGATACTGTTGAGGTGATCAGTGAAAGGTTGGATGGTGTAGTGGTGTAGTGGTGTAGGCATGTGAACGTGTCACCCACATACCGGTACCAGAAATTTTGGGAGTCTGTGGCTGTGCCGAGTGCTCGTTGCTCAAAGGATTCCATATAATGGTTCTCGATCACTGGTGACACTGATGAGCCCATAGCTACTCCACGAATTTGGTGGTAGAAGTAGCCATTCTGAATGAAGTAAGTGGTGTCTAACACGATCTTCAAGAGACCGATAATCTGCGTTGGAGAGAGGCTGGTCCTGTCTTTTAATGTAGGGTCTTGGTCCAGAACTCTCCGGATGACTGGAAGAGCCTTGTCCACTGGGATGCTGGTAAAGAGTGACGACACGTCAAAAGAACCTAAACGAAATCTAGGATTTCTTTTTTCACGAGAGAGTTGATACTTACCTCCCTAATACTTTTGATATTGCTAAATATTGGCTTTCACTCAATAAACACTCAGATTTAAAACAGTTAGGTGCCCCTACTGGGCAGGGAGTCAGAGCGTAGTCTGGCGGATGCCAGCCCCACCACCGCGCATGCGCAGACTAGCACTTCCTCTGACTAGATTATTGGCTGACACACATGCAACTATTAAGAGCCTGAAGACCGAGCCTCTGTGGGGTGGAGAGGCCGGGTCCGTATCTAGGGAGGTAAGTATCAACTCTCTCGTGAAAAAAGAAATCCTAGATTTCGTTTATTTCACTTCAAGAGTATACTTACCTCCCTAATACTTTTGATATTGCCAGAATTCGAAAGTGAATCTGGCGGGAGGGAGGCGAGGTCAAAAGACCAGCTCATCCCAATACGCTTTTCTGCGTTTAAGGCACTTAAACTTCTGAAACTGTAAGAAAAACAGTCAGGATTTGACTAACCATCGGATAACACGACCGATGTATGAGAGATGACCGAATGTCATATGCGCTCCCCCCCCCTCCTTCCTGGGAGGAAGAGTCGACTGACCTCAATGTCCTATACGCTCTCTACGTACAAGTGCCATGTACTACAGGACAGAGACGAAAAAACTCCATTTTCGTAACTCTCAACAATGAACCACACAAATACACAAACCATCACCATATTAATAACGGGTAATCGTGACAATACAATCAACAACGGACAACACATGAACAAGACTGACCTTGTTGAAAATGGCTGCTGACATCATCTTCCCATCGGTAAAGACTGATGCAGGCCCAAAAAAGTGGGTGTTTCCATAAATTAATTGTGATATATATAAGTAATGAGGAAATCACCTCAAAAAATATAAACCGATTTATTTTTTCAAAACCGACAAGGCGAGAGGATTAGAGGTGTCACGGAGATAATGGTCTGTAAAACTTGACTCACAGTGCCACTGAGCCACCGACATAATATCATCCACAGGGACCCCATTAAACAGGGCCGTGGATGTCACTACGCCGCGGACACTGTGAGCCTTGGCCACGTCAACCTGCTTCCCGGTGGCGGATTTATGGCAAAACTGAATGCACTCCACAATCCACCTGGAAATGGTGTCCTTAGAAGCCCTCCCATGGGGTTCAATATATGACAACCATAACGCTGACTGGTCGGTGCGCCATGCCGCCGTACGTTGTTTGTACCGGCGCAGCGCCCGGACGGGACACCATGCTTTAGAATTAGGATCATATCTAGTTAAAGCAGGCAAAATAATAGGTTGACCTGGATATTTCAACGACTGATTTTTAGCCAAGAAATTAATCCTAGGTAGCAGCTTAAGGCCTTCCCCTGAAACCACAAAACGGTCATCCTCGGCTGATAAGGCATGAATCTCACTCCTACGCCTAGCCGAGGCCGCAGCAATTAAAAACACAGTCTTCAGTGTTAATAGTTTCATAGAAATGGAACTAAGTGGTTCAAAAGGCTTATCACCTAGTACTTGAAGCACTAGCGATAAACTCCAAGACGGAATCACAGGAGGATTCCTTGGTCTTAGATTGCCCATGCCTTTAATCAATACATTCAATGTATTTACTTCATCACTTCCCCTCTTAGCCAAGCAAGGAATAACAGACATTAATGCTGACTTATAACCAGCAATAGAGTTAGGCTTGAGGCTATAGGCATCATAGAGGTGACAGAGGAAATCAGCTACTACTTGAATAGATGAATCCATTGGATCAATACATCTTTTTGAGCACCATTCTGCAAATCTGTTGATTTTATAATTATATGCTCTGGAGGTTGACCCCCTCCTGGCTTTGGCCATAAACATGGCTGCTTGCTCAGAAAAGCCCTCCTTAATTCTAGATTCCTTGACAACATCCACGCAGTCAATCTGAACATTGACGGATTGTTGTGAAGGGCCTTGCCCTGGAAGATAATATCGTCCATCAGAGGCAGAGGAACCGGATTGCAGACCAGAAGGTCCAGCAGATCCGTATACCATGATCGGCTTGGCCAATCCGGGGCGATCAGAAGCACTTGGCATTCCTCTTGTCTGATTTTCTGAAGAATTTTTGGAATCAGGATTGCTGGAGGGAATGCGTATGCATACATTCTCCCCCAGCTGATAGCTAACGCATCTGTTGCGAAAGCGCTTGGATCCGGAATCGGAGAGACGTACGTCGTCATCTTCGCATTCTTCTTCGTTGCGAACAAATCGATGTTGGGTTTCCCCCAATGGTCGAACAGACGATCCGCCACACATTGATTTAGTTGCCATTCCGTGGGTAAAACACTCATCCTTCGGCTCAATGAGTCTGCAAGCAGGTTTAACCTTCCCGGAATATGAACTGCTTTCAAGGTAATCTGGTGATCCAGACACCAACATAGCAGTTTCCATGTCATCATACAGAGACTGGGCGACTTCGTTCCGCCCTGGCGGTTTATGTAAGTCACAACTGTTGAGTTGTCTGAACGAATAAGAACAATCTTGCCCTGAACTTTCTGTAAGAAATGTTCCAGGCCCAGGACTACTGCTCTTAGCTCCAGTAGATTTATATGTTCCTGTGACTGTTCCAGATTCCAAAGCCCTGATATCGTGGATTCTTCCAGGCAAGCTCCCCAGCCCTCCATCGATGCATCTGTATACACAGTCACCTGAGGGTGGGGAGGGGTTAGCAAAACCCCCGGTAAGAGATTCTCTGTATTCAACCACCATTGCAGGTGGTGAATCAGAGGCGCCAACACTGACACATTCGAGTCCAGCGAACCTGTACTCTGGGTCCATTGTGTCATGAGAAACAACTGGATCGGCCGCCTGCGTAAGGCGGCCTGAGGAATGACTGGTTCCAACGAAACCATCAACCCCAGCATTCTCAAGTAAACCCGTGCCAGGACATGACGACTGTCGCACACTGACTGAATCAACGAGATGAGTATTTGAACCCTCTCCTGAGTAGGATAAACATATCCTGTCTCCAGATCGAAGAACATCCCCAGGTAAACAAACTTCTGGGATGGAGTCAGCTCTGATTTTGGGAAATTGATCATCCAGCCCAAGTCTGTGAGAATTTTCAAAACAATCTCCAGATTGGCGGACAAACTTTCCCGGGTGTGCGCTTTCAACAGCCAGTCGTCTATGTACGTGTGGACTGCTATGCTTCTCCTGCGGAGGTATGCTGTGATCGCAAGAACCACACGGGTGAAAACCCGAGGAGCCGTGGAAATTCCGAAGGGCAACACCCTGAATTCCCACTGTCTGCCCTGGAATGCAAATCTCAGGAAGCGACAGAAACTCCTGTGGATGGGGATGTGGAAATAAGCGTCCTTCAAATCTATCGACGCCGTCCACATCCCCCTCTCCAACCCCGCCAACACCGAGCGCACCGTTTCCATCTTGAAACTGGGCGTCTCGATGAACTTGTTCAATGGCTTGAGGTTGAGAATCGGTCTCCACCCACCGGTGCGTTTTGTTACCAAGAACAGGGTTGAATAGAAGCCCGGACACCTCTGTGCCGGCTGAATAGCTCCTTTTTGTACGAGGGAATTTATCTCCTCCTCGATACACAACCTTTGATCTGGATCTCTCGGAACGGGAGTCCAGATTGGCACCAGAGACAGTCGCGACGGCGGGCCTGTCATCCACTCTGGATGATACCCCACGGAAAGCCATCGCAAGACTAAACGGTCCTGAGTTAACCGTTCCCACTCTTGCATGTGGTCGGCAAGCCGGCCTCCCACCGGTCCACCTAGGGACCGCGGTGGACACAAGGCATGCAAGAGCGGCACTGTCTCCGTCGCCATACACACCGGCGTGGTCCTTACCGCGGTAAGCGCCCTGTCAGGAACGATAACCACGCCCAGATCCTCGCGCGACCCGCCCCGCCCCGCGCGCACCTCGGTGCACGGGCGGCTGCCTGGCTGACGGCGGCTGAGGAGCCTGCGCCCCCCTCACTGCTGGCCGAATCGCACGCGGCCGAGGCCGGCGCTGCGACGGCGGCTGGCCTCTGACTTGGCCAGCACCACCTCGAGCCTGCAGGGGACGATACGCAGGGGCCGCGGCGCGAACGTTAGCACGACGCAGTACCTCAAACTGTTCGCGCAGCGCCCTCTGGTTATTCACCAGGGTGACCGTCTCCTGGAGGTGGCGACATCCCTCACCTCCAAAAAGACCAGGACCCGTCATAGGCGTACGGAGTAGCCTATTATACAGGTCCTGAGACGGGCACAAATTGTCCAGGGCAAATGTGCGTCTTGCCCTGACACTCCTGGTCACCGCCCGCGTCATACAGTCCAGCGCCAGGTTAATACCATCCTGGATGGTTCGCTGGACCGCGAGCGGGCCTGGCTGGCGCGATGCGGATGCCGTTACTACCCCCTGTAACAGCTGGGAGACGTGGGACAGAGCGGCAATCGAAGCCCTCCCACTCTCCTCCGCATCACGCAACGCGGTATTCGCCGAACGCCACGCGTTCGCGCACAAGACCCCCGCGTCAGAACGGGATCCTGGCCGCGTATCCTCACCCAAAGCCGCGCGGTCATCCACGCTGGGCTTGGGTACCACACCGTACCGCTGGTAGTCCAGGGGCACGATGCGACAACGCTTGGCCACCTCGCGAGGGGCCTTCGCGAGACGTCCACTCGTGTTAATGGACGCCTCCGCCGCCTTGAACATGTCAACGACATGCTCCGCCAGCGGCAGAGAAGGCATAGCGTTAGCAGTTGGTTTCCCAGCTAACCACGGCGTGTGAACACGGTGGCTAGCCGACTGCTCCACGGGCAGATCAGGCCTAACGCTCACCAACCACTGGCAAGCGTCATACCAATCCTCCTCCGTGGCTAACTGCGAGCGCTCTACAAGACGGGGTCCTTCGTCTTCCTCCTGAGCGCAAGCAGTACTTGACGGCGGGTACGCTGATACACCTGGCAAGCCAGGGAAAACATGCGGGCCTGTCAGCACCGGCATGAGAATATCACTGGTTTGACCAGGAGCAGGCACCGCGGTAGAGCGCGGGGTATATATAGCCCTACCACGGGCCCGGCCAGCACCAGCTACACTCTCGGCAAGCCGAGGTATGCGGTACCGCTGGCCATCAGCAGCGCCCTGGGCCACCACCTGAACCGCGGACCTTACTCCAGGGTGAGTAATACCGTGGAAAAAAGCGCCTGTATTCCCCGCGAGGGGTGCACAAACGTCTTCATCCATGTCCGCGTCGTCAGACGGCGACCCTAGCAGGTAATCCTCATCACCCTGGTCAGAAAGATTAGACCCCGGGTCAGCAAAGAGAGCTAACCCGGGCTGACCAGGAACGGTGCCATAGGAGGTACTGGCCACCGCGGCGTGCGGATACCCCTGGACTGATAAGCAGCCAGCGGGTTCCAGCGACAACCGTCCACGGTCCCCTATCGGCGCGGCAATAAGCCTGCTGCCAGGGCCGTGGAACGCCCCCTCTAATGGGGCCACCTCTGAATCGTCGGACAACGGAAGCGGACTAAGGAAAATCGATCCAGAGGCGGGGATTACCTGCTCCGAAGCCGATGATGAGGACAATAAAGGATCTGGTCCAGGAAGCATGCCACGAAGCAACCCTGGAACCAAATCTTTTATTGTCCTCCTCATCTCTCCCAACATCTCGGTCCGGAAGGTCTCCATATCCACCGCGGACGAGACCTTCCCCTTACCCTTCTCACTTACAACCTCTCGTTTCCGCTTCTTCTTCTTCTCCTCCACTACCACCTTGTCCGTCGCCTGTAAGCAGCACAAGAATTCGGACATTAACTCGCCCCCCCAGTGCTTACATATGTCACAATTAATCAATGGACCACAAGGGCTACATCGATAACACAGATGCGGCCAGAACTTCACATGCATAAAACGTCCACAGGACGCGCAACCCGGTCCCTGAAACAGGGCAAAGGACAAGGAGTATGAGCAACTAGTTAAGCTTAGAAACTCAATCCAACTCAAGGAGAAGGAAAACGATCATAAAGATCAATATACATCAAAAACCAGCCTAGCGCTTGAATTGCTAATAAATACATAGCCAGCTGATTATGACGTCATTAATCCCGTGACAGGAAAAATTCGATCCCAACAAAACATCCAAGTGCAAAGACGAATTGTATGCTGAATGGATAAGTTGACTACACAACCATCAGATACATATAGATAACTCTTTACTGGCAAAAATGTTAATTATCTCCCTTTGATTGTTTACAATAATTAACATCACCACATTATCAATAACTAGATACCTGACACTTTGTATAGACAAACCATCCAACGTGACGAACCGGAAACTCCACCATCTGCACGCCTCTTAACTCTCTCCACCTCATGGGGAAGGAATTGGAACAAGAGGGCAAAGTGAGAAGACCTTTATACCAGGCCTCCAACTCACTGGGCATAATTTTTCATTTGGTTAGATAACCTAACAGTGTTAGTAGGAAATGGAACCATGGTGGAGAGAATACTAATTCTCTGGTACTGTGACGTCACAACCTAGCGTCATACAGACCTGTGGACAGAAACAGAAAGAGAAATTAGTCCTAGGTAGCACCGAGTTGACCTAAACCAACTAACTAAGGCGCTTATCACGGTAAACGCGAGTCCCGGAAACACAATACACCGGGAAGAAAACTCGCTAATTTTACTAGAAGTCACCTGATTTAAAGGTCCTCCGTCCTCCTGTGGCGACGTATTCCTATCCGCCATCCAAAAAAGTGACTAACACTCCAAACAAACACCACTTAAACAGTTTAAGAGAGCGAAAAAGCTATTGAACAAAAAAACATGTGTGATCTCTTTGCCAATAATCTAGCAAAGAGGTAGTGCTAGTCTGCGCATGCGCGGTGGTGGGGCTGGCATCCGCCAGACTACGCTCTGACTCCCTGCCCAGTAGGGGCACCTAACTGTTTTAAATCTGAGTGTTTATTGAGTGAAAGCCAATATTTAGCAATATCAAAAGTATTAGGGAGGTAAGTATACTCTTGAAGTGAAATAGTTTGTGTGTGGGGGCAACTTCAAGTGATTGGATTTGTCGCCTATAAAGGACAGGTTATCTCTGAACCTATATGACATCACACATTATCCCTTAAGGAGACAAAATGGTGGCGACCACAAGTTAACACCAATTTGATATTCAAGCATGCCAAGTGGAAATTAGTGTGATATGAATAAAGGAAAACGTCTGAAAATGATAGCTATATATCTATGCCCCATTATCTATCATGAATACAATAACACGTTTGAGATGGGATTAATATTCCATTAACTGTCTCGCGGCTGCAAGCTATCAAATAATGATTTGAATGGGCAATAACTCTGTGCCTGCCGCATATTTTGATAATAATTTGACTGAAAGTTGTACAACTTTCAGTCAAATTGTTTTCAAAATATTCAGCATATCCAGAGTTTAACCATATTAACAAGAGGCCCAAGGACCTGTGACGCTCACCTGGACCATTAGCATTTGAAACATTTGCATTTAAGGATACATGTTTCTTTACATTAAACAAGGTGGCGACTGGAAAAACTGACCAATCAAAACCCTGAATGGAAGTTCTGGAGCCTACCATTATAGTTATTCTAAACAAATCTGGTGGAAATCCATGAAGCGGTTAAGGATGATATGTGTTTTGACAATTTCCGGTAAATTTTTCATAAAACCTAAGATTTTCACGCAAAAAAATTGATCAATCAAAATTCTGAATAGAGAATCTAGAGCCTACCAATATAGACTGTATCTAATCAAATTTGGTTGAAATATGTCAAGCATCCAAGGAAGATTAGCATTTTGACCATTTCCGGTTGATTTTTCATAAAATTTCAGATTTTCACCCCAAAAATTGATCAATCAAAATTCTGAAAAATCTGATTTTCACCCAAAAAATTGATAAATCAAAATTCTGAAAAGATGTTATAAAGCCTACCACCATAGAATGCATCTAGTCAAATTTGGTTGAAATATGTCCAGTAAATAAGGAGTAGCAGCATTTTGACCTTTTTCGGTAGATTTGTCATAAAAATCTGATTTTCACCCAAAACATTGATAAACTAAAATTCTGAAAAGATGATCTAGAGCCTACCACCATAGAATGCATCTAGTTAAATTTGGTTGAAATATGTCAAGTAGCTAAAGAGGAGTAGCTTCTGACCCAAAAAATTGATCAATCAAAATTCTGAAAAACCCTCTGGAGGGTACCAGCTTAGAATCATTCCAGCCAAATTTAGTTGAAATCGGTCAAAACGTTAAGGAGAAGACGCTATTTTACAGACGGACATACGATGGACGACGGCTGGCCGTCTGCCATGGCATAAGCTCACTTGGCCTTTCAGGCCAGGTCAGCTAAAAATGTAGTCTGCAGAGATTCAGCAGGCAGAGCACCTGACTAAAAAAAGTATCGCTATTTTCTGCTCCAAAGTGCAGTTGGCATCTTGAACACATACTTACAAGCTGGAAAGCCAACCGTGACAATAACCTCACGTGAGCCTGATATCAGTGCAGCGCCTCGAGGTGACAGAACTGAGTCGCCCTCTTTCAGATTTCTCTAAAAGAAACAAGAATTCCATGGAATTAAATGTCTCATCTGTCTCTTGCATGTCACAGTGTCCTTGACATTTGATCTCATGATCTCAATGTTATCACGCTGCTTCCTGACACTATACGTAACCATGTATCCAAGCTTAGTGCCAATCTGATTAATGAACAGAGGTTAAATCAAAATGTCAGAATGACCTTGATCTTTGAACCCACTATCAACACACATCTTCCTTATGGCATTGGGAAACATGTGTCCAAGTTTAGTTCTGGTAGTATGAAGCAATTCTGAAATATAAATGTAAATGATTTGCTAAACGCAAAAACTTAACGTTGAAAAAGCAAAGGTCAAATAGCAACGTCAGAATGAGCTTTGTCATTGATACCTATGTCTCGCTTCTTGCTTCGCTGGCGAGAAAAAACTAAGAGTGAGCTGAACACTTTATAGAGTTATCCATCTATGATAATGACCAAGTTAAACACACAAATGTCAGATGTCCATGAGATGTTCCTGGTAACCTTTTCATGGCATTCTCCCAGATTTCACCACCCCATGTTAAAGAGGGTATCGCTGATAGATCTATAAATTTAATATATGGAACCATGTCCATAAAACGCTTCTCATGGGTCAATATTATCATTTTAATGTCAATTCTTATGCATACTGTCAAACAATTTAATTTGCCCAATCATAGTGGACACAACATGTCCTTTAAAAATTATACTTGTTCTTCCTCATACCCTGAGGATCCTGACAAAAACTTATGTTAGAAAAGAACAAGTGAAGTACAGGATACACCCACCCCCCACGCCAGATCCCATAGGGATCAACGATGTAGATTGGTGATTCCAAAATATGAGTTGTTTTTATACTGTCAACCAATATCCATGAAGATAAAATTATAAATTTCACAAATATGAAAAATGCAAGCACAAATACATTTATATCCATTTCGCAGAGAAGCCAGGGTATTTGTTATTTAGTGGCTGCTTGCGATTCATCGCTAGTTTTGTATTAACAAGTTTTTATTATGAAAGTTATTTGTTTGGTGATATATATAGGGCTTGGTAAAAGAGAAAACATTTTTCCACAACAGCATTTTCAAAATATCACCACAGCAGTTTGCTGATGTATCCAAGATCAAAATGACAGGTTTAATTCTGGTAGACTGTAGAGATACTTAGCGGGCTAAATTTGGTAGACTTTACAGGAACTTACAACTCAAACTTCTACTAAACTCTAAATCATGTACATATACCTGGCTAAATTGTGTTAGAGTGTACAGATACAGTACAACTCAGAAATAACTTAGAACATTCCCAAAACGAAAGAAAACGTACTGTTAAATGTTTTGGAATTAATTTGATTGGAGGCCATTGTTGCCCTTGGCAGCAATGGCTCCAATCAAATTAACTCCAAAACATTCAACAGAACATTTGTTACATCGTGTTCACAATTGTACTACGGAATGCTTCTTTTGTTTTAGAAACCTGTTAACATTTTAATGGTCAAGTTGGCCAAAACTGACCTCTGCAGTGGTCTTGAGGAATGTCCATTTGCAGGCCCAGAGAAGACTATTTTTGAAAATTTACCATTGGAACACCTGGCTTGATAACAGTGGCCAGATTAAGGCTTTTACTTATTTATGATCTGTCCTACACATTCCCTGTTAGACTGTACAGATACTCACAGGATTAAATTCTGGTAGACTGTATGGAGCAGCTTTGTAGCCCAGGAAAAACTCCTCTGGTGTGTAAAATTTCAGGCCTAAGTTCAAGGCAAACTGCAACAAAAAACAGGCCACTACTAGCTGTAGTCGGTGATACAGATCACCTCATAACTTTCTTTTGCTGAAACACGACTAATGAGCAAAGGGTCCTCATTAAATATTGATTGAAAATCTGAAAGCCATAGATATAATGTATTTTTTTAATTCTAAATTTTCAATTCTTAATGAGTTTGAACATCGCAGATGTGAAATGTAATTTGGTGATTAGATCGCGATTAGATCATGGTTCAAATTTTTTAATTAATGTTGAAATTTGGAGATGATCCATCCCCAAATTTCAAAATTTATTGCAAACTGAACCTCCTTCAATTAAGCTTGATAACACCTGATGCTGGTCAGGATTTGATCAAGTCCAGGATGCTAGGTTCATGAGTGTGTGTGACTCTATGTGGGTCAGTTGCTACAGGTGACATATTCTATTAGTTACATGTAATAACCCTTAACAATATGACTATATAGATTGTTGATACATACCAGTCTATCACCACAGGAAAAGTCCTTCTTTTTGCCCGGAGACCATTTCACTGGTCGTCCTGCTGCATCTAGACATGGAAAAAACAAAACGATGGGTAAATACCATGGACCATTTTAAGGTAATTTCAGAAGCTGGTAATGATAACCAATATCTAATAGTAGGTTGACAATACATGACGGTATACAGTCTAATGGGATTTGCTGATTGTTGTTACTTTTCAAGTCTTTTGATGGTAATAAAATGGCTAAGGCAAATGACAGAGATATTTCAGTGTTTGATATATTGCAATGCCATTGCTAATAATATTCTAAAGAAACTGGATGCAGTTTGACTTCATAAGTTTAGTCGGCTCTGGGCTATAAGGCAGGCAGGCAGGCAGGCAGACAAACAGACAGACAGACAGACAGACAGACAGACAGACAGACATACTAGTTGCGAGTCAAAACTTAAAAAAGAATCAAACAAATAGTTCTAGCTATATTACTATCGCCAGTCATCCCTACATGACAGCTCGTCAAAAACATGTTCTATACCATTTGATAGAGGCGACAACCAGTAACTGATTGACCCACCATCATCAAAACATCCATATGCCAACACAAGCGTGTCAACGAAAGTTTGAAGTTGCGTTTTCTTAGACATGGTAGATGACTGGTAGACTTCTTTGAAAACCTGGGACCGATTGTCCTGAAATTTATACAGCCTATCAAGTCATGTTGATGCCACCTTGGTGACATCCCAGGGAGCCAAATGATGCTTGTTTCAGTGGCCATTGAACACACCAGGATAATTCCTGGTAATATGATTTGCCACAAAAGTTCATTTAAGCCTATTTACAAATTTTACAAGTTGATTTTGAAAGGGAAAATGGATATATATAAACATGATAAAGCGGTTCAGGCTTATTGGAGTCAAAACAATAAAATTTTATGGAAAGAATTTGAAAATCATCACCCTTCGGCATAATGGGCATATATTAAATCATCACATATATTGTAGTATTGCAAAATATCTTGGCGTCACTTACCCCCTACGTATATGCTTTCAGCTAATTCCACATCAATACCATCATTAGCCTAGGATAAGACAAAAATATACACTCAGTTAAACTAAAAATTCTAAACATTAAAACTAACTCTTACCACTCTAATGTCAAAATTCTAATTTTTTACTGTGTCAATGGGAAAGAAACTGTTGTACATTTTTCAACAATTTTGGTGGACGATGTTGCTGTCTACGACAGCAACATCTTCCACCAAATTTGTTGATTAATGAAAACCAGTTCATCTTTTAATTCAATTTGAAAATTGTTTAATTTTTACATCAGAGTGACAAGGGTTAATGACAAAATTTGGTGAGTTAAATCATAATCTTTGCTTATTGAATGTCCATTCATTTGTCCAGACAAAGAGATAGAAAATTCACCACTGGAATTACTGGCGAAATTATTAAGGATAAATTTTCAGAAATAAGTCTTGTATTCGCCTGCAAATGGGCACCCTAGATACCGCTGAAGAAGCCATTTTTGGCCACCTTCACCATGAATGGACGAACCCATTTTAGCTAGGGCCCAGCCATCCCTAGTTATGCTCCTCCTACACTTCGCCCGTGTTCGGATCGATCGATCCCTGAATTCCCTATCAATTTCCAGAAAGACTATACAAGGTGTTGAATATTTTGAAACTAATTTGACTGGGAGCTGTTATTAAATAGTAAAAACATACAATTAAACAATTGAGACAAACTTATCTATGTCATTCATGACGTCATTGATTACAACATCATCATATATGTCACATAGTTGATTATGATGTCATAACAAGGATGGATAACCTGGAAAGGTCCAACGGGTTAATGGTTATGCAGGTTAAAACCAGTTTCTTTGGTAAGCTTGAGAAATGTCAAGTTAACCCCAAGAAACTGCTATTTTTTACCAGTTAGTTAACACTGGAATGTCTGGGAAAATAGGAGAAAATTTCAATATTCTTTACGAGATTTGACAATAAAAGGATTGACCTGATAGTTGGACAAAGATTTTTTTAAAACATTACAGTCTATAATGGACTAGATGTCGACCAAATTTGGAGATGATCGGATGAAGATTCAAGGCGTAGCTACGGTTCAAATATCCATATTGAAATTCATACATTTCCTATAAGGCTTGCTTGGGTATGCATATGCCGGTATTTCTAAAACCACTGTCCAGATTCAAAGTAAAAGTAATAGACCAAAGTTTCACTGGTTAGTACATGTTGGTCCAGTTTTGAATTTATCAACGCAAAACTGTATGACTAGATTTGGTCCAAAAGACTCTACGGTCAGTTCAAATATATGCATATTGAAAATCCCCATACATTTCCTACATGTTCTTTTAGGTGCGTATATGCAGGTATATATCTAAAACCATTGACCAGATCTAAAGTAAAGGCAATAGCACTCGAAGTCACACTGGTTACAACATGTTGACCATGTTTCGAGTCGATCAATACAAATCTCTATGCAAAACTCTATGATGAGATTTGGTTGAAAAGAGGTTACTGAAAATAAGCTGATAATGCTGACGAAAGATCAGAAGCTATAACAATAATCCGTGTTATACCTACTAACCCTTTCTATGAGAAACTTCCACATGCCAGTTCCTGGCTTCCGGTATATTCCACTGCCTGTAGAAATAAAGATCTGAAAAATACACACATGTCATGAATGAGAGCATGGCTAAATACATATCTTAGCCCTTTAAGACTCATATCAGCCAAAAATTATCTTTGCAGTGGTCTTGAGAAATGTCCATTTGCAGAGCAAGAGAAGACTATTTTTGAAAATTTACCACTGGAACAACTGGCTCGATAACTGAGCCAGTCATTCCAGTGGTAAAGTTTCAAAAATAGTCCTCTTGGTCTGCAAATGGACATATTCTATGAGAAAATTGAAATTTTCTTAAATAAATTCGAGGATTAAAGGGTTAATAGAGGGAACCATGTATAGCTAAGCTCCGCCCACTTATAGCTAAGCTCCGCCCACCTTTTTCCGTGTATTGACATCAACTTATACGCTTTGAATCCACAATTTCCAAAAGCCCAGTTTCAATGTATATAGGTAAGCTCTTGAATAATTTTAAATTAATTTGGCTTGGGGCTGTTGCTGCAATGGCGTCAAGTCAAATTAGTTTCAAAATATTCAACAGACTGTTTATTAAATGTGACATAATTGATTATGATGTCATATGCTTGAGTGACTGATCGGATCCCTCCATTGCCTGCCTTTTTAGACCATTTGACCACAAAATCACAATCGGCATTGTGGATCTCATAGCGACTTCCCACGAAGCCACCCAAGATTGTTCACGGTCCCTCCAGTCATGCCACTGGAACCTGGGTAGGGGTTGGTCATATACACACATACACATGTATGCACACACGCACGAACGCACACCACCACCACCACACCCCATACACGCAAGCAGGTGTATGATCAAGCACGCATGCACACATGCATGCACACAAGCATGTGAGACTTCGTCCTGCGACGAATAACTCCACTTAGCTTCCGCTATGCTGCAAGAACAAAAAACTCAACATTTTCTATTACATTAACCATCACACCGATGAATTCCCCATATCGTATTTTCAAGCTAAAATACAGCAAAACCGTTGAATATTTTGAAATTAATTTGGCTTTCCAGTCAAGTTAATTACAAAATATTCAACAGAATAAGAGTTATATCGCAAGGAATCTACTTTTTCAGGCATTTGTCAGTGAAAGGGTTAATCGCAATATAAGATTCTATTTTGCAATGATATTTTCCTTCTTCTTCTTCCTCTCCTTCTTTGTTCACTGTCTTACACATGGAGTTCATCTTTTGAGACAAACAATATTTTCCTGTAGCGATGTGGATTTGGGTCATATCAATGTGAATGAGACTGTGTGGGAACAAGCCGAACATTCTACTGAGTGTATGCTCCAGCCTGCAGTACTCACTCTACATGGTGTTGATACATCTTAATTTCATTTAATCTTAGCAGATTTTTAATATCACGTGATTTATATATTTTCGCGACGACATTTAATGTCACATTTAGGAATCATTTTGATGTAATAAACCATGTTTATTACAACATACGCAGTACTTAGGCTGCACCAGTAATAATTTCAATTCCGCGATGATGTTTTTGAGGTATATATTAAACAGTCGCAAGGGGCCAGGAAATTATGTCCAATTTTCATCTGATTGTCTATCAGTTTTAACCATCATGGATGTCAACTTTTTCTTCAAATATACCTAATATAAGCCCAACCCATTTCTTAGTGATGTTGGTTTGGAAATTAAACACCTCTTGTCCTAATAGAAGGCTATCCTACTAATAGGTGAATTACGGTATATTCTAACAAATGTTTGTTTGTTATATAGGGTCTGCAAAGCCGAAATTCTTAACGCATAAATGGTTTTAAGTATGATAGGTAAACAGATTTTTTCTCTAAAACCCCAGCCTCCTACATACCTGGACTGGCACACCAACTTTCTCTACAACTTTGGAGAATTTATACTTTAGGTCATCCAATTTTGTTTTGCCACGCTGTACGCCAAGCTGAAACACAACACATAATTATCATAAATATGATATACGGTGATCAGTAGCAAATTATTAATTATATATATATTTGAAAACAAGGGATACTAAAGTATCTATGCATGACACATATTATCACTAGGTTATAATTGCATATAATGATGACATTTGATAGGCAGAATAATCTTCTCCAATGAACCCATAGCCTTGAGATAATATATGACATAACTATATCGACGATAGGCCTTACTGGCCTCTACTGTCATACCAGATGATGATGATGATGATGATGATAAGCAATAAGTCACACAATTTAACTTGTTGATCAATAAATTACTAGAATACATACTTGATTAGTGAAGAAGACAATCTTGAAGCCTTGTTCATGGAATTTCTTTAATTTTCCTGAGATTTCTCCATATAAAATCCTGAACAGAAAATAAAGGTGGTTATATGGCAAAGAATGGAGAAATCCAGTTTTAACTATGCCCCATCCATCTTTAGCTAAGCTCCACCCACAATTCGCCTGTATTTAGATCGATCGATACCTGAATTCCCGGACTATCAATTTCCAGAAAAACTATACAAGTAAGCTGTTGAATATTTTGAAACTAATTTGACTGGGTTCTATCGATTTAGTTTCAAAATATTAAACAGCATGTTTATTAAATAGTAAAGCCATACAATTCCTAAAGCAACTCTTAGTCTGTCATCAAGTAAGCGTTCGTTATTCATGAGATAATTGATTATAACGTCATCCTACACAACACGTCATTGATTATGATGTCATATGATTGATGGATAAACCGGAATCCTTCATTATCAGAGCAAGACCACTTCTTCTGTAGCTTAGCAGACTTGTGATATGGTTAATTACTAATGATCTTTGCAAAGTTGTACAGTGCAATCCATGCATTTTCCTGTTGTTTTGAGGTAATCAATAGGAAAGCTCAACCACTTAACATAATCACTGGCCCATAGAACTACCTAAAGTGGAGGGTACAAAGTTATCCATTGGGAAATACCAGGAACAGACCTTTCCAGTTTATCCATCAATCATATGACGTGTAGGCTGATGTCATAATCAATGACGTAGATAAGTTTGTCACGCAACGTATAATTGATGATGGACTAAGTGTTGTTGTACGAATTGTATGTCTTTAATATTTATTTTGAAACTAATTTGACTGGGTGGAATCAACAGCAACCAGTCAAATTAGTTTCAAAATATTCAACAGCTTACCTGTATAGTTTTTTGGAAATTGATAGTCAGGCAGCTCAGGGATCGATTGATTCCAAACACGGGTGAAGTGTGGGTGGGGCCTTAACTAGGGGTGGGAGGGTATAAGTAAAACAGGATTCCTCCGTTAAATTTAAGTATTTTAATAAACCTTGTCAAATGCAGGGAGGCGTAATGTGTATCAAATTAAAAACATCTGCTTGTAAGCTTTTGGAGACAATGACGGGGATCCGCATCTCTGCCATTATCTGTCTTAAAATAAACAAACATCTGGAATCCACTCAATGATTTCATAAACTTTGTCATACCAAAGCAATGTACCAAATTTTAAGCCAATCCGATTCAAATTTTTTAAGAAATACCAGCAACTTGGCAATGAAAACAAAGATCTTTAAAATAAGGATCACAATTTTTTGATGGATTTTCATACGTCTTTTCATATTAAAATGTTGTAGCAAATTAAATGCGAATATAATAGCAAGTTATGGAGGAAGTCCGAGGTATGTACGTATTATATCTCTCATATTGCCTACCATCAATGACCATTATATAAAGAAAGACAAGCATCCATAAAAAAATGTATTTACATCTGAATTAGAATTTAACCCTTTCACTCCGAAATTTGATCAAGAAATTTTCTCAAAGAAAAGTTACCGAGCCAGACATTCCAGTTATAGCGCCTTAAAAATATTATTCACTTACTCTGCAAATGGATGTTTCGTAAAACCAATGCATCTTTTGCTGACTTGACTATTAAAGAATTAAACTCCAGTAATGTGTCTAGTTTTTAATGGATGAGTTCAGTTTTAGCTATGCCCCGCCCATCTCTAGCTAAGCTCCTCCCATGCTTTGCCTGTGCTAGGATGAATCGATCCCATCACTCTCTGAATCTCAATTTCCAGAAAACGATACAGGTAAGCTGTTGAATATTTCGAAACTAATTTGACTGGGCGTTGTTGCTGGAATAGTCAAATTAGTTTCAAAAATATTCAACAGACCTTTTATTAACTAGTAAAGACATACAATTCGTACAACTTGACAGAGTATTACGTGATTATAGAGGACTAAATTGCATCATTCATGATGTAATTGATTTTGACATCAGCCTACATGTGACGTACATGTAGTTGATCATGATGTCATATGATTGATCAATAAACTGGATTCCTCAATATAGTTGTCTGACTGCTGAAAGCCCCCAAACAATAATTTCAATATACAATAACTTTGGGCCTGTTGAACATTTTGAAAACAAATTGACTGAAAGTTGTTGGTGGCTTAGCAATTTGTTTTCAAAATTTTCAGCATATCCACCGCTAAACCCCATGAAAAATAGTCTGTAGAAATTCAGCAGGCAGACAGTTACATACCAATGAGTTTTCCCAAAACAAACATTTCCTTTTACAAATGAGCAATTTATATTAAAATGTCAAGTTAACTCCCTCACTGTGTAACTAATTCCCAGTGCTAATACCAACTTACTTCCAATCACCTGGATAAACTGGGAAGACTTTACCCGATTCTGTGCCGACGATGGTGCCATCTATATCAAAGCCTGCAACCTGAAAATCAACACAACTACACGAATGAAGTTTTTAGGGGTCCACTTTGAAAACTCAGTCAAGCCGTTTCAGCCTAGGCTAACAGATTGACTAAGTCAGTGAATATTTACTATTCAGAATATAGCGGGTGAATGATCGAGCCAGCAGCGGATGCTGTGCTGTTAAACGAGAATCTTCAACCAGTTCAGACAATAGATTAAAATAAAATGGTGACTGGAATTTAACCCTTTAATGTTCAACTTTGGCTAAGAATATTTAAATATCTGCCTATTGAGCATCCATTTACAGACCAAGAGAATACAATTTTTGAAAATTAATCACTGGAATGACTGGCTCGGTTATCTATTCTATATTGTATTCTCTTGGCCTGTAAATGGACATTCAACAAGACCATAAAAGAGGTTGGCTTTGGCCTGTATAACCATTAAAGGGTTAAATCTAAAATGGTGTCTACAAAATCTAGTTAGGTAAAGTACCCGTAAAGTGATATATAGCCTCAGATTTATTTGAAATTTACATGAATTTTAACAATTTATATGAACTTTAGTATTGGCTATATTTAATGTGTCACTCAGCCTTAGGTCAAAATCTGTGGACAGTTAGGAATATCCTGACAATTTTGATTTCACGAGCATAAGAGGCACTCATTGGCACTGGATATTTTGTCTGTATTCCAATAGGGGCTGCTTCCACAGCTAGAATGTAAGCAGAATCCTGATCATTTGAAACTATACAGCTGAAATTTCAGGATGTAACACTTCACCTGAGTATCACTGATGGACATACCTTAGAGCTAGAGCGGAGACCTTTACTGGTGTACACACATAGTCTGTCATATTCCTCCCATTTGTTCTCTGTAGCTTCTCCGCCATGATTTAACTGAGCAGGCTTAGGTCCTGACTTCGCAACATCTATTTACAAATGACAGAGAAACCATGTACCGGGGGTATGGTGAATTGAGGGATCCATTTCTAGCTATGCCCCGCCCATTTCTAGCTATGCCCCGCCCATTTCTAGCTAAACTCCACCCACTTTGTACAAATGTTTGAACTGATTTTCTCACTTTGAACCCTGAATTCTCAGATTCTCAATTTCAAGGCAAATACACAGGTAAGCTGTTGAGTATTTTGTAACTAATTTGACTTGGAGCTGTTGCTGCCAGCTCACAGTCAAATTCGTTTCAAAGCATTCAACAATTCAGGTGGTTACTGTCATGCCTTTACCCCTTTCGCGTCAGACCTACCATTACGTCATTTTACTGGGACGTCAGCTAACATGTGACATATTTTGATTATGATGTCAGATACCTGAGTGGCAGATTGGATGCCTTCATTAGGGCTTCAAGCAAAGGCTAGACGTTATCTAAGCTTATTACAACTTATAGCTTACAAAACTTGTACAGTGATAAACGTGATATTAAAATGGCAACCTTTTTAGAAATCTCTACATGTATGTATCCCAAACCTCATGTGGAAAAAAAACCCTAATGACCATTTATAGCCTTAACTAAGGGGTCAGATTCTGCAGCAGTTATACGATCGAAACTAAGGCACATTTTGAAAACAGTCTAGAGATCAGAGGCCTGTAATGAGTAGATAATAATCCTTGTTACCTGCAGACTCTACTCATCACTAGTGCCGCTGCCTAGTGGCTCCTCCAGGTACTAGTGTCACTGGTGCTACTGCCTAGTGGCTCATACAGGTACTAGTGTCACTGGTGCTGCTGCCTAGTGGCTTATCCAGGTACTAATGTCACTGGTGCTGCTGCGTAGTGGCTCATCCATTTACTAGTGTGACTGGTGCTGCTGCCTAGTGGCTCATTCAGGTGCTAGTGTCACTGGTGCTGCTGCCTAGTGCTTATCCAGGGACTAGTGTCACGAGTGCTGCTGTCTAGTGGCTGATACAGGTACTAGTGTCACTGGTACTGCTGCTTAGTGGCTCATCCTGGTACTAGTGTCACTGGTGCTACTGCCTAGTGGCTCATTCAGATGCTGCTTCCTAGTGGTTCATCCAGGTAGTAGTGTCACTGGTGCTGCTGCCTAGTGACTCATTCAGGGACTAGTGCCACTGGTGCTGCTGCCTAGTGCCTCATACAGGTAATAGTGTCAGTGGTGCTGCTGCCTAGTGGCTCATCCATGTACTAGTGTCACTGGTGCTGCTGCCTAGTGGCTCATTCAGGTACTAGTGTCACTGGTGCTGCTGCCTAGTGGCTCATCCAGGGACTAGTGTCACTGGTGTTACTGCCTAGTGGCTCATCCTCGTACTGACTAGGGTCACCAAGCCTGCTGGCTTGTGGATCATACAGGCAAGTTTCAAGCCTGTATATTAGTGGCTCTGAATCTATGCCATTCAGAATATTTAAAACAAACGTATATATTCACTTACAAAAATTATAAATCTAGCTCCAAAATATCACCCGCAAACCCATTATTAAATCCACTAGATTAAAATTTTCATAGTTTGGTTTCAAAAAGCTTCAATGCATTGGCTTGGTATGAAAAACACAGCCAAACAAATGAAGATATGGCTCAAAACCTCTAGCTAAGCTCTGCCTAATGTATCCACCCCAACATATTCAAAGACGTAACAAGAGTTTTAGTGAAACTCAGCATATGCCCGCAGGCATACTTGTTTGAGGAATGCTAAATGTGAACAGATTGTCTTTGATAAATGACACTTTGTCTATCCCTAAAACACCTGCTGAACAAAAAATTGTGAGTGTAGGTTCAAAACTCTGATATTTGGACCGGACAAGAAAATTTCGATGAATTTTAGCTTTTCAAGGGAGATAACTCTGGCGAATACTGGCGGATTTTGCCGAAACGCAATCATGGCACCTCGTCCATCCCTAGCACATCGGCTGAAATAAAAATTGTGAGTGCAGGTTCAAAACTCTTCGAAATCTGCTCTGGGCAACAAAATTTTGATGAACTTTAGCTTTTCAGGGGAAATATGGCGGCAAATATGGCGGATTTTGGCAAAACGAAATCATTGCACTTTGTCTATCCTTAACACATCTGCTGAAAAAACAAGAGGCTCGTGGGGCCTGTATCGCTTACCTGGAGCACTATGTATTTTTGTCAAAATTGTTGGTGGGTGGTTTAGAAGTAGTCTTTTAAATGAGTTTGTGGACATTTTTGCAAGACCAATATGGCCACCAAACACGCTACATTTTGATTGGTCCACTGCGACCATGTTTCTGATGTAGATTCTTCCCTTGAAAAAACTTTAATGGCACTCAGTGCCTAACCATATCTCCCAAATTGTGGACCAATCCACTTAGTGGTTCTGGAGTTGTTTTGGCAAAAAATAGGTTATCGAAGATGGCCGCCAAAACATTTGGCCAATCAAGTTCCCTTGAACAAGCTTGGTGCAGCTCTTGCAGATGATATTTCATGTGTTCTGAATTGATCCCCCAAGCTGTTTTGGAGACGATTTTTAGACATTTCTAAAAATTGACCAAAATCCAAGATAGCACGAGAATACATTTTAAATTTTTCATTGCTTTAGTATGCATGGGAGATTTTGGCAGGTAAATGATCCAAGATGGCCGCTGAACCATTTATCTGACAGTCTCGAAAATGGCAAATTTGAAATCATAATGCGCAAAAACATATATAAATCATTTTCGGCCTCAAAATCCATCAAATTAAAAAAATCCAATATGGCCGCCAAACATGCTATATATTGATTGGCCCATGGTGGCCAGGTTTTTTGACAGATGAACTTCTCTTGAACAAACTTGAATAGCCCTTAGTCCATAATCATATATCAAAAATTTCGGCCTGATCGCTTCATCGGTTCTGGGGAAGTCGTTTTTGCGAAAACGAGGTCATCCAAGATGGCCGCTGAACCATTTGGTCAATCAAGTTCGCTTGAACAAACTTTGGTCAGCTCGTGCCCTAGATGATATTTCATGAGGTATGAATTGATCTGTCAAGCGGTTTCGGAGAAATTTTTTAGACATTTATAAAAATCGGCCGAAATCCAACATGCCCACCGGCCAAATTGGCCGATCGGTTTCGGTTGAACAAAATGGAATCCATATGCCATAAGGATTCTTCCTGCCAAATATAATTCAAATCGGCCCATTAGTTCTCGAGAAGACGACCCATTGCTTTAGTATGGGAGCTTTTGGTGGGAAAATGATCCAAGATAACCGCCAAACCGTTTATCCAACAGTTTCGAAAATTGCAAATTTGAGATCAGAATACCCAAAAACCGATCAAATAAAAAAATCCAATATGGCCACCAAACATGCTATATTTTGATTGGCCCACCGAGGCCATGTTTTTTGATGGATCAACTGCCCTTGAACAAACTTTAATGGTCTTTATTCCCTAATCATATCTGCCAAATTTCGGCCCGATCCCTTCAGCGGTTCTGGAGAAGTCGTTTTCACTAAAACTAGGTCAACCAAGATGGCCGCCAAACCATTTGACCAATCAAGTTCCCTTGAACAAACTTGGATTAGCTCTTGCCCTAGATCATATTCCATGAGGTTTGCTTCAATCCCTCAAGCAGTTTCGGAGAAGATTCTTAGACGTTTCTAAAAATCGGCCAAAATCCAAGATGGCCACTGGCCACATTGGCCGATCGGCTTCATTTGAACAAACTTGGATCCCTATGCCCTAAGGATACTACCTGCCAAATATAATTGAAATCGGCCCAGTGGTTCTTGAGAAGTTGTTTAAAGGAAAAGTTGACGGACAACGGATGGTCGCCACGGCATAAACTCATTTGCCCTTTCAGGCCAGGTGAGCTAAAAATTGTGTGTAGGTTCAAAACTCTTGGAGATCTTTTCCAGACAAGAAAATTTTGATGAATTTTAGCTTTTCAGGGGAGATAACTCGGGCAAATATGGCCAGATTTTGCCGAAACAAAATCATTGCACTTTGTCTATCCCTAACACATTTGCTGAAAAATAAATTGAGTGTAAGTTCAAAACTCTTCGAGATGTGCTCCGAACAAGAAATCAGATGGACGGACGGACGGTGAGCACCATCAGATAATACAACCCCGCTTACGCAGGCATATAAAAATGAAGTTTCAAGACTATCTTTGAGATCTATAATGAACAAGACATGGCTGGAAGTTCATCACAAACTCTGAATTGATGAGGCACTAAGCGTTGTTGTACGAATTGTCTGTCTCTACTATTTAATAAGCATGCTGTTGATTATTTTGAAACTAATTTGAATGGGCGCTGTTGCTGCCATAGGCAACAGTACTCAGACAAATTAGCTTCAAAATATTCAACAGCTTACCTGTATAGTTTTCTGGAAATTGCTAATCAGGGCGTTTAGGGATCTCTTGATCCCATCACGGGCAAAGCATAGGTGGAGCTTAGCTAAAGATGGGTGGGGCATAACTAAAACTGTATTCTACCATTTCTAGCTAGTACTGTAAGCTCCACACCTGGCATGCAGATTTCAATCAATGTGAAATCTGAATTCCATGGACCATATTCACGGAGTACTGACGCCTGAAAAAATGCGTAGGCTTGGTGAAAGTCCAGAAAATGCCAAAGTCTCTATTCACCTGCATTAGATGAATATTTAGTCACCGCTTCATGATTACGACATAGTCGGGTCTTCTAAATAGGTGCGGGATGTTAGGCTGGTGTGTAAGTTAGTCACTCTTCATGAATATGGTCCCATGAATCTAAATTTCAATGTAACTAAAGGTCGATATATAGGAATGAGGTAAGCGCTTGAGTATTTTGAAACAAGTTTGACTGGAAGATGTTGCAACCTATGGCATGGACAGCTCCTAGTCAAAATAATATTCAAACTATTCAATTGAATTTTTAGTAAATTGCAAATTCACCAAAGACATACAATTCAGACATTTTTGTGACAGACTTTTACCATCATCGGAACAGACCTACGCCATTTTGATTGTGACTTCAGATAGCAAGTGACGCATAGCTTTTTGATTATGATGTCAGATATTTGAGTGACAGAATGCTTCACTCCATTGAAATCTAGACATTGTGAACATTGCAATATCAATCATGTCAGTTCGTGTCCCGAAAGGTGGGACAAATTGACAAAATATGTTCACGGTTAAATAATTCATAATTTTATATTTCATTCTTGGCCCGGCATATTGGAGAAAGATAAGACAACAATCATAATCTGAAACATGTGTCAAAGTATGATCAAATACATGTATCAATGAAAGTTATTTTCCCATACTGACACGACTGACCTTTTTACTGATAACAGAACGATGGGTTAACTTTTAAGACATGAATTAAATGTTCAGAAAATGGAGCACCAATATTCGACTTGTAGACTAGATATGTTATCAAAATTCTTGGAATTAGGCACCAGATCAAGGAGGGCATCTGAAACTCCATTTATAATGTAAATGTCTCATTGAATCGTGACAAGGATAGCTGACCTTCCCCCGATTTAAATTGAAGTAGACATGTCAATGTTAAATGTCGGTAAATAACAGAGAACATATCTTATTTTGTCACCATAACCCATACAGTAATTGAGATGATATGATGTCATTTGGAACTTTCTACAGTGTTTATAAGGGTTAAATTCTAGAAATTTTACTGAGCTATAAAATCTTGCAACTGGTATAAATTGCTTTGTCAGTAAAATATCTAACATTTCGGACAAAGATGCCTACAGCACAACAATAGTGCATATGCACGGCACCTGTTGAGGTACACAGATAATGCTCAATGGCAAGCAGAATTCAAATATAATTATTATCCCCACTTTTTAAAAAAACGTCGGGGATATTGTAATCACCTCTGTCCGTCTGTCCGTCACGCTATCTCCTCCCAAACCATTGGGTGGAATTAAATCAAAATTGGTATGTGGGTTACCCATATGATTCCGCTTTGCAAGACAATATTTAGATTTGGCTCCGCCCCCAGGGAGCGTGGCAGGGGTCAAAAGGTAAAATCAGTTGTAACGCAACTCATCTGAAATCGTTAGATGGAACTAAACTAAAGTTGATACTGAGTTACTCATATGATTGTGGAGTGCAAGAGGCCATTTAGATTTTGCTCCACCCCCAGGGGGTGGGAGAGGGGTCAAAGGGTCAAATTTTAACCTGCGGAAATTGATTGTAACCCATCTCCGAAACCGTTGGACAGAATTCAATAAAAAATGGTCTATGGATTACCCATATCAATGTGGGAGTACATGAGCACATTTATGCTTGGCCCGACCCGCAGCGGTGAGTGAGGGGTAGGGGTCAAAAGGTAAAAAATTGATTGTAATGCCACTCCTCTGACACTGTTGGATGGAATTCAACCAAATTTAGTATGTCAGTTACCCATATCAATGTTGAGTATATCAGCACATTTACATTTGGCCCCGCCCCCAGGGGGTGGGGGATGGAGTCACAAGGTCATGAAATTGATTGTAATGCAACTCCTCTGAAATCGGTAGATAGAGCTCAACCAAATTTGATATCTGAGTTACTCCTATGATTGAGGAGTGCAATAAGCCATTTGGATTTGGCTCCACCCCCCCGGGGTCGGGACATGGGTTAAAAGATCAAATTTTAACCTGCAGAAATTGATTGTAACACATCTCCTCCGAAACCGTTGGACAGAATTCAACCAAATGTGGTCTATGGATTACCCATATCAATGTGGGAGTACATGAGCACATTTATGTTTGGCCCCGCCCCCTAGGGGTGGGTGAGGGGTTGGGGTCAAAAGGTAAAAAAATTGATTGTAATGCCACTCCTCTGACACTGTTACATTTGGCGCCGCCCCCTGGGCGATGGGGTCAAAAGGTCATGAAACTGATTGTAATGCAACTCCTCTGAAATCATTAGACGGAACTCAACCAAATTTGATATCTGAGTTACTCCTATGATTTCGGAGTTCCATTTAGATTTGGCTCCGCCCCCACCCCAACTCCCAACCCCCCCCTACCCGGGGGTCAAAAGATCAAATTTTAACCTGCAGAAATTGATTGTAATGCATCTCCTCAGAAACCATTGGACGGAATTCAACCAAATTTGGTATGTGAGTTACCTATAGCAATGTGGAGTGGATGAGCACATTTACATTTGGCCCCACACCCAGGGGGGGTAGGGTCAAAAGGTCATGAAATTGATTGTAATGCTACTCCTCTGACACTGTTGGACGGAATTCAACTAAATTTGGTATGTGAGTTACCCATATAATCGCGGAGTACAAACTGACATTTACATTTGGCTCCGCCCCCGGGGGTGGGCTGTAGGGTGTGTCAAAAGTTCAAAGCGGTGAAGGTCGGGATTTGCGATGACGCGTCATCGACCGATCAATCTAGTATATATTTAGCTATGCCCCGGCCATCTCCAGCTAAGCTCCACCCAGGCATTGCCCATGTTGGGATCAATTGATCCCTTCACTCTCTGAATCTCAATTTCCAGAAAACTATACTGGTAAACAAGTGAATATAATTTTAAAATAATTTGACTTGGTGCTGTTGCTGCCTATGGCAGAAACAGCGCCCAGTAAAATTAGTTTCAAAATATTCAACAGAATCTTTATTAAATAGTAAAGACATACAATTCATACAACAACACTTAGTCCATCATCAATTAAGCGTTCATGATGAACTTATCTACGGCATTCATGCCGTAATTGACTATGATGTCATCCTATATGTTACGTAGTTGATTACGATGTCATATGATCGATTGATTGATTGATGAATAAACTGGAATCCTCCATTCTGGCCTCCGTGGATCAAGCTTTAAATTTATAATATTTCCCCATGCATCACTCCCCAACCAATGGACGGGCCCATGTTTTTGAGGAGAGTAATGGACAAAGTTGGACAAAGTTGTTATGCTACATGTACCTACATGTATTTGTCCCCAAAAATATATGTCATCTCGTAACCTGCAATCATATATGGGTAAATTACATGCATAACAAATTTGGTTGAATTCCACTGAACTGCTTTGGAAGAGATAGAGGAATGGAGACACACAGACACATGACAGGTTTTTCAAAGTGTGTGTGGATAATGGTTATCGAGCCAGTCATTCCAGTAAATGGACATCCGACAAGACCAATAAGACAGTCCGGGTTTGGCCGGCATGACCATTAAAAGGTTAAATGATGCTTAACCCTTTCATCAATGAATTCCCTATATCTCATTTTCAAGTTAACCATACAGGAACTGTTGAACATTTTGAAATTAATTTGACTGGAAGCAGTTGCCTTCAAAATATCCAACAGAATAAGTTTTATGTCGTAAAGAAAATACTTTTTCTGGGATTTGTCCGTGAAAGGCTTAAAGGCACAAAGTTGGGTGTATTTTAATAGTCAAAGGAAATAATCTACTGTCGGGTAATACTTACTTCCACAATAGAGGGATCTATGCCCGCCCATTTCGAGCTAAGCTCCACCCACACGAGGCCCGTGTTGGGATCGATAGAACTAGGAATTCCCAGAATCCCAATATCAACGTAACTATACAGACCAGTAAGCTGTTGAATATTCTGAAACTAATTTGACAACAGCGCCCAGTCGAATTAGTTTCAAAATATTCAACAGACTGTTTATAAAATAGTAAAGACATACAATTCGTACACCATGACAGACTATTCACTGTTTATGAGAGCTACATTGTAGATATATATATATATCTCATTCATGACACATTTTGATTGTGACATCAGCCTACATGTGACATATATATTGATTATGACATCATATACTTGCGTGACAGATCAGATCCCTCCATTGTACAATGGGATGAACAAATTAATGAAACATCATCTCAAAACGTCTATGCACATGCAAGGGTGTGGGGAGCGTGTAATCATGAAAATTCTCAAACCTCTCTTTGCATGCTCATTTTGTTTGTGAGCCGATGCTTTCAATACTTGAAGCTGATCCTGGACCTTTCTCTGATGGTCTGAGTCACTATCACTGTTCTCGTCATGACAACCTGTTCTTGATATGTTCTTATCTTTGTGATTCGTGCTAGTACTTTGTGGCATGTATTGATCGATTCTTGTTTTCTTAGTAACAGTTTCTCCGGATGATGAATGTTTGTGATTCGCCGCAGAGGAGCTATCACCGCGCTTACGCTTTCTATCATCACATTCCTTAGAGGCATTTAATGACTCACTAGCGTGTTTGGAACTTGAATGTTTGGAACTTGAGTGTCTTTGAGTATTTTTCACATCACTACCTCCACTTGAGTGTCGAGAGCTGTCTTTCTTTCTTTGACTTGCGTCCTCAGTATGTTTAGTATATTTTGTATCTTTGGCGCTAGCACTACTAGAATTCTTAGCACTGTCCTTTGACTCTGAGCTTGTACCATGCTTACTGTTCGAATGCGTAGAACTATGTTTTGTCTTGAGAGAACTATCACTTGAATGTTTCGAAGCTTGTTTTCCTGTCTCATTTATTTCCTTAGATCGGCCAGTAGACTTTGAAAAGCTGTCATCTTTCAAACATTTTTCATTCATATTTTCCGAGATTTTCTTATGCTCACTGTTTTTGTTAGGGCTCTGACTGATCACTCCTTCATACTTCAGTTCATGGATATACTGGCCGCTTAAAACATGCAACGTAGACTTTGGATCCATTTGAACGATCATTCCTTGTTTCATTTCGCTGCCATCCACGGATGAGTAATTTAACCCAAGCTGTTTCACTTTGACCATCTGCTGGCTGTAATCCGCCGTTAGTTCCACTGTAAATTAAATAGAATAAAAACTTGATTTGCACAAAATGGCATCATTTAACCCCTATACAGGCCACGAAAATGACACATTCCTGCAGTCCAGGGTAACCACTTTTTACTGCAGAGCAAGCAAATTTTACCACACTGGTTGCCCTAGGGGACAACCTAGATAATTTGTTATTTTCAGGCCTTGTATATGTACTCATGGTGAGTATTTATCTTATTTAGTTTTAACCCTTAACACTTGAATTTGTTCAAGAAAATTTAAATTTTCTCAGAAAGGGTCCTTTTGCAGACCAAGAGAAGACTGTTTTTGAAAATTTACAACTGAAATGACTGGCTCAGCTATCGAGCCAGTCATTCCAGTGGTAAACTTTCAAAAATAGTCTTCTCTTGGTTTGCACATGGACCTTTCTCAAGACCACTACAGAAGTGTTTTTTGGCTGATATGTGGGATAAAGGGTTAATATAATGGGTGAAATGGTATTTATAAGGATTCTAGTCTGTATAGCTTACAACAATACATATTTCCAACAGAATTTACATAAATTGGGCAACCTGGAAGTACAGTTGGGCAACCCAATTTAAATGGCATACTTTCCCCTGGGGGCCACATAGTACTGCCATGCTATACCAGTGCAAGTTCAGATATTACTAAAGTCTAAACTACATTCACTTTTATGCCATTTAGTCCATTAACATCCAGGCCGGCCAAAACCGGCCGCTGCAGTTGGCTTGAGAAATGTCCATTTGCTGAACATGAGGTTAATTTTTAAAGGTTACCCCTCGAATAAATGGTTCAATAATCCAGCCAGTCATTCCAATGCTAAATTTTCAGATATAATCTTATATTGGCCTGCAAATCGATATTCAATTAGCAAAAGAAATCCCTTTTCCAGAAATCTTTACCATGATAAATGGTCACTGCAGTGGGCTTGAGAAATATCCATTTGATCTCCAAGGAAAGAGTATTTTTGAAAAGTTACCACTGGAATAACTCAATAATCGCAGCAATGAACATTTCTTACATAGTGTTCACGATTGTACAAAATAACATGTTTCTGGTTTGGTTTTGGAAACACGTTAACTTGTCCATGACAACAACACATTTAAGCAAAATTGCTTCCCAAAAGCACGCCAGTCTTTCTCTACTAACTTTATAACAATGGACATTTCCAGTTTATCAATCAATCATATGATGTCATAATCAACTATGCGACGTGTATGCTGACATCATAATCAATGATGTCATGAATGACAGCGATAAGTTCATCATGAACGCTTAATTGATGATGGACTAAAGAGTTGTTGTACGAATTGTATAGCTTTACTATTTGTATTTAATAAACATGATGTTGAATATTTTGAAACTAATTTGCCTGGGCACTGTAGTCAAATTAGTCTCAAAATATTTTAAGCTGTATAGTTTTCTGGAAATTGAGTCATGGAGTTCAGGTATCGATCAATCCCAACATGGGTGAAGTGTGGGTGGAGCTTAGTTAGAGATGGGTGGGGCATAGCTAAAAATGGATTCCTCAATTAACTGTGTGAAATTATTCTGGCAATGGCTATCTGATATCAAATACAATGTACACCATTGGAAATTAGTTTCATACTACCTTAGATTGGATGGTCAATGGTGCACAATTGCAAACATCCATATTTACCTTTTGAACCCGACCCCTCCTTGTCTCCGTGGAGGGGGGGTGGGGGTGGGGGGGGGGGGGGGGGGGGGGTGTTGGGTTACAATCAGTGTCCCTGGGATCGTGTGTGCACGCATATACGCACACTGGCAAGATGACATAATTCCCACTTTTCTTAAAACAACAGGCCCAAGGGCATATCACGCCCACCTGGACCATTAGCATCTAAACCATTTGCATTTAAATAGACATTGGAGTTTTCGAAAAATCCAAGATGGCCACGAAAGAAATTGACTAATCAGAATTCTTGTTTGGTATGTTGATGCCTACCACCATAGGATCATCCTACACAAGTTTCGTTGAAATCGGGACATCATCTAAACAGTAGTGTTTCAAATGGTTATGGAAAAATTAAAAAAAATTCTTATGGCCACCAAAGAAGCAACCAACCAAATTCCCAATATAAGTTCTAGGGCTTACGATGATAGAATAATTCCAGCCAAATTTGGATAAAATCCAACAAGCAGTTAAGGAGGATATGAGTTTTGACAATTTCCCGTAAATCTATCATTAAACCTATGATTTTCACCACACAACATGACTAAACAAAATTCTGATTACAAGTTCTGGAGCCTACCATGATAAGGTCATTCTAATCAGATTTTGTTGAAATCTGTCAAGCAGCTAAGTGTTTTGACTATTTCCAGTAAGTTTTTCATAATATCTAAGATTTTCACCCAGAAAATAGACCAATCAAAATTCTGAATAGAAGTTATGAACCCTACAGCAATAGGGTCCAGCCAACTAGGATTAAATCCGTCAAGCGGTTAATCAAGAGTAGTGTTCTGACAATTTCTGGTAAATTACTAAATTTTTCAAAAAATATCAGATTTTCACCAAAACAGAAATTGATCAATCAAAATTCTGTATATATAAGATCTGAAACCTCCACCCATAGCGTCCTTCCAGCCAAACTAGGTTGAAATCTTCCAGGCAGTCAATGAGTAGCGTTTTAAACAAAAGTTGCCATGTGTATCAGCGACCTTGACCTTTGATATTTTAACCCCACCATCATTGTGTGATGTCATGTCATTATAAGGAAGCATGAGTCCAAGCTTCGGTCCGGTATAATTAACCAATCCAGCCACTAATAAAATATCAGATTTTCATCAAAAAAAAATTTACCAATCAAAATTCTGTATACAAGTTCTGAGGCCTACACCCATAGGGGGGTCCTTCCAACCAAATTAGGTTGAATCCACCAAGTGATTAATAAGGAATAGCATTTTGACAATTTCTGGTAAATCTTTCATAAAATCTAAGTTTTTCACCAAAAAAATTGACCAATTAAAATTCTGTACAATACAAGTTATGAATGCATTGGGTCTTTCCAGCCAAATTAGGTTGAAATCCACCAAGCGGTTAATGAAGAGTAGCGCTTTAAACCAAAAAGTTGACGGACAAGCGACAGACAGACGGTCGCCATGGCATAAGCTCACATGGCCTTTCAGGCCAGGCGAGCTAAAAACATTGTGATAACCATTTTCAAATCTTAGAGTGAGTTTACAATACTGGAACCAATACATCTTTCATGTATGGCTGCCTCTAGCTTGAGACATGGGCATACAATAATAACATGTATCAGTGTTGAGACGAGTGAACAATGAAAATCTTACACTGATTTCTGGAGCATCTCGGGTCGGCAATTTTTGTCATTGGGCTTCGACCAACCAGCACAGGTGTTTTATCCGGCAGTGGTATAGGATCATGACTTCTGTTTTTACAGACAAGAAAGCACTTCATCTTTGCTCAGCTACGTAGCTTCAGTCCTAGCATCAAAGGAAATCGAAGATTGTCACTTACATGTAGATTATCACTAGGCCTGAAGTCGGTGTCGATGATCCTAAAAGAAAAACAAAATATAGAATGATGAAACAAACAAATATATGTCAAATTCATGAGACAACCAATGACAACCTGACACAGTACATGTCTGTCACAATGTATTTTCCATTCTCGCTAACAGGGTTTGTACACCTTTCAGTATTTGAAATTCCATGACTTTTCCATGACTAAAATTTAAAAATTCCATGACCTCCAAGAATCAATAGCTAAGTCAGACATTCAAATTTGTTTCAAAATGTAGCATCCTTTCAGCCTAACTTGGTTGAAATCGGTCAAAATGGTAAGAAGCATTTCTAGTTAATTTTTTTTTAATCTAGGATTTTGACTCAAAAAATTGTCTTTAACACTTTTATCAGCCAAAAACGCCTTCTGTAGTGATCTTCAGAAATGTCTATTTGCAGACCAAGAGACAACTTTTGAAAAATTTTCTAAAATACATGTAGTTTTCACTTGGTCAGCAAATTGACATTTTCTTTGAGAATAATTGTTTTTAACAAATTTAAGACATATATAGGCTTAAAGCCTAGGCTTCAATTAGGACAAGTGCTCAAGAAAAAATTCAAATCCATTCCCTACAATGGTTACTTTCGTGAATATACTGCACACTATTAGATAACACGCAGGACAAAATGAGCCAAAAAAACCTTATACAGGTATATAAAACACAGTTGTAGTTCAGAATTATTGCGAAACATATTTCTTCAAAGAACGAGAATTGCTCACTTTACCGCTAGTTTCAAAACAATAATAATAATAATCGCTTATCGGGTAAATATTTTATTTTTATTAATATTACCAAGTTTATTTCATACTTTAACCGTAATAGAGCGCACAAAACCATCTTTGAGCAAGAAATACATTCAATATACAGGGGAACCTCCATACGTTAGCGAGAGCGATATATCATTGTCATCCAATTATCATAAAGTAACCAATTCGGCCAGGACGAAATCGCCCAAGTGAACAAAAAATCTCGCCAATAAATATATTGCTGAATCAAAAAAGCGTCCGCTTTTGTTTCTATGAAAATTGTTAATACTTACCAGATGTACTATTAGGATGTGTATTATCTAGTCTAGCTCAAAATAAACAATTAAAACTCTGCACTCTCCATGGTCCTGCCCATACTGTGTCCGGGAATTACCATAGCCTCCAGGTACCGAGCCAATTCCCAACAAGTCAGATTCGTCTTATATTTGTCTTGACAAACAGCGAAAGCAGCTCAACCTCACATCAGCGGGGCGGCTGAGATGGGCCATAGCACATCTGGTAAGTATTAACAATCCTCACAGAAACAAAAGCGGATGCGTTTTTATTCTACTTCGAATAATACTTACCAGATGTACTATTATGATAAACTCAGGATTTCGACAGCCAAGAAACACTGGTGGGAGGAGGTGAGGCCCGAAACAGCTCTCATCTACCATCCGACATAGGTTGTGACATCTACCATCCGACATAGGTTGTGAAGAGCCTAGAACCCCAGCGTATGCTTTAGGTTCCGCCATCTGACTCATAGAGTGCTAAACTTCCATGGTCTAGACCGCACTGACTTTTACAGACAGCGGCAGTGTATTACACATCTTGTATAGTGCATTGTTGGAAATTATGCTCTCTAGCCATCAGTGTCCAGTGATGGTGCGTAGGTGTTTGCAGTGGCAGGCGTCAAGTTTGTCTAGAGCTGCCTTTGGAGCTGCCCAGCTGTTACAGTTATACATCATCAAGGATACACAGGTTGCATTGTATAAATGTAGTCTTTTTACCAAGGGCATCTTTGATCTACGAATCCATAGCTTCCAGAAGGACTGGTAATCTATGTTCCCCATGATGCAGCGTGCAGCAATGTCAGCAGTACTGCAAAGCAGTGAGCTCAAGATTTTACTTTTCCTCCATGGTTCGCCGCCACGGAGTGGATCGTCATTTTCTTTAGTTTCATGCTTTGTAGATAGGTATATGTGGGTGAACTCTATTTTGGATTCATTCATAAAGAGATTCTCAATTTTTAGTTTGCTTGCAGCTATTGGGAGAAGTTCGTCAAGGGGTTTCTTTTCCTCATCTATAAAGTCCACATCGTCTGCATATTCCATCTCTAGCGGCATGCCCAGTATTGACACTGGGGGGTTTGGTCTTGTGGAATTTCCTGCATGGATTTCAATGCAGCAGCCAGGTAACAGGTGAAGAGCACAGGAGACAGACCATCTCCCTGTGGGGAGCCAATTGATGTCTCAAACTCTACAGACTTCACTCACTTGACTCGTACTCTCAGCTTGGTGTCTGCAAGCAGTAGTCTCAATAGTCATAGCTCATCTTCATTACAACCGGCCTGGCATAGTACATCTAGGATCTTTGAGCGCCTAATTGTGTCGAAGGCTCGTGACATGTCAATGCCCATTTTGTGGAAATCCCAGTGTTCGGACATGACTACCGACACAAGCATGCGTTGAGCCCATACAATGCCTGCGCAGCTGCGTTCACGTTTGAAGCCACTTTGAAATAATCCAGGGAAATCATTGATCTTGTCTCGGATGCGGCATAGAGTAACATTGGATAGGATTTTCCGTATGCTGTTAAGGAGTACAATGGGCCGCAGTTTGGCTAGGGGCCTGGTGGCTTCTTGGGCTTGGGTAGTGTGATAAGGATGCCTTAACCCACAGCGTCGATGGGAAGGTGGTGCATAAAAGCTGAATTGCTTATGTGCGTGATCGGTTTTGAGATAATGTCACTTGCATATTTGAATAGTTCATTGCTCATGCCATCAGGTCCAGATGCACGTCCATTTTTTAATGGCTTTACGTGCCTTTTCAACCTCTGCTGCATTAATTGGTGTAAGTGGTGTTAGAATCACTGATTCTTTTCCAGGAAACAAAGACGTGGTAATAGTCTTAAACCTTCACCCGTAACGACAAAACGGTCTTGTTCGGCAGAAAGCGCATGTATTTCGCTTCTCCTTCTCGCCGATGCTGCTGCAACTAGGCTTGCATAATTTTGAAAAAAATCATGATTTACTACGATGTAATTGAAAAAAATCGAAAAATCGTGAAAAAATAGACCAGACAATAAGATTTTAAAACTCATCATTTAGCAGTAAAAGAATACAGTTATAATCCATTCAAGCATGTATCCATTGTGTTTTTCTTGATCGCTTCATGCATGTGTTCACTAAGTCCTAATCAAAACACAAATCTCTATGGTAAACCAGCTAACAATAGCGAGGTAACACCTTTGTCATTGAGAAAACCAGCTAGTTACTCCGTCGAATCGCTATATAATTTTCTTTCTTTCATTGCATACCCGGAGTCTGTCGTGAAATACCAGTTATATACTTAGTTGCAGTGTTAGGCAATAATCACTGAACATAATTCTTTTAACAATTTCAGGCTGTATACTAATTTTTCCTTTTTGATTTGGTTGTCATGCCTAATTAACAAAAATAACGCAACAGCATTCCAGATTGTTGTATTTTGAACTGTGAGTTCTGTTGATTACTCTTAAATGTATATAGTACATTCTGAAAGCAACCATAAACTGCACCATAGGACGAGTTTACGCCGTTACTATCGTAGTTACTCAAAGCTACTGTTTTATGTATATGGATTGCGCAGTATCTCCCCGGGTACTAATATTAGCGTCTTTGCGCTACTCAGGTAATGACCTAAACTCGTCCTACAAAGGGAGGCTATAAGCGGAAGCGGGATTTATATTTTTACTCGATAACATTTTATGTCAAATTTTGATGAAATAAACGATGTTCATTAAAATATACGCAATATTCAGACAGTCCCAATTAACAATTTCACTCCCGCGATGATGGATATAAGGTATACATTAAGCATAGACGTAGGATGGTAAGAATTTGTCGCATGAAATTGTGTTCTATTTTTATATCATTTATTTCAACTTTTTCTAGAAATTCCAAGTCCCAGTTTTGGTGACTTGTCACCCCGATTTATACTTTTGGGAATTTGGACCTACGATTTAATCGAAAATCATGGGGTTTTTTTATAAAATCGATTGCGATGTTTAAAAAGCAAAAATCGCACAACCCTAGCTGCAACCAAGAAAACTGACTTAATAGTTAACAGTTTAATATCTATAGATCTAATTGGTTCAAAGGGAGCATGCCCTAAAACCCGTAGAACAAGAGATAGATTCCATGCTGGGATAGGAATTGGCTCTACAGGTCGCAAATTGATCATTCCTTTAATAACTTCATTTAAAGTGTCATTCTCCACTCCTACAATGGCCAGACTTGGAACAACTGAAGCTAATGCACTTATATGCTGCTAGGGTTGAAGGTACTAGTTTGTCAACCTCGTATAAATGACAGATAAAATCTGCTACGTGTTGAACAGATGCAGAAAAGTTGACCCTCTTCTGGCTAAAGCGACAAATTTTCGCTGCTTGCTCAGAAAAGCCACTCTCAATTGCTCGCTGCTTGATAACATCCATGCAGTCAATTGGAGCATTTCTGGTCTGTCGTGGAGATACAGATCTTTGTTCTGAAGAATCAGATCCCTCCTGTCTGGAAGAGGGATTGGATTGCAGACCAGAAGGTCCAGCAGATCCGTAAACCATGATCGGCCTGGCCAATGAGGGGCGATCAGTAGTACTTGGCATATGCCCTCTCTTATCTTTGCCAGAACTTTTGGGATGAGAATTGTAGGAGGATATACATACGCATACATTCCCTTCCAACTTACTGCTAGAGCTTGCGGGTCCGGGATCGGTGACAGGTATGTGACCATCTTTGCGTTGTCTTTCATCGCAAATAGATCCACATTTGGCTTGCCCCAATGTTTGAAAAGAATCTCCGCTACCGACTGGTTGAGCTGCCATTCCATCGGACGACAAACCGTCCTTCGACTGAGAGCATCTGCTAGGATGTTCAATCTTCCTGGAATGTGTGCTGCCCGAAGAATAATATTCCTCTCTTGGCACCACAGCAGAAGGTTCCATATCATCATGCACAACGCTGGTGATCTCTTCCCGCCTTAGCGGTTCAAATAAGACACCACTGTTGAGTTGTCTGTCCTTACTAGGACAATCTTGTCTCGGATTAGGTTCTCGAATTTTCGAAGTGCTAATGCCACTGCTAATAATTCGAGAACATTTATGTGTTTCTGCGCATTTGTCCGATCCCATTTCCCTGACACTCACAGATTGTCCAGTACTGCTCCCCAACCCGTCGTAGATGCATCTGTGAAGATGGACATCTGCAGTTGAGGAGGTTGTAGAGGAACACCTCGCAGGAGATTCTGTTCTGATAACCACCACTGAAGATGGAATATCAATGGTTCTTTTACTAAAATCCTCAGAGACAACGGATCCGTTCTCTGAGACCAGAATGACATTACGCACATCTGAATCGGCCTGCGTCCAAGTGCCGCATAAGAAACCACCTTCTCCAGAGATACTAGTAAACCCAGTATTCTGAGAAATTGACACGCCATCAGATAGGCTCCTAAAGAAACTGACTCCAGAACTGCAATCAAACTCTTGACTCTGCTCTCTGCCGGAAAAGCTACACCGTCCCGGAGATTGAAAAATATTCCCAGATACACGAACTCCTGGGATGGAGTCAATTGTGATTTCTCTAGATTCACAATCCATCCTAGGTCCTTTAGTAAGGTCAGGACAACCTGAAGATTGTTATTGTTATGCAGTGACTGGATTCCCCGCCTTCAGCAGCCAGTCATCTATGTAAGTATGAACAGCTAGGTTTCTCCTGCGAAGGTAAGAAGTCATGGCGAGAACTACTTTGGTGAAGACCCTCGGGGCTGTGGTCAGACCGAAAGGATGCGAGCGTATTGAATTCCCAAACATTGTCATGGAACGCAAAAGGAAGGTATTTCTGAACAGGAATTGACATTGGAATATGAAAATATTCATCCTTCCGATCTATCGATACTGCCCACATGCCTTTTCTCAGCCCTGTCATCACCGGTGCCACAGTCTCGATCTGAAATTTTGGTAAAAGAATGAATTTGTTCAGCGGTTTGAGGTCGGGAATCGGTCTCCAAACTCTGGTGCGTTTCGGAACGAGGAAAATTATCAAATAGAAGCCCAGGGAGGACTGATTGCAGACTAAATGAATCGCATTCTTCGGGTGAAGATCTATGATTTCAGAGCAGATGGCATCTAGACGATCAGATTCCCTTGGAACCGGAGTCCACATTGGAGTCGATGTTAATGGAACTAACGATTGACGGATGAGCCAGGCTGGTTCGTAGCCGTTTCTTAGCTAATGACAGACCAAACAATCTTGCACGACCTGTTCCCACTGGTTTGAGAACAGCTGAAGTCTGCCTCTGACGGAAGGAATCTGTACACAACTCATGGTCGATATTGCGTGATAAGATGTTAATTCGCTTGGGTGAAGATTCACAACTCCCTGCATTCCTGGCGCCACCGGTACAGGTCTCACCGGACCGTCCCCCATGGCCACCTTGCGACTTCTTGGAATATGACGGCCCGGGACCACCGCCACGGCTATCCTTACGGTAGCCGCCACGACCCGAGCCACCACCATTCCTATCATCTTCATACGGCCTCTTATTACAGGATTTGTATGAAGACGAACGGCCAGTTCCTGTGAAACAGATGCCCGATGGGTATCACGGCCAGAAAGACAGAAGGGCGATTTTTGGCGCTGCCTCTGCTGCTCATGTCAATGCTGCTTATAGGACTGTTGCGGCCGAGTCCTCTTCGTCGACTTCCACGACTTACCGACAACTGCCTGCTCCGCCACCATAGACGCAACTTTGGCTACGGGTTTGCCATGCTGAGCCGCCAAACAAGCCCGGACCAATGAAAGGCACGGAAGATAACGCAGCCCTCATCTCCGGTCCTGGTTCTACACAATCGAGAACCATTGTCCTCCGCTCTGCCAATGATCTAGTGATCATCCTGGCCAGGCAATCTTGGCACAAGCGCATGGCATCCAGGACTACTCCGGGAGCAGCCTCTGACACTTCCCCACCTTCCGCCGCACAGGTCAGCATACCCTGCAGGATGGTGCATCCGTGCGAGAGAGCAGCCATAGCCGCTCTTGCCACGTCCTCAATGACAGTTACCTCACTGAAGAGATCCTTATTAACCTGGGAAACCAAGGGTCAAGAACGACCCTTGGCTTTCCCGGCTAACAGCCTATTCAGCGCTCAGACATCCAGCCAAGGACCTGCACCCATTCAGCTTCGGTGCAAAAAGATGATTCGTCCATTAATGGCCTACCATTCTCATCTTCTTTCTCACTCTTGGATGAAAAGGCCACTGACGATCCCTGCTGAGAGATACGGACCAAACTTCCCACTCGAAGCGTGTCCATGGCTCGACTACTTGCGGCTGGCTCCAGTATCTAGCGAATCGCCAGATACGGAATCACCGCAGTCCATTGGCTCCAGCAAGGGAGCCGGGACTACGGCCGCTACTACGGCAGATGGGACTCCGAGAAGAGTCGTCATAACTGCTTCCACGACGCCGATGGGAGCTGTATAACATGGCTCCGACGGCAGTTCGGACTGAGCGAAATCTGGGTGAAAAATGCCTGACGGAACGTCGACATCTCCACCCGGTTGATAAACCCGTACAAAACCTGTGGGTGAGCCCACGGGAGGTACCGGATTCTGTCACCTGTGAAAGGCCTGGCATGTCAGTCTTCCATCCGGAGAATATCTTCTTCCTGTCGTCGGCTCTTGCGCCAAAGCAAGAGGAAGGACAGGTGCTTGTCCCTCCGCAGAACTAGCCGGACCACGGATAGGTAATCTTGCACCAGCCTGCATCAACGGGACTGTGGACTGAAAGGACTCAAACATCGCCTTGAATTGGGCCGCCCAAACACCCAAGGTCGAGTCCATCCGCTCAATCAGGCACTCTTCCAGACCTTTGACTGACACCTGATCCACTTTGGCTGCCTTGTCCTTCACATTTCTCTCCAAACATGCACGCCGATCGCGATCAAATTCCGTCCCCATCTCCGACGACCACTTCGCGCATCCATCGCAAGGGCTTCCAACTTCGCACTTCGCGCAGGCAACACAGTGATGTCCCGAGAAATTCTGCTTCATGAAGCGGTTACAGCTCGAGGAAAGCCTATCAGGTGGGGCCTTGCCTTGCCCCTTCACTTTCTGTGAACACAGAATAAGAATTAAAACGCTGCACATGATAATATGATGATGAGCAACATGCACAATTTACTTGATTGTAATTTTAAATTACTTAAAAACATTAACTTTCTCTTGAATTAATGATAATCAAGTTTTAGGCAGGAAATATTTGAAAATTTTTTGAGTGAAAATTTTATAAACACGACTTGGTACTTAACTAACGTTAAAATAGTCAAGAAAATAAGACTGATTGCTACAAACACCCTCAACAGTGAAGCGAGAGCTAATGATCGGCTTAAAACTAAGTGCATAGACACGCCAAGCCAAAACAAAACATTAAACATGGGCACCGCCATCTTGGCTACGGGCGCATCCATCTTGGAAGGAACCGAGTCGCAAGAGAAATTAACCGAGAACCTGGATAAGATTAAAAGGTTACCATTTTAAAACAATGTACCAATTTAAGGAAATTTCAAACAGTCATTACGGCATGAATGTATTAATTCTAGATTGATACAACCTGCCCCTGTGATGATTTTCCTTTCGCTTCTAGAAAGTCAGCAATCTAATCGTGCGTAGAATCCTCAAAACGCAAAAATTCAAGCTAAATTATGACTCAGAAAAATGTGACTGTAAAGTCGAGCAAAATAGACGAATTTGACTGTTGCTGGGAATTGACTCGGTACCTGGAGGCTATGGTAGTAATTCCCGGACACAGTATGGGCAGGACCATGAAGAGTGCGGAGTTTTAATTGTTTATTTTGAGCTAGACTAGATCATAAACATTATCATAATGGTACATCTGGTAAGTATTATTCGAAGTAGAATGCATATATGCTGATTAGGAAATAGTGAATTTATTGCTCAAATTGTTCTAAAACCATTATCTTCTGTACATATTTATTAGTAACTTGCGATATTGGCATTACAAGTTACAAAACCTGTTTTTACTTGGGAGGCCTCCTTCCAGTCCAGATATAGGTCAGTGGAATGCCTCCAACCACAAAAGACTTTAATTTGGCCTTCCAACATAAGAAGTGATCTAACCTCATTTTATTTCTTACATTGTTTTGGGCAGGGCTCGTAAAATAGCTAGTCCGACGTCCCGGTACAACTACAATTTCAAGTCGGAGAACCATAACTTGAGTAATATCCAGCTGACAGGCAAGTACACAATTTTGGGACTATCAAAACTGTCTGTACCCATTTGCTAAATTTCCAAAATAAAATATTGCACGATGTATTGAACAATTGTTTTTATGGCAAATTCAATCTAAAAAATAGAGATCGGAAACTGGGTCACCAGTAATTGACTTCATTACAATCATTTGTCCCTAGAGAGGTATGAAGCATTGCTAAATCTCTCCAAGATTTGCTAAATCTGACAGAATATCTGTATACTTTAAGCAGTGGAGATATTTCGAAATTATTGTCACGAGTAGATTTTGCCACAACTATTTGTAATGGAAATGGTTTCAAAATGCTATTATTCCATTACATAGTTTTTATTAATGTATGATAATGATGGTGTTGTTATTTTACATTCATGAATTGATGGGCAAGCTAAAACACTGTTTGGGCAACCAAGTTCATGCAAGCACCTGCCCAAAGGGCAACCCAATTTTTCATTATTCTGCGATGCCTGGTTTTGGGTTATTTTATGTTGGTAGGACATATGACAATACAATGACTTTGATCATGAATGAAATCATGTGATCGCCATGATAAAGAAATGGAAATGGGTATTTCCGAGCTTTATTTCCTCATCTTACCTTTGTATGCCATCAGATTCTATTTTTATTTAGGGAGATTATCGCTTTCCATGACTTTTCCGTGACCTTGATCAAAATGACGAATTTCCATGACTTTTCCAGGCCTGGAATTTAGATTATCAAATTCAATGACTTTCAAGGATTTCCACGATCCATGCGAAGCCTGAGCTAATAAATCCCAATAAAGTATCTACGGTACCTGTATCCTGTATCATTCATTAGACTTGTGCGATTACGTGATTAAATAAAAAATTGTGATTATTTTCTAAATTGTGAATTTATATGATTAAGAAGAACGTGAATGCCTAATTTGCCTCATCCTCATCATCAGTTTACGAGACATAAGCCATTGGCGTGTTATTGCCTCAGTGTTTTTGTTGTAGTATGGCTTGCCCAGTTCAATTGGAAAGTTCTTGAATGATTTGACTGTTGTTGATTAATTAAGTCTCCTCAAAGCCATTAGATTTAAGAGTTTAACCCTTACCACTACGATGTGAATATTCTATCTTTTGCTGTGTAGATAACAAAGAAACCGGTGTACACGTTTCAACAACTTGGTTGATGATCATTATGTTTGACAGCAATATCCTCCACCAAATTTGCTCAAAGATGAACACCAGATCATCTTTTAATTTAATATGAAAATTTTAAATTCCGACATCGACGTGGCACGGGTTAACACTAATTTGTAGAAATGCTGTGATGCAGATGGGTGTTTCCCGCATCAGCTGCGGTGTGCCACCTACACTCATGGTTACGCCCTGCTGCGCCTAGCATTTGTTTGCATGCTGACTTGTAGAGGCCGTAGTTGGTCTTATTGCTGTTGGTTTCATTTTCTGCGTTTATCGCTATCCGAATCACCTTCTCTACACTAGTCTCTTCAAGCTACCATAAAATGTGGATGTGGAAATCTGAGACCTATCTGCAGATAATTGAACTCGCTACAGAGCATGTTCATGTCGATACACCGGCTACTCCAAGATCAGTCCACTGTATTGGAAGAATTGCAGTATGACTTTGTGGTTACTCCAAGTAGGCTTGCGCGATTACATGATTAAATAAAAAATCACGATTATGTTTTAAATAGGGAATTTACATGATTAAAAATTAAATAATCGAATAATCGTAAATATTTTCTATTGCATTAAATATTTCAAAACCTAACTTTCATTTACATTTCAATGCGATCGGTCATGAAAAATGGCATTTTGCTTAGTGAATGTATATCTATTTGCAGGACAAGAGAACGCGATTTTTGAAAATGTATTACTGGAATGCCTGGCTCGAGAATTCCAGTGATACATTTTCAAAAATAGTCTTCTCTTGCCCTGCAAATGGACTTTTCTAAACACCAACGTTGCAATTTTCGTCATTGATATTCTGTTGTTGCTATGTCTTGGTAATTTGTATCCAAGCTGATTAATCGAGTGTTTTTAGAAAATTTACTATAGAGCACAAGTGCTCTTGTGTTCTAAAATCAAAGGTGCATTTTTGTTTCCCCCACATATTGTTTTTTGCACCTTTTGTAAGCGATGAGGTAGATGATTTTGTGTGATTGCCAGTTTCTGGTTCTGCTGTTGGTAGTGGTGGGAACGGTTCTGCCTGGATCTTTGTATCCTGTCTGGACCGGCGTCTGGTTCTCCTCTTGTAAGCACAGATTATCACTGGTGGAGGGCGGGTGCTGGGTGCTGATACACGATGGTTTGTCTGTGGCCATCTTGTTTCCGGTTTGGCCGGTTCATCAATGGCTTCCACTATGTCAATAACTGCCTGGATCCTGCTTGTACTGGTGTCCGGTTCTCCTCCTGAAACCACAGCAATCTCAACCATTTGTGAGATATCTAGGATATCTTGTGTCCGGTTTGCTGCTTCATCTGTTTCTCTCGCTGGTGGAGGGTTGGTGCTGGGTGGTGATACAGACGGTTTTGTCAGTGGCCATCTTGTTTCCTGTTGGCCGGTTCATCAACGGCTTTCTCTATGTCAATAAGTGATGAACCAACAGATTCCAATGACACCCCGAATACCGGAATTGGTAACAGCTGATTTATTTTGGATACAGCATTCAAAGCAGTTTTTCTGTTTAGCAGAATCTAATTACTACGTGAACGGTGTTAGTGGCTTTGAGCCTGACACTATCTACTTTTTGTAGATGAATGTCTGAACAATTCAACATGGCTTTCTCGGTTCCTTTTCTACCAAAGATGACAACCGTCCAGATATTTTGGAGGCGTCTGATTGGTCAGGAGAAGTTGCTAATGGAGATCTCAATTCTGATTGGTCAAGATTTGCAGACAATCAGAACCGCTTTTGTCAAAACTTGTTAAAACGGTTTTGTTGTTGTTTTCCACATACGGTTCCTTACACAGTAGGATTACTAGATTTTTTCATGTTTGTTTCTCTGTTTAGAAATTTATTTTGAGAAGTTTGGGATGAAAAATACGACAGTATTCTGTGGTTCAGACTTTGTAACGTTTCTGTCCTTGCCGACGGCCTTCATTAGAGGGCTTATTGGAGAGCCGGTTCTTTGGCTCTGTATAAGGTGTGGTCTATATTGACGGTAGAGCTGCGCGGTTTGGCTTACAGCCATATCGGTTTCGATATGACTTTTCATATCGGTTTTAACCGAATATCGGTTTTATGGACATGAAACAAAAAATTTAAATGATAAAAATTAGCACGAAAACAGAACGTATTTTCATGCTCTGATACATTCGTAACGTTTTACGCCTTTAAAGCATAACATACCTTATAATATCCATCATCGCGGGAGTGAAATTATTAATTAGACCGCCTAAATATTACGCACAGTTAAATAAACATCATTTATTTTGTCAAAATTAATCATAAATCAGCAAAACAGGTTACGAAAAGACGTAAATCACGCGATTGTAATTAATTATGATGTAACTTGTAACTTGTAGAAATCATAACCTCCTTCGTAGGAGAACCGCACTCACATGCGTAAGAATCCTAACGTCTAAACACTGTCATCACAGTTTTTAACACTACACTTAATACGGTTGTCCGATTTAGAACGGTTGTCCGGTTTAGGACCACTAGTACGATGACAAGCTGACTATGTACATATCTATCATCAATCACCAGGACTGTCAACGGGAAAGAAGGCTCAGTAGTCTTTAAAAAACATCCACCTTTTAATTAGTACTGAGGCATACAACAGCCATATATTATGTATGAGTAGAAGAATCCAAAGTATGGGTAGGAAAATGTAACTTAAGTTAAGCTCTAAAAGATAACTGTAATGTATCGATTGTGGCCATATTTGGGCTGCTAAGTAAAGTAAACCTGTGAGTTGTAACAGATATGTCAGCCGTCTGGCATGATACTCTAATGCGCCCAGGAACTCTGTTGTTAAAAGCTCGGGATCTAGAATCCTTGTACAATCCAGAATCAGTTGGATTACTTCTTCAGCTGAGTATTTAGCAATGCCGGTCTGACAATATTTCTTAAGGCATGCGTCTATAGACTCAATGGCTGACAGCCTTACAGGTTCTAAAGCGGGACATCTGATTAGAAAGTGTTCCAGTGTCTCCTGTTCTGATTTGCACAACAGACATAGTGAATCCGAGGTCTCCTGCTTAAATCTGCACCGGTTCGCTTGTAGGATGTACGTCCCGCTAAGGAGCTTCAGTTTAATGGGGATACGGGCCACATCTCTTTCAGAGGAATAATCTGCTTCTAGAACAGGATGCAGCTTTCCTGGAACAAAGACAAGCTCGTTCAAGTACCTAAGTGATTTGTACAGTGGTACGGTGCTTGTAATCTCCTCTTTCCAGTATTGCTGTATAGCTCTTCTAATCAGGGACTTCCACTTTGCTTTCTGAATTGGATCATCTAAGTACACATCAGGATCTTCTAATCCGTATTTATGAGTCATTTGTTTTAGCTCTATGAACCAACTGTGACTGTCAATAGATTTAACCAACAGCTGCCGCCTTGCTATTTTCTTTTCTGTTGAGGATTCTGGTAAACTGCAGATGGAATTAAAGAGCATCAGCGCTTTATGATGCACCTGAGCCTCAACAGGAAGAACGCCCGATAAGATATATACTGCTGGGTCAGCAGTGTTCTTTGGTAATGACAGAAGCTGTTTCAGGAGTCGCTTTTGGTACATTTCCAGATTAGTCAGTTGTTGCCCCTTAGGAAGTATAACTTCGAGCCCGTAAGTTAAAACTGGTGCTATATAGATCTTAAAGAGATGGATAATTGTCACTGGATCTAGGCCGTTATGGCCATGAAATCCAGAGGAAAAAAGACTATAGGCTGTACGTCGAGCCTTCTTTATGTTTTTATCTACATTCTCAGCTGTATTCTTTCTTAGTGAGGAAGCTCTGGTTACTCCCAAATGAACGTTGGAAGTTTCGCTTGGCATTTGTTGGTCTCCTAAGAAGAATGCTTCTCCGGACTTGTGTTTACTGGAAGGGCAGATCGCAATTGACACACTTTTTGTTGGCTAAAGCTGGTATCGCTCCCTGTTGGCAAAGTCAACTGCAATATTCGTAAGATTCTGCACATCGACACTTGTAATACTCATCAGAGAGATGTCATCCGCACATGCACTATTGTTACATAAGGTGTTTCCAATACGTGCTCCCATGTTGGTTGCTCCTAACCTGTGAAGTAATGGATCGATATACAGTTTATACAGGTCTGTGCTAAGTATGCCACCTTGCCTGACTCCTTGGAATATCTCAATGGGGGCTGACTGTACGCCCTTCCATTTGATCTGTGATGTGGCTCCTAAATGTATACTTTGTATGAGCTTCCAGTGTTTATCATCCACGCCTACATGAAATAATCTCCGGAGAAGATGGTTATGGTCGACCACATCGAAGGCTGCCTTTGCATCCAGAAGGATCAGATGCGCTGAATTGTTATTATCATGCGACTCTCTGTAAAACTCTTCCACCAGGAGCGAAGCATGCATGGGAGACACCCCTGCTGTAAATCCTCTCTGAGATGAACATTGACTTCTCTCAATCTTGTCTTTGATCCTACTCTTCAGAAGCGCCTCAATGATTTTTGTGATTACGGGCAAGACTGTAATACCTCTATAGTTCTTTGCTTCTGTGGGTGTTCCTTTCTTCTTATAAACTGGTGACAAGAGTCCTACTTTCAATGAGTCTGGAATAACACCATTTTTGAATATCTGGTCGATCAGTTCACGCAGGCATAGGAAGATATCTTCACCAGCATGAATAATGTTCTCAATCGTAACTCCATAGATGTCTGCCGCTTTTCCTCTGTTAATAGTGGAAACAGCCTCTCTCACCTCTACTAAAGTAACTTCTGGGACGTCATTATTAACTACTATCTGCTCTATAACTGAGACGTCCCTCTTGCCAAGGTCGTGATAAGACTCGTCGTAGGATTTATTGCATGTGTCAGGAATGGCTAGTTTTTCAAAATAAATCCTGAAGCCTTCAATTACACTGTCTCCGGAGTAGTGATCGGTATCCACATAGAGGTCATTGACAAACACATTGCCCTTCTTTCGCTGTTTGTTTATCAGCATATGAAATGTTTTACTGTCGAACTGACGAGCCTGTAGAATGGTGGACTTGTGTTTCGCATTCTGCCGAGCTAGTTCCACCCTACAAGCTCTCCTGAACTCTTTCTTACATTCTTTCTTCCCTATACAGGATATGCTGTCGCTATCATTTGGCCTTCCTTCTTGAGTCCATAGCTTGCCTGCTGATCACAGTTTCTTCATGGCATGAGCAATCTCAGTGTTCCAGACTTTTAGCTTTAGCTTGCTGTTGAAACGCTGCTTTATTGGTGTTGATTTTTTTGCAGACACTGACATTAACATGCACAGTTCTGAGACTATACTATTGATCTGTGAGGGATCTTCAAGTTGAAGATTAGTTCTAATAACGTTCATACCGCTAGATATCAGAGAAGCATATCTGTGTTTATTGGTCTTTTCCCATTTGATTCTTGGGTGACTAGCATGAGAAGTTGTCTCAGCTACTTTACTTGTGGCAAAAGCAAAATCAAATGACATCTGTATTGGCATGTGGTCAGAGGTATTACATGAGCTATCTACAAGAACCAGCTTTTGTGTACGCATAAATGGCTGCGGGATATTGTGGAGGAAATAATCTATTTCTGAGCATTCTTCGCCTTTTTGGTTTAGGAAGGTCTTTCCGGTAGTAGAATACTTCAGTTGGCACTCTTTGATGAAATTCACCAGGTAGTGTCTGCGTTTTGAGTTGTCAGCTTTGGAGAGATCTTCATTTAGATCACCTCCAATAACTATGTAGTGGGTTTCTGTATATTTCAGACAGATTTCGAAGAGTTGGTCCACAGTTTCGCAAAATTCATCTATATGATCCTTTCCTCCACCCCTTGTTGGTAGGTAGACCGAGGCTATAAGATATTTCTTGTTTTTGCCATCAGTTAGTTCTATGCATTGTATTCTCTCTTTCCCCTCCTGGAGCGGCAAGATCTGGTTATTCAGCTCGCGACTCCAGAATATGGCTACTCCACCGTACCCTCGTGGCAAATTGATTGGGGGTAGAGGATTGTTTATATCTACTCCTTTTCCGATGTAGCCAGCTTTTTTTGTGACCTCACTTAATGTATCAATCTGTGACTCAAATAACCAATGTTCTTGTATCAATGCAATCTGATTGACTTGCAACAGACTATCGATGGCATAAGCTGATGTTTTTATATTCTTACAGTTGAAGGCAACTATATTCAGGGATGTAATTATCTCCCTTTCTTCTTTCATTTCCAATTCGACCCGAGAACGAAATCATGCCTTGAAGAAAATATTAACTGTAATATTGCGATCGCGAATTTCATAAGTTAATATGATATTGTGTATAGAAGATAACGTTTTAAAAACGGTTTGAGTAATAATTTTATTTAAAATTATATCCTAATCAGCATTATAGTTATTGGCGAGATTTTGATGCAATCTGGCGATTTAGTGTTGGGACGACTTTGCATTATGTTAATTAGCCGGTGACGTAAATAAAATGGATGCCGTTGTTTAGAAAGGTTTTCCCCATACAAATTTTAATGACAAATTCCCACATTAGTATTGTGTTTCATATTGCAAATTTATCTGAGACTACCAGAGAAAAGACGAGTGGATATTTATTTAATTAATTCGCTGCTTGATTTCTCTCGGCGTGCAGCGAGTTACATGGAGTTACACAGTTGCCGAACAATTAGAAAAAGTCCAGAAACGAGCGCCTAAAATGGTACCAGCTTTGCGGAACATGTCCTATGAAAATCGTCTTCGGAATCTCAACTTACCAACCTTAATGTATAGAAGAATACGAGGAGATCTCATAAATGTTTTTAAGTATCTTAATAATATCTACTCAGTAAATCCCAGTAAACTATTCACATTAAATCAAGATGACAGAACACGTGGCCACAAATTCAAACGTAGAAAAACTAGAGCGAATACTAACAATAGACTGAATTTTTTCTCCAACAGAATCATAGACTGGTGGAATGCATTACCGGAAACAGTCGTTGACGCACCTACCATAAACACATTCAAAGCTAGACTAGACAAAATCTATGTAACGCACCCAGTGTACTACAACTATAGAGCATTAGATAAGCCAAATCACCCGAAAATCACCATACATTAATAATTAATAATTATAGTTTATACACCAGCTGATAATAGGACGTAAAAGTCCTGGTAAGCTGTATACTTGTTATGTTATGTTATGTAATATGCGCAATTGGGGGCCACATTCAATTATTAGTTGCCCCGAACATAGCTTAATGGAAAGTATGGCCATTATTATTCATTACGATTTTCATGCTCGTTAGTATCTTTTATTTTTAACAATCCTGATACGAAAAACCGAAAATATGTTCATATTCGGTTTTTTCGATATTTATTTTTTATAATCGGTTATGAAACCGTCAGTGCAGGATATCGGTTTTAAATATGGTATCGGTATATCGCGCAGCTCTAATTGACGGACACATAGGTGCAAATTTGAATAAAAATATCTGGGTGGGTGAGAGGGGGTGGATCTCAAAATGAAGATTTAACATTTTGCCATATCATGACATATCTTTTGCAGGTCATATAAGACCTACCATTCAAGTACATGTACATGTGAATAATGTTGAACATAATACAATCTAGGGCATATGTATCATAAGAATGGTCACCATACGTAATCGTTTGTCCATTTACAATGCTATGCAAAGTTTTGAAAACAGGTATCAATAATTGTGGAGAGGAGAGAAAACATAAACTTTCTAGACTGCAACGTGGAGCCGTAAGATGCCTAGACCAATAGTGCAAACTGTCATGCATCAAAAAACAGTCCCGCAGGAATTGAATGCCCAAATTGACATGGTGGTTGATTTCACTTAATTAGGGTCTGAAATTAAGACAAATTTTCGGTTAAAATTTTTTCAACATCCGTGACCGCTGTAGGGCCATAAAATACAAGATGGCCACCATTGTTTATGGAAACTACAGGGAATGCCATAGCCCTGGAACTATTTGACTAATTTCAATAAAGTTATTCCCACTTTATGTTTTTCAAATATGCCTGATCATTTGGAATAGGTTTCAGGTCAACGGGAGGTCAAGATCATGCAACAAGGTCAAGGTCAATGTCAGTTTTGGTCTCTCAGTGCAGAAATATGAGCACATCTGTAGGTAACTGATTTCCATGTTAGACTCTATTGTTGGGTTTTCCAACATGCCCGATCATTTGGAATATGTTTTATCTCGATAGGTCAATGTCACAGGGAAAGGTCAAGATCGTTGAGACTGTGGTACAAAATTGTGTTTTTATTGTTAACACAACATTGGGAATATACTAAAAGAATGCATGGTGATTGCATTGAGGTCACTTCCTCAACCCAGAGTCAACATTTATACTGACTGGACATGGATTTTGAAGCGGAGGCTTATTGACAATGAGGAGGCAGCCGAGACATTTACTTCCATAGAATTCCTGTTCTACTGCATGTGCTGTGTTGCACAGGACAGAAGATCACGACAGATAGATATGATATAAACTGTACCTATATGGTAGCTTGAATATGAGATGGACATGAAAGGTAGCATTTGCTCATATAAAAATTGTGTACCTGAATAGTAGGGATGATTCATGTGATGACCATTCATGTACACAAATTTTGGTATGTTTCTTAATAACTGTGATTGCTCGACACCACCAAGGTACATTTATGTAAAAGCTGACTAAAGTTATCACATGCAGTGATGAATGCTAATGACTATTATTATGGCTGCTGTACAAAAGATATAGCTTGTGTACATGAAAGGTATATTATATATGACAGGTACATGAAGGGTAGTTTTCATGCTTATACATGTATATATATATATATATATGGTCGTGGTACAGGTTTCTAACAGGGTTCTATTTCTAACAATTGCTCCTTTTTGTGTCTTCCCGCACTCGTTGTTTTGTTGACATCTTCAAAACATGTTTATTTCACCAGATACATCATTTTTACACACAATTTAAAGATTTGATCAAAATGTAGCAGAAATAAGTAATTATTTTAACTATCTTTTTACTTGACGTGTGAAAAACATGTTTTCACTTTTACTTTTTTTAGGGTCCATAAAAATGTTCATAACCGGTAAAGAAATGAAACAAACTGGTGCAGTTTTAGCATTAGATGACATATGCCAGTTGCTGTCAAACACGTTATGTTGATTTCACCAACATAACAATAGTTCTTTTCTATGGATGCGCCGAAGGGGCATGGGGTGCTTATATAGTTTTCAAATCTAGATTGATTTTTTCACGCACAGGCCCAATCCAAACATGGCCAAAGTTTCTATATACATGTATGATAAAAGCAAAAATAATTTTAATGTTTTATAACATGCATAACAATCCTTATTTTCATTTTAAACACCAGATTTACTACTTTACAAAGCAAGGATACAGAATTTAGATTTTGAAAATGGGGTTGCTGCAGTCTATGTATACCGGGTATTGCGAAAAATGGAATTTGACCAGGTTTAGATTTACTACAATAACTTAAATTGAGCTTCCTTTTTAGCGGCGTTTGTCTCATTATTTTTGCTGACAAACTCTCCTGTTGTCATATCATAGACAGTGATGTCATATCACCATCTTGTCGCTATATAAATAACAAATTTACATCCCTGTTAGAAACTGGTACCTAAGTACAAAAAAAACCTCTGAAAACTATTAATGTGTATTTACGCACAGTAAATTGATTTGGAGGAATTAAAAACTGTTACTGTATGTATTATTTGACTGAACATTTGCACATTAATAAATAGAAGTCATTTCTTGACAAAAGCTTTACATTCTGATGCAATCGGCAAAACTCTATACCCTGTTAGAAATAGATACTCAGACCATATATATAAAAATCGTCCAGTAAGGTGTTTTCGAGGGTCATGTGATTTCGAGGGTACATACTTTTGACGTTCTCACGTGCACGTCGCTTAGGGGCTGTCAACAAACCACGTGTCTTTAAATAGATATAGTATTTTTACACCACAAGTGTAGGGTTGCACGATTTTTCGATTATTCGATTAATCGCGATTATATAATTCAAAATGATCGTGGACGATTATAAAATTAAATAATCGTATAATCGTCACATTGAAATTTTTGTCAAGACACTTTTATGCTTGTGAAACTCTGCTCGCGTTACCAATCATGGAAACACACATCCGTCGATCGGCCGAATGTGTGAATGATTAAATAAACTATATAAATAACTGATTTGTTTGTATATTAACTAAGTCAATACTTAGGGAGAAAATGCATTGAATTTCCGTGATATTTCGCTTAATTGAAGCCTAGGCTTCTATTAGGATCAACCCAACATCTCTGAGAGGGGGGGGGGGGGGGGGGGGTGGGGGTGGGTGGGCTTATATTAGAGTTTTCCCAAAAAAGTTTTCTAAAACTGATACCACGGAAATTCAACGCATTTTCTCCCGTAAAAATTCTCACCGCCTACGCCTATGTTTAATGTATAGGCCTACCTCAAAACATACCGGGGAAGTGAAATTATTTGATTTGAGCGCCTAAATATTGCGTATCCTTTAATAAAGGTTCTTTATTAAATCAAAATTAATCCACAATTTGATATAAAATGGCGTCGCCAAAAAATACAAATCACGTGATTCGTCTCCAATTGAAGAGTTTATTTTAGAGCGAGTACTCGGATATAAATGTTCCGGAATCGGGGACTTGGAACTCGGGAATTTCTATATATTATCATTGCTTGATAGGAACTGAGTATTATACTGATCTGAATAACGGGTACCAGTTTGATAAACTCCCGTTGGCGTATAATATCTCGCGAGAACACGCCACCTCCCATCGCAAAAGAGCCGCTGGATAGCCAACTTAAGAAGCCGGCTATATTGTCGTCCGTAATAATTGAATTTGGATCATTTAATGTTGATTGGCGTTACAAAATTGATGCTCATTTTCTCCCGAGAAACTACAATAGTGTGGAATAAACTTTATTATATCTTGAACATACATGGCCTACTATTAGTATTAATCTAATAGGTGATCGAGATATACACATCCGAGGCCTGTATTGACTTCTAGAGGGACCGGAAATGTATCAGGGCACTTGATGTGACACGATTGTTATTATTATGCACGCTATTCTTACAAATTTGCTTTAAAAAATTTTTTCCTATACAATCTGCTGAGTTAGAGGGTGGGCTTCTAATACAGATTTTTGCCGTTTTGAAACTGCTAAGAAATCATTGGAGCTCATATGTCAAAGTTAGGGGGTGGGCTTCTATTAGAGCATAGGCTACAATTAAGCGAAATATGGTAGTTCATGATTAATCGTATGATCGCGATTATTTGTATTAAATGATCGCGATTATGAAAATCAAATAATCGTGCAACCCTACACAAGTGTAAATTTTAAAAAGATGCGTGTAGAGCAAGTGATTATTTTATGCATTTTGATGCCAGTGTAGTGAAAAACATGTATTTCCACTGTTACTTTTTAGAGCCATGATAAAAATGCACATAACTCATAAAGAAATGATACGAAACAAACCAATTTTCGCGTCAGACGACATCTGCCAATTGCTGTCCTAAGTAGTGTAGCAGCTATGTTTCCATAGCCATAATTTATTTCTCCTGATGCGTCAAACTGGCATGGGGTGTTTATGTGCTTTTCAAATCTAGATTGATTTTTCTTTACCCACAATGGCGATTCAAACTGATCCTAGTTACCACATATGATAAAATTTTCAATATCTTTTTCGGTCTTCCTGTAGGAAAAACAATTATGTTCATTTTCAATAACACATTTAACTATTTAGAAAAGGAAACTGAAAGATTTTAACTTTTTAAGAATTTTGGCTGAAATTTGCTGTTACCCGGTTATCACGAAAAAACGGAATTTGACCTGAACTGGATTTACAACTATAAATTAAAGGTCTTGTGAGGACTTGCGGTCGATAACGAGTTTTATTTAATTTTATGGTCTACTACACTATTTACACACAAAAGCGTCACTGTGACAACCATATGAACTATATCATTTTCAAACCAACTTCTTCTGTGTATGGAAGTAGCATACACTCATATTTCAATGTTATGAAAAAGCAAAACTGTAGCGGATGAACAAATTTTAAATAGGTAGGTGAACTGACAGATGTTCAGAGGTCGCTAGCGTATCATCTTTACTTATAGTGCAGCTCATAAATAATTTTAAATGCTTCCAAAGCAAAAACACAAATATGTTAGTTAGAACCATATGAACATGATACAAGAAATGTTATGTTGAATATTTTGAACACAATTTGGGTTGAAATCCAACCAAATTATGTTCAAAATATTCAACAGTATACGTTATTTAAGTTGTACTATAAGCGTGCGAAATGGCAGTGAAAGCCTCGCTACGCACCTCGACCGCTGCCTAAATTGTAAATAAACCGTGTACTGTCAAAAATATGTCAATGTAGACTATATGCAAATAGATTAGTTTAGATTAGATTTATATTTACCTGACATTTTAGTTAACCTTAAACACTTTAAGTTTGATCAACAAAAATATCATCAACTTCGATAGTATTGAACCTTTGTGCATTTCGAACAATGTAGTGTCCCTGAGTGAGCAATGACTTGTCACAGAATAGGTGCATAGGTGCCTAATACGCGCAACAGTAGAGAGCCTAGCTAATAGTTATGCTCCCCGAGATAATAATCTAGACTAATAGGAATTGGTGTCTTCCCGGTGTGACGTCACAACTCTAGCGCGATAGCTAAAAATCTTTGGTTGTCAAGGTGGTTTCTATATGCTTATCTCAGCTTTGGCTTGGCCGATTAAAAAATTTAAAAAGCATTTTGTTCTAGTAAAGGAGAATCTGTACTATGATTGTCAAGTTAATCAGAGCAATCGGGTATCTAGTCCTCACAACATCCTTAAGTTCTGTGTTTGTATCAGACCCGTTTATGGCATTACCATTGGTGACACACTACCCTTTGCTCAACTTATAAACATTGACATCAATTCACCACCACACTTGTGTTGAAATTACGAGATTACATCATCCTCGAAAACCCATGACACAGTATTTAGATTACATCTGTAGGTAAGGTAGTGGATATTCATGAGCAGTACATTTATTTTACGGTTTATTTTCATTTTAATACATGTTTTATTTCAGGGAATGGTTGCCAGTTAGAAAATTGACAGCATTTTTGGATAAAATTCCTACTCTTATATAAAATCTGCGAAAATGTACTTACACCCTCGAAAACCCATTATCCGATTATATATACATATATATATATATATATATATACTCTAGGTCTCGAATTTCGTCGGGTTAAGGACAAAACGTACTAACAACATAGAAATAATAAAGAAATTTGTAAATAAAGTTTAATAAAACCTTTAATGCAATGTTCACAAAGAAATACGAAAATTTCAACAAATAACAAACGATGTGCGAATGAAGCATTTGACATGACACACCTCGACGTCATTGAAGAAGCGCAGTGGTCTCGAATTTCGTCGATTGATGAAGTCGTCTTTAGAGCAGGAATCTCATATTTTTCTTCACACGGTATCGCAAATTTTAAAACTTTATATTAATTGATATTAACTCGTTTATATTAATTTTGAATATCCTAGCCTTTTTATTTAGTAAAATCCACATATTTTGCTGTTTTAGCGAAGAAGTGGTAGACTGTCAAAATTTAACAACAGGCCAATGGCTGACAGATACTCTGCACGACAAAACGAAGAATTGCCAGATAGTATTGACCACTGATAAATAGTGTAGCGAGATTAGTAAATACTGGTGTGGGAGACGTGAACAAAATGGCAAAGGACCAACATCTGAATCTCTATCACAAACTAGTGACTAGTTCGAATGCATGCAAATCAATTTGAATCAAAGGTTTTCAACAACAAAAGATCGATCTAGACTACACACATATATATATATATATATATAGGGCGATATATGGTAGTCACCCAGTGGTGTGTGTGGACGATATTCAAAGGCCTGTGGTGTGGAGTGGAGTGTGGTCAGGTGAGCTAAAAGGGTCCAGGAAACATATTACAATACATAAACAAAAAAGCGGAAAAGACTCGTCACTATAAATCACTCAAAAATCATAGCACGATTAAGAGCAGATGTCTATGTTGGGAGCTTGCATAATTGACATGCATTACCACTCATAAAAAATTAACGATTTAGATTTAAAATTTAATGAAACGTATGATTTTTATTTCTTTGACATTATTAGGAGATTCCGCCAAAAAGTACGGTAAACTGGAACTGACCTCAAAGTAAATATCTGCAAGCACACATATCCAAATTTAGTCAATATGAGAATGATGCCTGTCCTTTTTGTAAGAACGTTATAGAAGACCGTATGCATCCTAGTTCGGTGTCCAGAATTTGCAAGATTCAAGATTCAAGATTATTTATTCAATAATTCCAAGATAAACGAATTCACAAATCATACCAGGTTGTCCGCCTAAGGCACTGCCTATTGTTATGGCGGACACCTTACACACATATATACAGGTATATATAAATTAGACAAGACAGTACTTACACAAACAATTATAAATTCAGACATTACATTTACTACTTCCTTATTAACCCTTTGGCCCTTGATCCACATAAACAGTTTACATTTAAAAGAGGAAATATGTCAATTCGCGGGTCAAGAGGAGACCACCCATCCCCACACACCCAGCACCCTCCCAACCCACACACCCCACTCCACCCCCACTCCCAGCTCCCCCCCCCCCCCCCCCCCACCCCAAGAGTTCACCACCGGTTCAATTATCTTGTCAGTCATTACAGTGGAAAGAAAAACTCCTGGAGTGGGCCTCTCTCAGTCTGCGAACCAACATATAATACTGTAACAGGGTGTGTGTAAGAGTTAGTCACTTGGGTTATTATTATTATTATTATTATTATTATTATTATTTAGCGATACATATGTGTAGTAAATAAGGACAAGACAGTTACGTAACAGACAAGCACAGAACATAGTCAAGTTCAATAATATACATGGATGTCTATGATTATAGATACAACAATAAACATTTAAATATTTTTGGGGGAGGGTACTTTTACTTATAATGATGATATACTGTTTACAGGATGCTGGCTAATGGGGAGCATCCTTGGACAAGGGAAGGGGGATGGACGGGATGGGTGCTCATTCTCCTGCTCGTCCTGTAGTTTGTTACTATGGTAATTGAAATTATTATTGGATATAATAGCAAGCGGAGTCATCTAGTCATAATTCTAGTAGTAGCAGTACATTGTTTTGTAGACGAGTCGGGTCATTTTTTAGCTGTACTGCATGAGTTAGATAATACTAGTATGTGTTAATCAAGTGGTTTTTTATTGTTTTCTTGCAGAATTTTGTTGATAGAATTTTCTCACGTGTTTCCTGTTTTGTGTTGTTCCATAGTTTAGTGGCTGCAAATGATATTCGGTGTTTTCCCATGTCTGTCCGTGTGTATTGTTCATGTAATTTATGTCTGCTTCTAGTGTTATGTTGGTGGATGTTAATATTGTTTATAAAGAAGGGGGCTATAGATTTGGGTAAAGTGTTGTCGTGGAAGTCTTTGACAATAGTTAGCATTTGAGATTTTCCTATGTCGGTGAGCTTAAGCAATTTTTCTGCTTTGAACATGTTTTGGCCCTCTGCTGGCCTAGAAAATAGTTTGATGCTTTTTTTTTGGAGACTTTGAATTTTGGATATTCTGTTTTTGTATGTGTTAGTCCAAACAGCGTTGCAGTAAGTGAGGTGCGGGGGGGGGGGGATCAAGGTGCTGTACAGTGTTTTAACTGTGGCCTGTGTCATATATGGTTTTAGTCTTTGGATGACACCTATTCCTCTTGCTACTTTTGCAGTAACTGTTTCGATTTGTTTGGCCCAGGTCAAGTTTTTATCTAAATATACTCCTAGGAACTTTGTATAAGGGGCCTCTTCAATTTCCTTATTGCGAATGTACAATTTTGGAACCTCTTTATTTATTAATTCTCTAGATTTTGAAAATAAAATATAGTTTGTTTTATCCACATTTAGTGATAATTTATTTAGTGAAAACCAGTTAGTAATTTCTTCCATTTCCTTATTTACATTTTTATATAATGTAGCTATGTCTTCGTCAGAGCAAAAGGCATTGGTGTCATCAGCAAATTGTATTAGTGACATATGTTTGCATATGTTAGGCAGATCGTTCATATACAAGAGGAACAGCAGAGGGCCAAGGATGGACCCCTGAGGGACACCGCAAGTTAGTCTCCTATTTTCAGAGCAAGTTGCATTGAATTGCACACATTGCGTTCTGTCACTTAGATAACTTTCAAACCAGATTAGTGCACGTCCTCGGATTCCATAATAGGCAAGTTCTTCTAGTAGGATTTTATGATTGATAGTGTCGAAAGCTTTTGAAAGATCCAAAAAAATGCCTATTATGTGTTTTTTCTTTTCAATTGATTCTATTATTTTTTCTGTCATTTCAATTAGTGCTAGCATTGTTGAATGTTTTTCACGGAATCCGTATTGTGATGTATAGAGGAGTGACTTTTTATCTAAGTAGCTGATAAGCCGATTGTACATAAGTCGTTCCATTAATTTGGAGAAAAGTGGAAGTATTGAGACAGGTCTATAGTTTGTGAAATTAGATGAATCCTTTGCTTTGTATATAGGTGTTACTCGTGCTGCTTTTAATTTTGATGGAAATATGCCTTGAGTGAAAGATAAGTTACAGATGTGGTTAAGGGGTATTAGTAGCGCTAACGTGCAGTGTTTGAAAATACTCCACTTGAAACCATCCAAGTCAGCACTTTTTGCAGGATTTAGTTTGTTAAGAATGATAAAAATTTCTTCATTTGTGACCAGGTTAGCGAAAAAAGAGGATTAATAGTCGCCTGTGAGATAATCACTATATTTATTAGAGGATGTTGATTTGATTTTATCTGAAAGTGTTGGACCTATATTAACAAAATAGTCTTTGAATCCTGTGCAATTTCTAAATCATCAGTTATTATCTTGTTATTATAAAGAAATTGTGTTTGTTGCGCTTTGCGGTTATTTTTATTCAAAAGTGATTTAATGTCATTCTTGCATAGTTCAAATTTGTTATGGTAGTAAGGTTTTTTTTGCTGTTTTGATTATTTGGTCCAACTTGTTTCTGTATTTCTTTAATTTCTGTTCAATATGCTTTGTTTGACATTTGATAAACATCAAATAAAGATTATGTTTTTTATGACAGGCAGCTATCAGTCCAGTTGTTATCCATGGTTTAGTCGGGTTGTGTTTAAATTTCTTCTTTTCTTTCATGGGAAAGCTGTTTTCGAAGATGTGCGTGCAAATTTCATGGAACTTGGTGTAGGCACTTTCGCAGCACTGTATGTCTGTTACTGCATGCCAATCCACCTCAGACATGTATTTTTTAAATTGTTCAATATTGACCTGATTTATTTCTCTGCATTTAATTTTTTCATATTTGAATGGCTTTGTGCAGGTCAGCTGTCTTTCGAGAAGAAAAATTGGTAGGTGGTCTGACGTGTCAGTAACGAGAATTCCTACCTCCAATTTATTACTGAAGTTAATGTTATTGCTGAATATATTATCAATAATTGTGGCCGAAACATCACCTATTCTAGTCGGTTTTGTAATGGTTGGGTAGAATGAATGAGCATTTAGTAAGTTTATAAAGTTTTGTGTATGAAAGCAAGTTTGTCTCATCAGGTCAATATTGTAGTCACCCATGAGGTAGACAGTTTTGTTTTCCTTTTGAATAGTTACCAAAGTATCAGAAGCATCCATATAGCGGAAATCGAGCATCTAGTGGCAGCAGATAGCTGGGAATTAATAAGCAAGGATGAGAATCTTATTCTCCAGATGTTACTCGACACAACTTTTTTGTTTGGCCTGATTGGAAGCGATTTAACGTCGAAAATTGAATCCATCTCCAGGAAACTCTGCTATAAACTTCATATCAGACGTAATCATCTCTTAAATGAAATGAATTACCTAACAAAGCTTGCATTATAAAATATCAAGTTAGTATAATTAAAGTCAATTGCACATAGAAAAATATGGTGCACCTTATGCTTTCTGGATGCTCATACATGTATTTCAATAACAATGAACTCATTTATGCGTCTGGTGAACATAAATTTACTCGTCTATGAACTGTGACCATTTACCTATATACAGATAGGAAAATTACTTACGTGTGTACATGCATGTACATAAATGTCAGATTTAATGATCGTTTGCGTGTGTGTATATAATATAATATATAATTAATGGAAAACTCCACTAATTTGCGGATTCTAGAGATTCCCGGATAATACACCTAAAGGTGGTGCGCCAGACATTGGCGGAAACTCCAAGAACAGAACAGAACAGAAAGGCTGCGGCAATACACCTTTCCCACATTGTGACATTAGCGTATTTTGGGGAAATACCTTCCCGGAATTTCAAGATTCAAGATTATTTATTTCATGCTTGATATACAATATACTGACATTACAATAGGGCAGTCCATCAAAGGCAGAGCCTATGAGTCGATGGACCCCCTACACACAAAACAAAACATTACAATATACAGAATCAGAATATTTTATTGGCACAAAATCATGAACATGTTGATATAGCCAAACACAGAATCAAGATTCAATAAATAAAGGGCATTGACGCAGAATTGGGATAGATAGGATGGCTGGGATTGACTCATACTGGCAGTAATTGTCCAGTACAGGTACAGAGTAAATATGAGATCTGGCTTCTAGGTCAGAAAAAGGTTTAGATTTGACACTTTCGACGCCTCTGCCCCAATCACTTAATTCCCCTTACTTATGCAATGGCTGGATATGTTATGACTAGGCAGCCTGAAAGCTGCTGCTGCTTAGGTTGAAGTAGGTGCACCCAGTCTACCCAGTCCGAAAAGATTCAGCATTGACCGGCTCCCATATCTTGGATTGAAATTTATTGCTAGTGCTATGTGACGCCTCTCCGCTACCGGACAACACCGGTTTTACTTATTAGATATGAGACTAATACCCTCAACTATTTGGTTAGGTTAAACACATTCAACCCATTAATCCTTTTACGCTGCATTCCACGACTATCAGCTACAATGCAAATATTAGTAATCTGTTTGATATGCTGGGGCTACCCTGACCAAGAAAACTGTTGGTTCCAGTGGCAGAAGAAGTTCCTAGTCAAAGCAGCCCCCTTGCAGTGTTCAAAGGGTTAATCTGACACTTCGGCAGTTGCATTAATGGTGATTGGTGTATTGTGCATTAATGGTTCTTGGTGTATTGTGCATTGTTACGGTGTGTCGGATACCATAGAGGGTTTATGTGGTCAGCGGTGTCGGAAATGTCAAATGATAACAGATGGGTGTCTAGACCACCAGTCTGGTGTATTGGCAAAGCCAAGCTCTGTCCTTGTAGTTTATGGATAGGTTGGTTTGCAACATGCAGATTGGATTCACCTGAGTTGAATTGGTGGTGGTGGGTGGGTGGTGGTAGTGATAGCAGCAGCAGCAGCAGCAGCAGCAGCAGCAGCAGCAGCAGTAGTAGGTGGTAGTAAATTGCTTTGTTATGTAAACTGATGTTCTTTAGTTAGGCTTAATTATCAGTGAGTCCCTACATTGGCAAGTTCAAATGTATTATTTATTATCCAATTATGGACTCCCTCACAATTTTCTTGGATGATTTTCTATTTAGGATCTATTCCCGTATCTTTGTGCTGGTGCTGTTCCATAATTTTGTGGCTGTTATTGTGATGCGTTGTGCTCCTGTTTCCGTTCTTGTGAATTTGGTATGTAGATTATGTCTATTTCTAGTATTGTATCTATGGATGTCAGTGTTGAATGTAAAGTTGGAGGCTATGGTTTGTGGCAATGCATTGTGGTGAAAGTCTTTTACAATATTGTACATCTGTAGTTTTCCGATATCTTTGAGTTTAAGTAATTTTGTCGTTTTGAATATATTCTGGCCCACTGCTGATTTAATAGAGCTTAATGCATTTTTTAAAGGTTTTGGAGTTTTGTTAGTTTGCTCTTGTGAGCTGCAGTCCAGATAGTATTGCAGTAGGTGAGATGAGGGAGAACAAGTGTGCAGTGCAGGGTTTTAACAGTGTCTGGTGTCATGTACGGCTTTAGTCTTTGGATAACACCTACACCCCTGGCCACTTTTGCCGTAACTATTTCAATTTGCTTAGCCTAGGTCAGATGTTTGTCCAAGTATACTCCAAGAAATTCAGCAAATGGGGCTTCTTCAAATCTCCTTATTGTTAATGTAGATTTTTGGAATTTCACTTTTTTTTAGTTTCATCATGTTTGTAAATAACATATCATTGGTCTTATTGACATTTAGTGATAGTTTACTTATTGAGAAGCAATTTGTAATTTCTTCCATTTCTTTATTTACTTTTGCATATAACCTGTCTATATTCTCATCGCAGCAAAAGACATTGGTGTCATCAGCAAACAGCATTAGTGACAAGTGCTTACAGAGGTTTGGTAAATCATTCATATATAAAAGGAACAGCAGGGGGCCAAGAATAGATCCATGAGGAGCACCACAAGTTAGTTTCCTGGTTTCAGAGCATGTTGCATTAAATTGTACGCATTGAGTTCTTTCACTTAGATAGCTCTGAAACCAATCTAGTGCACAGCCTCTTATACCATAATAGGCAAGTTTATCTAATAGGATTTTATGGTTAATTGTGTCAAAAGTCTTCGAGAGGTAAAAAAAAAAAGCCTATTATACTTTGCTTCTTTTTCTAAGGATTCAATAGTTTTTTCTGTCATTTCTATGATTGCAAGCATAGTTGAGTGTTTTTTACGGAATCCATATTGTGATTTATATAAAATTGATTTTCGATCCAAATAGTTTATCAGTGTATTATACATTAAGCGTTCTAAGAGTTTTGAGAAAAGTGGAAGTATGGAGACTCGTCTGTAATTTGAAAAGTTAGTAGAATCCTTGGCTTTGTATATTGGTGTGACATGGGCTACTTTTAGTTTTTCTGGGAAGATACCTTGCACTAAGGATAGATTGCAGATGTGGCTGAGTGGAATAAGCATATCCTCTGCACAGGTTTTAAAGATACGCTATTTAAAGCCATCGATGCTGGCACTTTTTGTTGGGTTGAATGTGTTTAAAATATTAAGAATTTCGTCTGTATTAGTAGGGTGGCTGAAGAAAGGTGACTGATATTTGCCTATGAGGTAGTCGGTAAAATCGCTGTTAGGGTCATTCAGCTAGGGTCACCAGTGATTTCCTTGAGGCTAACAACGTTCCGGTGTTGGACTGGCCAGCGCGATCACCGGACCTGTCCCCTATCGAACATGTGTGGGACATTCTTGGCCGTATGGTGCATGAGAACCATCCACATCTTCACAACGTGTGGGAGGTGGAAGCTGCACTGCTCCAGGAATGGGATGCGATTCCTCTTCGTGACATCAGGTGCTTAATTCGAAGCATGAGAAAGCGATGTACGGTGGTGGTTAATGTGCGCGGAGGTCACAACCGGTATTGACAGATCAGTGTCATTATTTAAATTGGACCCTTCCATTGAATGATGCCGTGTTAAAGGTGCGATTCTAGCATTACAGTAACAAGAGACTGTTGTTCAAATTGGAAAATGACCTATCAATTAAATAACATATTTGAATCAATTTATTGTTTTTGTTAAATAACATTTATACAGTAATATTCTCAGTGTTGCTAAGCTTTTTTGGTTCAGTATATATATATATATATATATATATATATATATATATATATATATATATATATATATTTAAAACCATAGTTGATTTGGGTCTATGGTTTTAAACATAACTACTGGGACCAACACTTTCCCGCGGGTAAATTTGCAGTTTCTGCACAGGCATTAAAACATTGTCATCCCAGTATGCTATGTATACAAATATAGTCCTGAATTTATTTTTCCTTATTGCACAGTGACCTTATGTTTTGTACATTTTAAACCACACATTTTGGGTCAGACCGACCCAACTTACGTTATACATACATATAAAGTTAAAACCATATTGCCATTCGGTCTGTGATTTTAACCAGGGTGTCACTGGGTCAGAAATGACCCAACATAATATATATATATATATATATATATATATATATATATATATATATATATAAAATCACATATACTTAAAATCGCATTAGCATTGGGTCTGTGTCTTTAAACAGGATTATCGGTTCAAAAACGACCCAACATACTTTATATATCCATATAGCCACTATCCGGCTCACGGTACCAGCTGGTATATTTCTTGAGCCGTTATGATGATGCAATTTTTCATCGACATGGTTCATTGCATTTATCATGTAAACGGGCACTCAGTTTTCAGTTTACCGTTCATTACATTTGAATATGTCACTAAAGATTAGCTTGCCCCTAACTCTAGTTCGCAGTTGGCCTTTAACCCCATAACATGCGAATCTTTGACCATGGGCAACTATTTTAGGCTGCTTATGCGTAAGGGACAACAGCAAACTGCCGGCTGGACTGATGATTAAATAACTAACTGCGTAAAGTTACGGGGTTAAAGGCCAACTGCGAACTAGAGTTTGGGGCAAGCTAATGTCATTATTAGTGTCATTATTGTGTAAATCATAGTTACTTTGGGTCTATTTTTTCAAACATAATTACTGGGACCAACATTTTCCTGTGGGATTTTTTTTGCAGTTTCTGCACAGGTATAAAAACATTGTCATCACTGTATGTTACGTCAGTTCTAGCCCATAATACTAGAAATATGAAACCCCCTATGAGGTAGTGTTGTCCACATTGACTAGTTTTACAGGATTTATAGCGTATGATGTGACATAGTAAAATCCCAAATTTGACTAAAACGACTGGCGAATCAGGGGAGAATAGTAGCGATAATTTTTCACTCGGTTACGTCACAGTCAGCTCGCCTGAAATCTTATTTTACACATATGTCCCCAGTGATGTGGATAGGTAAGCATCCTGAGTCTTTTTACTCATATAGAATGAAAAGGGCCCATACCACTCACTGTAGCTGAGTCACAAGGACCCATCAAAAGTGTGTAATCAATAATCGAAGATCAATGTTTGTATGTCTAAATTAAATTGATTCAATATTTTTAATTTGCGAAAACAGTGTATTCTGACATACATAATTGTACAATGCTAAGTTCCCAGAAATTAATTTACGCAGTCGATGACTCGATGTCAGATGTATTTGTAACCCGGATATGATCGTAATACGCAGACAAGAATCTCTCTTGGAAATCGTGAGATTTCATGTTTATTGTTGTATTATGTAGTACTCTGGCAATCAAATTTTAACTTTCCACCATCTTTTCTTGTCACTAAATAACAAAAAAAGTTGACTATTCTGTACCATTAAGTCTGGAACAAAGGTGGAGACTAACTATTCTACACTACTGTCATACCTGCAGACGAATCGGGATATACTCACAGTTTTAGCTTCCGGTTAAAACAAGAGTAGACTACAAATTGCAATTTGACTCAGGAAGCAGAAATTTACAACAAAATTTTCGTTTCCTTGTCAGGTTGCAATCTGTAAGTTTGTATTAATCAGACAAGTTAGCATTGGCTAACTCTGAGGCAGTAATTTGAAATTTCAAATATGCACGACATATAAATATTTTCACATCTACTGTTACAGCAGAATGAGTGATCACTGCCTTGCCACTTGTTGGTAATTAATGAATTCTTTGAATGTATCTGTTCAAGAGTTTTTGAGTGAAGACAAATTGAATTAGGCAACTGTTAAAGTTTCTCTTACAATTAAGTATCTGTTCTTTTGGTGTTGGAGATATTTATGGAAAACAGTCTATATTTCGCATAATGATTTTAACATTTTCCATAGAAAACCCATTAAATTTCTTTGACCATTTCACATAGTTACCATGGGACCCATCCATCGCAAACCTATTAAAGTCACTGATTTCCTCACATCCTTTTGGTGATTGATTTATAACCGACCACATATGTTAGTTGCATTCTGACCTACATTTGTACATCATAAGTGTAATTTAATGTAATTTACAAATAAGATCTCCAAAATTACCGATATTCACGCCGCTTCTTATTTCGTAGAGCCCGATACTACGGAAGCCCTGAAGGGCTATGTCTGCGAAAAAAATTCCTAGAACAAATTTGTCTTGTGCGCTCTAGATAATTATCTCAGGCGCTTGACATAATTATCTCGAGTGATTGACATAATTATCTTGAGCGCTTGACATAATTATCTCGAGTGCTTGACATAACTATCTGGAGTGCTCGAGATATTAAGTCGAGCGCTCGAGATAATTATGTCAAGCGCTCGAGATTATTATCTCGAGCGCTCGAGATAAATTTGTTCTAGGAATTTGTTGGATGTGACCGCATATTGCTGAACAAATGCACTTGGTAATCAAATTAAAGGAGTATTTGCTCTTATAGAACGCTTCACAAATACATGTACTCCCTCCATACATCTCCCTCCTATTAAACACTCACGTGTTTAGACATCGATGATCCATCTGTGTAAACACACACGCACGCACGCACGCACGCACGCACGCACGCACGCACGCACGCACGCACGCACGCACGCAGAATGGTCAATATACCCCCCACAACTGTCACATCTATTTGACACGCATGGTTAATACTTTCTTTCTGTTATGAATCATTATAAAACTGCATCATATTGCTCAGTACTATGACCGCCACCATTGCGTTACTATTGTGCCCTTTCATCCCATTTTCTGTAAACCATATCCATTACGGGATGATGGACGTCTTTACATAAGTTACCCTGAATCTGGCCATAATTTCATCAGAGTTATAAACACATAATAATTGTGCCATGACATTGGTCTGACAGCCCATTGATCCGACAGTGCATTGATCCCACAGCACATTGGTTCGACAGCACATTGGTCCGAGAACCCATTGGTCCGACAGCACACGGGTCTGACAGTGCATTAGTCCGACAGCACAGTGGTCCAACAGCTCATTGTTTGTTTCTACTGACGATAGATCGCATGGCTTCTATTTCCTTGTTATGTGTATCAGGAACGTTACCCTCCATATAGGTCACACCAATTTGGTTATATCATTCATCTGTTGACCGTATCTTATGATTTTTCATACATCTTTACATATACCCTTGAATACATACCAATTGTTATTCGTCTACCCGTCTATCCATCCATTCCAAACATGTAATCATTTATCCAACCATCACATAGGACGCCCCCACCCCGCGCTAGGATATATCTTTGTTATTTCTATAAGGCCATCCAACTTTGGCGCTGCGTAATTGCATATTATCATAAAATCTTTCTGCGTATCGGAAGTTGCTTACAATATAATTTAGTGGAGGGACATAACCTGTGGTGGTCAAATGGTCATTATGATGGCATGATCCTTATTAAGCGACTACCTGCTTCTAATTACTTCTAATTCATGTGGTCACTTGAAGACGTGAATGTATTAAGCACGGCTAGTCCACACACACCCCATCCCCGAACGCCTCAAGTCCTTTTCGGTTATAATTTGAATCCGAAACAAAGAAAAAAATAAGACTATTTCGCAGCTAATTTGACTGGGCGCCGGTTCGAATTAAAATGGTCAAAATATTGTCAAAATATTCATAATTGTCATGAAAATGAGATTTCGGAACATCGCGAAATGCTATGGAAATAAATAATACATTATATTGATGATAATTTATTTTGTAAAATGATGATTATCTTGGTGATGACGGAGGCGATGATACAATTTTGAATCTTAGTTGTAGCGATAATGATGATGATGCTGATGACGATGGTGATGATCTTGGCTATGATGATGACGATGATGATGATGATGGTGGTGGTGGTGGTGGTGGTGGTGGTGGTGATGATGATGATGCTGATGATGATGATGATGATTGTATTGATAAAGCACATGCTATCAGAGTTTATTGATTTACAATTATGAATAAATCAGTGAGTAATTCACACACGCTCACACTCATGCATCGACACACGCTTCAGGCAATGTCTAGCAAAGCCTGATTAAGGCCTAAGCAAAGTGTAGCAAAGCATGGCTGAGAGGTCTAGGTAAGGCCTAGTAAAGCCTGCTACGGCATAGGTATGGCGTAAGTGAGGCTTAGCTAAGGCCTAGGTAATGTCTTGCAAAGCTTCACTAAGGCGTGGGTAAGGTTTAGCAAAACATGTCTACGGTCTGGCTAATGCCTAACAAAGTCTGACAACGACCCAGGTAAAACCTGGCAAAGCGTGGCTAAGGCCTATGTAAGGCTTAGCACAGCCTGGCAACGGTCTAACACAGCCTGGCTAAGGCCTAGATAAGGCCTGGCTAAGGCCTAGCAAAGCCTAGCTAAGTCCATTAACGCCTGGCATACGCCTAGGTAATGTATTACAAAGTTTGGCCCATGCCTAGGTAAGGCTTAGCAAACGGTGGCTACGGTCTAGGTAATGTCTCGCAAAGCTGGGCTAATGCCCACGTAAAGCCTAGCAAAGCTTGGCTAACGCCTAGTTACGGCTACGCAAAGCCTGACAAGGTCCAGATAACGCCTAACAAAGCCTGGCTATGGCCTGTGCAAGGCCTAGTAAAGCCTAGCTAAGGCATGGCAACGGCCTATCAAAGCCATGTTACGACCTCTGTAAGTTCTAGGTAAGGCTTAGCAAAGGCTGGCTAAGGCCTAGGAAAGGTCTTTGTAAGGCTGTGCATAGCCTAGCTATGACCTAGGTAATGTCTTGTAAAACTTGGCTAAAACCCAGGTAAGGCCTAGCAAAGCATGGATAAGGCCTAGGTAAGGATTGGCAAAGCCTGGCTAAGGCCTATCAAAGTCTGGCTACGGCCTAGGCAATGTCTAGCAAAGCGCGGCTAAGGCCTAGTTAATCCTTGGCAAAGCCTGGCTAAGGCCTATGTAACGCCTAACAACGCCTGGCTATGGCATGTGCAAGACCTAGTAACGCCTAGCTAAGGCATGGCAACGTCCTAGCAAAACCATGTTATGACCTCAGTAAATTCTAGGTAAGGCCTAGCAAAGGTTGGCTAAGGCCTAGGCAAGGCCTTTGTAAGGCTTAGCAAAGCCTGGCTACGGCCTAGGTAATGTCTTGCAAAGCTTGGCTAAGGCGCAGGTAAGGCCTAGTAACGCTTGGATAACGCCTAGGTAAGGCATAACGAAGCCCGACTAAGGCCAAGGTAGAGCCTAGGTAAAACCTAGCAAAGTCTGGCTAATGCCTAGACAATGTCTAGCAAAGCATGGCTAAGGCCTAGGTAAAGTCTATCAAAGCCTCGCTAATGCCTAGCAAAGTCTTGCTAAGGCCTAGGTAAGGCTACGTAATGTCTAGGTAAGGCCTGCCTACTGCCTGGCTAAGGCCTATGTAATGTCTTGCAAAGTTTGGCTAGGACTAGCGAATCGTGGCTAAGGCCCATGTAAAGCTTAGTAGAGCCTGGCTACGGATTAACAGAGCCTGGCTAAGGCCTAGGTAATGCCTGACTACCCCTAACAAAGCCTAGCTAAGACCATAAATGCCTTGTTAAGGCTTAGCAAAGCCTGGCTAAGGCCTAGGTACCGTCTTGCAAAAATTGGCTAAACCTAGGTAAGACCTAGCAAAGCGTGGCTAAGGCCTAGTTAAGGCGTGGCGTACCATGCATTAGCTAAGTTTGTGTAGTCCTTACATAAGCCGTAGCCAGGCCGTAGCCAGACCTTATTCAGGCCTTATTCAGGCTTTGATAGATTTTACCTAGCCCTTAGCCATGATTTGCTAGACATTGACTAGGCCGTAGCCAAGCCTTGTTAGGCCGTACCTAGGCCTTAGCCAGGTTTGTTAAGCATTACCTAGGCCTTAATCAAGCTTGATAAGCATTACCCGCGCCTTAGCCAAGCTTTGCAAGACATTACTTAGGCCCTAGCGATGCTTTAGTAAGCTTTAACTATGCCTTATGCAGGCATTGGCCAGACGTTCTCAGACTGTACCTAGGCATAAGCGAGGCTTTGATAGACTTTACCTAGGTCTTAGCTAGGCTTTACTAGACTTAGTCCACGCCTTAGCTAGGTTTTGCTAGGCCTTAGTCAGGCCTAGGTAATGTCTTGCCAAGTCTTAACTAGGCATTGGCCACGCTTTGCTAGGTCTTACGTGTTTTTAGTCAATCTTTGCAAGCCACTGCATATAGGCCTTAGCCAGGCTTTGCTAAGCATTACCTATGCATTTATTGACTTACCTAGGCTTTGATAGGCCTTAGTCAGGCCTTACCTAGGCCTTAGCCGGGCTGAGTTAATCCGTAGCCAGGTTTTAGTAAGCCTTACATAGGCCTTAGCCACGCTTTGCTAGTCCTTGGCCAAACTTTTGCAAGACCTTATCTAGGCCTTATCTAGACATTACGTCGCCTTACCTATGCCTTATTCAGACTTTGCTAGGCCTTATTATTCCTAATTTTCAATCATTAAACTCTGATAACATGCGCTTTATCAATACAATCATCATCACAGCCAAGAGTATCACCATGGTCATCGGTATCATCATCATTATTCGCCAAAGCCCATCTCAAAGACGCCGTTTTAGCGTTATTTACAAGTCCCCTCCCATATTTAGTCCATCAGTACACCAACCACACCCATTAACCCCTTCATGACCACACTGGCAAAATATAGCCCTAGGCACCGAGAATGTAGACCTGCAGACCCAGAGAAGATTCCTCGATTTCCTCCAGCGTCGTGCAGTATAATGTATGATGTATCACCAATACTATAGTTTCCTATAATTAGAACCCATAATAAAACATTCAACGCATATATTTTGTTTTATTTTAGTTATTCATACCAAATATGTTGAACTCCCTTAGAAATGGACCTTTCCACTTTATCCATCCATAACAGGATGCCATAATCAACTACGTGACGCGTAGAATGACATCATAATGTATGACAGGCGGCATTATGAGGTCATGAATGACGTAGATAAGCATGTCACGATCGCATATTTGAAGACGGATTATGCGTTGTTGGACGAATGCACCTTTCCAGAGTAGCCACTCATCATATGACGTCATAATGAACTGCGTGATGTGTACAATGGCATCATAATGAATGACGTCATGAATGACGTCGATAAGTACGTCACGAACGCATATTTGAAGACGGTCTATGCGTTGTTGTACACATTGTTTGCTTTTACTGTTTAATATATATTCTGTTGAATATTTTGAAACTAATTTGACTGGGCACTGTTGCCGCCATAGGCAGCAACAGCACCCAATCAAATTAGTTACAAAATATTCAACAGCTTCCCTATATAGTTTTCAGGAAATTAATAGTTAGGGCATTTGGGCATCGATCAATCCCAACACGGCGAGGTGTGGGTGGAGCTTAGCTAGTGATGGGCGGGGCATAGCTAAAAATGGAAAGGTCCATTGTATGGCTTTACTATTTAATAAATCTTGACATAGTTAGCAACAGCGCCCAGTCAAATTAGTTACAAAATATTCAACAGCTTACCTGTATAGTTTCTGGAAATTGATAGTCGGGGAGTTCTGAGATCGATCAATCACAACACGGACGAGGTGTGAATGGACCTTAGATAGAGATGGGCGGGAGATGGCTAAAAATCGAAAGGCGCATTACATGACATGCGTGTAGGCCCAGGCGCGTTATGTGTCTGATAAGTGATACCTGCATGAGGGTCAAGGCACTTGGGCCTCTTGTTTGTAATTACATAAACAACAACACAGCTACCAATTATTGCGCAAGAACAGTCAACATGTACTATATATATATATATATATATATATATATATATATATATATATATATATATATATATATATATATATATATATATATATATATATATATATATATATATATATATATATATATATATATATATATATATATATATATATATATATATATATATATATATATATATATATATATATATATATATATATATATATATATATATATATATATATATATATATATATATATATAATTTGAATTTGATAACCAAAAAACAAAGGCATGGCTTCATTTATTTAAAGTTATTCTTTGTTCCATATTGCCCATCTTATGCTCATTAGCGTGAAACCAATGTAACACAGCTTATGCTCTTAATTATTCCTTGTAATAGTTTGACTGAGGCTTGATACCCATGTCTGCAACACATTTAGTGAAATTGTTGGAAGCAATATTCCGTTGCACATATCTCATTTCTTGTCAGAATCAGCAGTGAAAAGGTGTAAGTAACACACTCGATATGAGATAAGGAACATCCTGAGATTCGGCATGACTAGCTGGTCTGCGCTTCTACATTATCACCTAGTTATGAGAGAAAGCCATATGCACCAGATCTCGTGTAAGCCATGTTAACCAATAACAGCTAAATGTGATCAGATATCTCAAAATATATGCTTAGTGAATGGACTATTTTTTAAATTCCATTACCGAAGCCAGTCATTCCAGTGGTAAATATTAAAAAAAATAGTAATATCTTGGCCCGCAAATGGATATTCCTCAAGACCACTGAAGGTGACTGTTGTGACTGGCATTAAAGGGTTACTTCTCGGTGATCTAGATAAGAAAAATGTAGCAGGTTTTATTAGGACATATATCCTGCTGATTACTTTGAGAATAATCACTATCAGACTTTTTGGTAAAATGATTTCCTTGTTGCGCTGACTTGATTCGCTACCGTCCTTTGGATGACATGACATGTTGCTGATGCCATGTCATTATTTCATGACAGTCATAGAAGACCAATTGTAAATGTGACGACGACCCACCCACCACCACCACCACCGCCGCCGCCGCCGCCACTACCACTACTACCACCACTACTACTACTACTACTACTACTACTACTACTACTACTACTACTACTACTACTACTACTACTACTACTACTACTACTACTACTACTACCACCACCACCACCACCACCACCACCACCACCACCACCACCACCACCACCACCACCGCCGCCGCCGCCGCCGCCGCCGCTGCTGCTACTACTGCTACTACTACCACTACTACTACTACTACTACTACTACTACTACTACTACTACTACTACTACTACTACTACTACTACTACTACTACTACTACTCATTGAAGTGGCAATAGCTTAGGTTGTAGCAGGAGTGTATAAACTAACGCCAATATTATTGTCAATCCATAGTCGACGTGAGATGATGCGCTCTCCGGAAGCTGGAAAGTTCCCGCAGGTTGGTTCCTGCAAGAACACTAATGGCGGGAGTAATTCACTCAGTGCTGTAAGCCTAATAGAATGTCTAACGAGCAGTCAGCAAAAGATACGATAGTACTACTGTGAAGAAAGTTTCCATACACCGATGGCATGGATGGAAGGTGTAAACAACCCAATCAGAAGCGGGGTTTGTCAGATGCGAATGAATGTACTTCACAGTGCTGGGTACGTCAGCCAGCTTTGAAGACACACCGGGCAGAGTTCACTTGCTGCGGTCGAAAGTCGAAAGAACCTACATGATATTAGTGCAGGGACAGTTGAAATACCACTTTTAGGCGTGGCCGGCAGATCCGGCGAGTCATCCATCACAGAACATCCTGCCTCTACATCTGTAGACTCACATATTCAGGCCGTAAAGGCCTCACCGCAAATTTGTGTTCCGAGGTGGCTATTGATATTCGTGAACAATAATCAGAAGTTCCAAATTACTCCCGTAAGTAGGGAGTTTACAAAATTGTTTTTACTGCGGTGGGTTGGCTACTGGTAGCTACGGGAGAGCGACGGAAACTGAAGTCATATGCGTAATATCTGTCGATCGCAGCTAGTACAGGTCCAACCTGTTCGGCCCCTGGCCGAGGATGCTCTCAATCACTGGATCGCGTCTCCTTTTATACTCCTCCTGACGTCACAGGCACAGGCTCCAACCAATCATCGTTCGAGCAACAGCCAATCAGCGCGTAGCTAATAATAGCGCAGCCGAATGTTCTTGAACATTCTAGAAGTTTTGCGTCCACATGGTTATGACGTCACGACAATATTTTGACGATAATCAAGAATAGTTTTTCGTGGATAACTCAGCCATTTCTCAACCGATTTTGAAATGGTTTACAGATTTAAAAAGCCCGTTGAATTCTTGTCTTGATCAATGTCAGATTTAACGGAAACAGGTAATCAATAACGATTACATGGTACCATCTCGGTACACTAAAAGCTCCATCCTATCTTGGTCGTAACTACACGCTCCATCAAAAACAGCATCCTGGCATGCGCATCATGCGTTTTAACGAACGTAGTCGTTTTCTCGACACACTTTCTCTCCCCTAGGGCTATATATGCTTATGGCTCTACCCAGGGGGGCGTGTTCAGGAAACGAATCCAGGACGGGCGGCGCTTACCCAGCTTAGCTGGTACGGCCGGTATCCGACCGGTCGATCCGAACTACACCACCCCCTCCTAGTTTGACATCTGTGGCAAATGATCGTGCATGGCGGATCGACGCACGGACGTATGCTAGGCGGGAATTATAGACTTCCCGGGTAGGCGCATGGCCGGAGAGGAGTAGTGACGCAATAGACACGTATTCAAGAGATAGAGCACATAGGGGTGACACGAGGAGGGGAGGGGGAGGCATACTTTTAGTTTTTAATTTTGACCTGGAATTTTTTTTTCCAGGCTTTTCTTTTTTTGTTTTGTTTTCTTAATAATATTACAGTGCGTGCTTATAACTTTATTTAGTAGATGATTCTAAACAATAGCTTGCATGGGTGTTCTCTCTGAGTGCGGATAATCATGATCTCCGCAGAGAACACCCAAGCGCCAACGTACCACAATTTAAGTTTTTAAATATATATAAAAATATAATAAGAAAAAGACAAGGTATATTTAAACCATGTAACATACCCTCACGAGGTATTTATTAAATCACACTTGCGCACCACAGGTAAATAAAGGGGTACGCAACACGTATTCTTCTTCTTATTATTATTATTATATAAAATACATATTTGCGGCCCGTTATTGCGGGTCCGCAATGGGCAGCTCTCGCTGGCCCCATATCCGTCCTGATGTCTGAGACAGGAAGAAAAATAACAAGAAAAATAAGATATATAATAATAATAACTTAAAAGCTGGTTTAGCTGAGACTGCTTGATGGGATTGCGACATTATTGCATCGCGGGATGCTGTATTCTTTATGTCGCACACGACGTTCTCACAACATCGGAGTCCGAAGTGCCCATTCCGTGTGAGACACAGCCGGGCACTGAACCGTAGTCATCCTAGGGACGGGATTCACTTGATCTAACATATATAATAAGAAGAAAAGTATTTTTTTTTAAAGTAATAATTAATACATTTCCACGAATCGCCTATTGATATTTCTGCTGTATCACAAATGATCACACCTCTGCAGCGAAATTTCTACATTGAGTCTGGGTCCCGTGACTGAGGGTGGTGGGTTGCGGTGGATGCACTGTCATTGCTGAGATGCTTTCACTATTACTGGCACTGTCGGAAACATCTGAAGTGATGGTGGCGGAAATATGCGCGTCCATAATGTCTCTCACAGTTACCACTGGTTCTAATATATCCGTCCGTATGGCAGCGGTGGTACTAGTGGTTGCCAATGTCATTGATGCTGTAGTGATGGTAGTCGTTGTGGTGGCTGTTGTAGCTGTCGTGGTGATCGCTCTAGCTGTCGTGGTGATGGCGGTGAGCTGTACCGTAGGCTGAGGTTGTGGTGCGGGAGCAGATATGGCAGGAGATGGCATCTTCGGAAACGTAGCATATTTTAATAGACGACTTGCGGTGATGTTAGGCACGGGCTGAATATCCTGTGTGTGGGCGATCCGTCTCTTTCCCGCGTATGGACGTTCTGGCGTGGTTCCCTTTCTGATGGCTGGGTCAGAAAGGTGAGGAGGCGGATGCTGAATAACACGGGTCAGATTTACACTAATTGTCACAGGCTGCGTCAGTCCTGGTCCCTCGTCTATGGTAAGTTCGGGCGGAGATGGTGACTGCGGGTAACTTGGAATGTCTATTTCCGCAGGTGTCATAATCACTACCGAAATCGGCTGACTGGCTAACACTGTCTTAGACACTATGGTGGCGGGTGTCATGACCGTAGCCAGATGGCTAATAACTGATGTGGGTGCTGCCGAACTGGATTATGTGGGAGACTTTTGCTTCTTACTCTGCTTCAGGACCAGTGTGGATGAAGTGACTGGTACCGGCGTAACGCTTCCAGACACGGCTGTGGGCAGGATTTCACGTCTGGCTGTCGATACGTTGCTTACAGTAGCCGCGGGAAGACGATGGCTAATGGGATATCTACGAGTAGTGTTCTTCGTGGCTAAAACTGCACGATTCTCGTTCTCTTCTCGAGGAACCAACGTCACTTCCAACACACAGTGATGATAACAGAGCGTGTGTGTCACCCCATAGCGAGTAGCGCTGTAGAGATACTGGCACATCACACAAAAGGCTGACTGGAAGAGATGATCCTTATTAACATGAAGTGTGCGGTCGGATTTTCTAGTTTAAGTTCGGGTACATGGCTCTCCGCTAGCTAACAACGAGTTACACGGGAACCGTTTTGGAACTGGTACCGATTCTTCTTCAGATGAATCTGATAACCCTAAATCTTCAAGGAGTGACATCTGGTTCCCGCATGGTAGTTGGCTGCGGGAACCTTATTCAAAACCTAATGCCCTATCCCTTCATTGTTCGTAACTTTCCAGGCCAAGTATAATAATGAAATAATAAGAAAAACAGCAGAATTTGGTTTGCGATACGAAAGAAGCCTAATGCAATGTTCTTCCCTTGTGTCGAGTTTTGACGGTAAGACAAAGTTTCAGAGCGCGCTTCCTCCTTTTATACTATTTGGTGACGTCACAGGCGGTGGATGACCACATCTAAAAGTTTTAACAGGCGATTCGGTCATTCTCATGTGAAAATTTCCCCTTTTTCTGGCCTAGACGTCAGGGGATTAATTCTTCCCGTATAAAGGGAGTACTTTTTACTTATAGGAAGAATGGCTTATTAAACTTGTTTTAATTTCGTGCATTTAACAGCCTTCGATCAATAAAGAAACATGGTACTGTTTTTTCTTTGTGGGGCCCCACCTTTTAATTAGCATGAGGCGGTTCTCCAGATTGGATGCTTATAAACTTGCCTATTCTAATTTCTAGGCTGGAGTGCTCGATGGGGTGTGTGGGAGCCAGGTGACGTCAGCGGTAATCTCCCGGTCTCACCATCGCCACTCCTCCATCACGCTGTGGTAGTCGCGTCTTTGGGCAGTTCTTTTGTTTAAAGCGTTTGATCCAACTTACTGGAAATAGTAAATGTCCCGTGGCTCCAAAAAGCATGTGGTTGATCGGAAACGTAATTGCTGTGTATGGCAACGGCCAATATGCTGTTGCTGAGGTGTAGCCTGTTGCAGAAGCGAGAGATAGAAATATGTATGTTACATGAAGATCTTTATATAATGTCCCGTATTTGCGCGTGTTCTTTAACATGCGTCTTAGTAGGTGTCTGTAATAGGTGATTCTCAGCCCGTGTTGATTATAGACTGGAACGCAAGAAGAGAATTTTTTTGAAATTCTCTCTGTAATTTTACTGTCAGATTTTTTATGCCGCTTTACCTCCCCTTGCGCTAATGATTTGTAGAACGGTAGAGGTGTTGTGTTCTTAATAAAAAATGTAACAGTGAAGTTGTAAGTAATTTGATGTGTGTTTTAAACAGATCTATTCATGCAGTAGATCAACAAAGATCATAGATGTGTTTTCCGAGTGGGAGGGATGGCCAAGCATTCTCCTCAATGGGTAGAACTAGATCCTTCCCGGCCTCGACTAGACACATTAAAACCATTTAATAATGGTTAAATTACAGTACAACTCGCAAAATGTGTGCCACAGTTATTACAATTTACAATGCCGTCGTCCGGAGTTTGTGAATACAGTCAACCTGAGTGTCTGTGTTTCTGACATGTTGGTGATTTGAATCTGATACACGTGACTGGTTATCTGTGGATGATACTTGCGCTGTGGTGGAGGTGACGCATTTATGGCCACCAGGTGCGGGAAGGGGAGGGGGAAAGAGAGGCGGCGTGAATGTCAACTTTATCGAACCCTGAGGGTATTTCACTCTGTAATGGCCGAGCCCTTGGGTGGGACAAAGTTATTTTAGAGCACAGATGACCTGTCGGATGCTCTCGTAACTTTGATCAATCCATTGTCGAATTCAACTTTTCAGTAGTAAAATCCTACTTGTGACTGACGACAATGCGGGCATCTTGCTCTCTTAATAATATTGACTGTATTTACGTGTAGATGAAGTCTGTAGATTTAGCTGTTTCCGTACAACGTCGAGAAAAGGGGAAGGGGAGGAGCGTTGGACAAACGTCCTCCCATGATGTATACTGTAGATGGCTGTAGTGCATTCTTGATATCCATATGATCAGTTCTCCCGTAACTGGATAAGAGGGTGTGTGCGGGAGATTTGTTGGCTGTTGTTTGTTGATGATAATGCTGTTGTCGGGATGTCCGGGCTGCTGTATGATGCCAATGTTATAAGCGAAGTGGGCGCATTCCTGTTTTCCACGCTGGTGAATGCCAAATCTGTTGTTATTTGCGGGAGGTGTAGTCTGCAGGAGATATTATTTCTCCCGCAATTTGTGCGGGAGGAATTTGTTGCGGGAATTTTTATGTTTCTACCGGGAATTAATTAATACCGGTAGGTGCTGCTAAATGCTGTTGTTGCCGATGTTGAATGCCTCTGTTATGCTGAGTATAACCGAGTAAGTATGTGATATACTCCGCAATGATGAATTGATGTATCTAGTCTTGAAGGCAGGTGTGTTCTTGTAGGTGTTGACGTTCTGTCTGTTGTGTGATGTTCTGACTGCTCACGGGGGAGTATGGTAGGCCAATTGGATGGGGTGGCCTTTGGACAGGGGGATGTGGCAATCTCCCGTTACACGACGGTTGGTGTCCTGTCATAGTTTTTAGACACCGGGAAAATTCGAACCGAGCATCTGCTGAACAGGCTGCTTCCCTGCCCACCGCGGGCGGTAATGGGGGTCAGTGCGGTCCGGGATGCCACCTCCTCTGTTGCAGCAGTCTCTCTCATATCTGAAGATTGACAGTCAACAGACGACGAGTGGAGTGTGAAATGGACTGGGCCAGTGATGTCCGAACTTGGTGTATAGATGAGGGACACGAATTGGAGGGATGACGGTGGTGGAACTATTGGAGAGGGTGACCCTTGGGGGCGTGGTTTCGCAATTTTTGGGGTTGGTCGGGTACACTTTGTTGTACGGTTTTGCATTCTACACACGCTAAGGCTTCATCCAGCCTCTTCACTTCCATGCTATTCACCATATGTTCCACCCCACAGGAAGCATGGCCTGGGTCAGCCTCAGCTTTCGCTTGTGGTAACTCTATGATGGTGGGCATAGCATGAAGTGGGTGGGAATGGGAAGAGATCGGAGGAACAACTTTTCCATCCGGTCCCTTGGAGAAAACAAACACAAAGTTCTTCAGATACGACTTCCCAGATCGAGTAGACACATCCTGATGAGGGAGATGGCGAGTACGTATCTCGTCATCGTCGTCAGCATTAGCTGCTTGTTCACCCACGTTCTGGCTTGGTAGAACTGGGGCTGAACTAGCACCGCAGTGCTCTGCACTAACCGTGGGAATAATACTTTCCATAGAAATATCTGTCTGGGTACCGGTGTCACAAGAAACGCCCAGTCCGAGCTCTGGTGCTGGGTCATCACTGACACAAGGTTTAAGTCGATCGAAGTGGATGACTGAGGTCAGGCGATCCTAAGCACGGATACGGTAGGTCACATCTGACGTCTTACCTACTACCACATAGGGGCCTTTCCACTGCTAACTCAGTTTACTTGGCACATTTGCAGACCATTGTGAATCATGTACCCAAACCATTCTTCCTGCTTCATACGGATCTCCATGCACCCTCTGGTTGTGCCATGTCTTTTGTCGCCGCTTTGCAGTGGATAGGGTTTCTCTCACTAACTCATGGGCCTGTTCTATCATTTGCCGTAAGAGTTCGACATAGAGAAATGGTGAATTTTTCTCTCCTGGTATTCGTGGCATAGCCAGATCCAGGGGTAAGGCTAATTCATGGCCTAACATTAACCGAGCAGGGGTGTAGCCCGTGCTGGAATGTACTGAAGTGCGGTAAGCCATGAGTTCATACGGGAGCCATAGGTCCCAATCTATACAATCAAGGTGTGTTTCCTTGGTAAGCATCTCCGCGAGAGTTCTGTTGAACCTCTCTACCATCCTGTCACTCCGGGGGTGGTATGGAGTTGTCCTTGTCTTGACGATATGGAATAATTTGCAGAGCTCTGATATGAGCCGGCTCTCAAAATTACTTCCTTGATCGGAGTGCAACTCATAATGCATACCGAAGCGGCAGTACACATTGCTGACCAAGACCTCCGCTATGGTGGATGCCTCTTCGTCCGGCAGAGCAAATGCTTCTACCCACTTCGTAAAATAATCTTGCAATACGAGGATGTATTTATCTCCATCATCCATCATATTCAAGGGTCCGAGCACGTCGATAGCTACTCGCTCCCATGGGGCACCAACAATCTTAATTTGAGATGGTGCGATATGGTGTTGGCCAACAGCACATTTTTGGCATGGAATACATTTGGCAACCCATGCCTTGACACTATCGCGAATCCCGATCCAGTGGAATCTCAATTTGATATGGGCAACAGTCCTTTCCATGGCCAGATGCCTGGCGTTATCATGTAGTTGCTTCAATATAAGTTCACGATAACTTTCCGGGACTACCAAACGGTCATTAATATATAGAACGTTATTTATTAATTGACATTCTTCAAACCATTGGTAATAATATTTTGCCGTGGTGGATAGAGGTGTTACCGATTCCTTAGGAGGACATACCCCCTCCTGAATCCATGCGTATGTATTCCATGTCTGCACGTCTGTTGTTTGGTGGTGTGCGATTTTCTCCGGATTCAACTCTGCGCACCTCAATTTGGGTAACTCCGGAGATGGCTGTGTTGACTGTGTCATGGTGGCGGCCTCTTCGTGTTCAGCTTCCACGCAGATTCTACTAAGGGCATCAGCATTTCCATGCAATTTTCGAGGACAGTGAACAACGTTAAAGTTATAGGCCTGCAGGGATTCCTGCCATCTCGCTACCTGGCCCTCTGGATTTTTTAAGCTCCTGAGCCATCGTAGTGAGGCATGGTCTGTACGGAGTGTAAAAGGGCGCCTGTACAGAAAGTGCATATAATACTTGATGAAATGGACCGCCGCCAATGGTTCTCACTTGGTGGTTGCGTATCTTCTCTCCATATTATTCAGAGTACACGAAACATAACCCAACACCTGCTCTGTTCCGTCTTCGGTGACCTGAGATAGAACTGCGCCAATAGCAAAAGCTGATGCGTCGGTGTCTAAGATGAAATCGAGGCTTGGATTAGGTTGAGCAAGAATTGGGGTGGTCGTCAAGAGTTCCTTCAATGCCCTGAAGGAGCCTTCACACTCATTCGTGCACTCAAATGGTCGATCTTTCTCGGTGATCTTGTAGAGGGGTGAACCAATCTTGCTGAAATGTCGGATGTAATGGCGATAGTACTGGCATAGTCCACGAAAACTCTGTGTCTCCGTAACTCAAGAGGGCCGATGCCACTTTGCTACTGCCTTAGGTTTTGATGGCTGCGTAGCCACTCCATCACCAGATATGACATTTCTTCGGTTTGAGTTTCAAATTGGCCATGCAGAATCGGGAAAGCAAGGTTTGCTCAAACGTGGGTCCAAAGACTATTACGTCATCGATGTAACAGAGACAGATTTCCCATTGCAGGGTAGTTAATACCTGCTCAATGAGTCGTTCAAAAGTTCCGGGAGCATTGCACAATCGGTAGGTCATCTTTCGGAATTGGAAAAGGCCATCCCTACAAAGGAATACGGTCTTTTCCATGTCGGCCTCATCCATGGCTACTTGCCAGTAACCGCCAGCTAAGTCAAGGGTACAAAACCATTTGGCTCCGGACAAGGAATCCAAGGCCTGATCTATCCCTGTTAAAGGATAAGCATCCTTAATGCTAAGATCATTAAGGCGGCAGTAGTCAATGCAAAACCACAAGGTTCCGTCCTTTTTGCATGCTAGCACTATATGGAGATGCTGAGGGTTCAATAATACCCGTTCGCAACATGTCGTTTACTCGTTGGTCTGCTTCCGCTTCCTTGTGAACGGGAAGACGTCGTACCGGTTGTCGTACGGGACGATTATTGCCAGTATCGATGGAGTGTCATACAAGATGAGTCTCTCCGAGTCTTGCCCATTGTGAGGCGATCATGTAATCAGGGTCAGGTTCCAGCATGGCGATGTGTGTGTTGCTTCCTAACTGTGGTGCGGTGGCCCATAAGATCTGTTCCTGTCCCGACTAAACTGTGGCGGTACTTGATAATATTACTGCACACGTATCGTACAATGACGATGCTGGTCTGAGAGGTATTCGTTGGCCGTGTTGTTGAGTTCCTGTTGTCTGCAGTGTATGATGGCCTCGCTGGCACCAAGAAAATCAGAGCCAAGTAGGGCATCGTTATGAATAGAGGCGATGGCAACTCGCTGAATGAATTGCATCTCCTCTATTTGGATAACTAAATTAACTACCCCGGCTACGGGTACATCTGCTCCCATATCCGTCTATAGGTAAATGTTTGTAGGCTTAAGGGGAGGCTTCTTATGAGGTGGGATGCTCTCATATAAGTGCTGGTTAAATACTGTAATAGAAGCACCGGTCTCGATGGTGGCACTGGTGGAAACGCCACTAAACAGACAGGCACATTTCTATATTACTTTGCGATGTACCTGCGGGAGAGTTTCCAATGATGCTGTCCGCGATAATGGCGTTGGAGCAGCATCACTCTGTATGTATTCCGACTGTTTCCGTATTGCTTCTTGTAATGTTGTAGATGGCTGAGTGAGGAAAGTGCCAGTTCACCGTCGCTGCTGGTATGAAGACTGCGGTGAAGGCGGAGCTGGGGGTAGCAATGGTGGTGGTGTTGTTGCCGTTTCTGTGTAGGCGGTATTAGTGTAGACGGCAGCGCATATGGGATGACAGATAAGCTCTACCTGTGCATGCCATTTCCTGCAACGCTTCATAGGATGCTAAAAAACAGTGATGTCACCAAGGACGTGCGGTTCTCCGTCTATGTTGGCGCTTCCGAATCCATGAGGCGGAGTGAATTGTTTCTCCTGAGTCGCTACGGTCTGTGTATGCGGGAGATGATGCTGGATGGGGTGGTGTTCTGCATACCATCAGAGGACACTGAGAATCTAGTGTCATGGTGGCGGGACGTGGTGCTTGCAAAAACGTTGTTTCAGCAGAGGTGCTACCACCCACTACTGCCGATTTACATAGGAAAGAAGGCTTGTCATGTGCAGAGAAAGAGGGGGTGTCATTGCTGCGGATGGGGGAGGCAACGTAGGCACTGACATATGTGAAGCCGTGCATTTTGGTGTCGGTGTGAAAGCTTATTTCTGTGGATGCTGGTTGGCCACTGAACTTTGTTGCCTGAAAGGCGCAGTTGAGCCGGGAGGCAGATACAGGCACCGAGGTGGCTCGCTGTGATTCAGTGCCCTTAGGAGTTTGACTGTTTCTCCGGTTGCGCTGTGCTGCGGTCAGGAGCAGGCATTGTACAGAGAGGTCGGTTAGGACACTGCTCCCTCCAATGTCCTGGCTGACCGCATCCGAAACAAGTGTTCAGTGGCGGTGCGGTGCTGGTGGTGTTTGCTGTCCTAAACTGTGTAGTGGCGAGGTTGGTGCCGAGTGTTGTAACTAAATTGGTGAGTGTGGAGATTTGCTTGTTAATCTCGTCTATACGTTTTCTCATGTTGCTGTTGTTGTTCTTGTTTCGCTGGTTCCCGCACCCGGGGGCCCTGTTGTAATTTCCTCTACGGGCACCCCACCCCCCTCCTTCCAGGCGCTTGATTTTGACTGGAATTCTGCACCTCTGGTGGTGGTGGTGTTTGTGTGGCTGGTGTCGATGAACTGGGGGGAGCACTAGCGGGCGGGGCGATAGCTGCACCCTCTATTGCGTTGATAGGATGGAGTTGGTGTCAGTTACTCTTCTCCCGGTCCAGAAAGTTTTCTATCCGTGGTCGCCGAGAAATAGTTTTTCTTTCAGGGCCGGTTCACCGCTTAATGCATCGACGAAAGTATCGAGATGCAAATGAATCACACTCTCCGTATTGGTGCTCGGATATGCGCGGGTGACTAGCCTCCTGATTCGGCTAGCTAACTCGGGAAGAGTTTCTCCCACGCGCCATTGGAGATTTTTAAGTTGAATATGACTGGTTTCTCCGAGGGCTGTGTCGCCAAATCGCTCCGTCAGTGCTCATTCCAATTGTGTGTAGGTGGGTGTGTAATCAGTTCCCAGATCCGCAAGAACTCGGAGGGCTTTTCCAGAAAGCTTTGCGGCGAGATATTCACCCATTTGCCGATCGTTCTAGCTGTTAGTCCGACTTATGATTTTGAACTGTATCTTATAATTGGTCCAGTCATTCTCCCAACTAAACTTGGGAGAGGAAGATGACTCGGCCAAGACCGTGGGAAGAATGCAATGGATGAAAACTGGGTGGTGCGGGTATCTGGGAAGTTGATGAATATGCTGAGGTTGGTCGTGGTGCAGGTGACGGTGGTGCTGGTGTTTCCCGTCGATGCTGATGCCGAGGAGCCAGGACACGCATACTCCAATTTAATGAGTCCGCCCAATTTGTAGAGCCATAGACCGGCGTGGGTCTGCACGGGAGGCAGATTACTGTGAAGATTGTGTGGTCATTCCTCCCGAGGTGAGGACTGACGTTCCTCATATGGTGGTGGTGCAGTCGGCTGATGGTCGTGATGTGCTGCACGACTGATATACCAGCGAAATGGTGGTGCAAATTCCTCCCGATGGTGCCACAGTATTCCCCTTGAGTATAGCGTTTCGCTAGAAGGTGGCGGTGTGGGAGGTTGTCTGTGTCGTGGATTATCACCCAGCCATACAGTTCCCGTAGATGACACGGGTGAACGATAGTAGTCTGAAGGGCTGTAGATATGCCCGTAATTGGGTCTTTGTCGGGGTCGTCCATGATTCGGCCCTGTTGGTGTTGGCCTGTCGCGGGCGTCCGATATGGTTCTGAACTCTCTTCCCACCTGTGAGGCATCTCAAAAGGTGTCATCGCTAATAGGCGAAAACAGGTTATAGTGCGGGGTCGTTGATTCCGCTGAAAATCTGGCAGAGTTGGGGAGCATGTGCGCTGAGAATCCATCGTAGGACGCTACCTCTAGATCGAAGGAGTCGTCGCTAAATGAAGATGGTATAGAACTGAGCTCACTATATGGTGTGGGCGTGAGTTCGCTGCATGTTACTATTGATGTTCTTCGGGCCCCACTTCTGGCTCTTAAGGCCGGCGGAACTCAATCGCTCCGGTGGGGCCGTGCGACCATCGACGCGAACATTAAACACAACTGTCTCATCCCAAGAATTTGTTTCACCAGTATGCCTGCCCATAGCAATTTCGTGATCTATGGACTTACAAGATTTGATTTGGTGACCTAAAAATATAAGTCTATACAAAGAGTTTACCTAAACAATTTTAAATATGCTAGATAATACTGCAGTAAGAGCATACGAAAATATGGGACATAGAGACAAGTAGATGAACTTTTAAACATGGGGCTTCCGGAGGTGCTACACAGACTTGTAGGTCCGCAGAGGTATCCCCGCAAAGGAGGCTCCTGTACGCGAGACTTAACTAATTAACTTAATATAAGTTATAATACCGCTAACCTGAAAAAGAAGAAGGTTATCTCGGACGAAAAGTTATGTGCCTCCTGCGGGCACTACTCCTAGTGCTAGTTTGGGTGAGGAGTATTATCCTGGCATGGACCATCGTCGTTGAATCCTTGCGAGAGCCAAGTGCCTCGCGGGGGCCTCCGTCTCAGGAAGGTGTCGCCACTGCTTAAAGCGGGAGAAGAATAGTAGGCAAAAATGGGCCGACTCTAATATTTCAACCAAAAATGCTTTTAGAAAGAAATGACCATACCTAGTGAGATTATGACTATAGGGGTGCGTACTGTTTTATGTGAAGACGAGACGGGTGATTCCAGATGGATTCCCTCGTCACCGTCTTATGTGATTCTAAGTATGCTGAATTAGTAGTTGCCGCTTTATTTATGCGGGCTTTCTGCTTTGCTTAATTAGCTTTTAGTTGATTTCTAAACAAGAATTATTTTGGGCCGCAACTGGCTGATATCTACGTAGCTATTAGACACGGCTGTCATGGAGAACAGATGCCCTAAGACATCAATACTGAAGACAGCGCTCATACATGTTCCATAGCAAGATCTCCAAACTGGCTAAGAATCCGGACATCCCACCTCGTAACCACATAAAACGTTACAAGACATGGGTTACTTTTCACGTAAGCATTATTAGACCATTGTTCTATCATTATGTTTGGGGTAAGAGAGACGAACACCCACCATAAATGTCCTTCCCGCAAGGGCGTGGCAGACATTCTAATGGAATTCGGTGGGGGTACGTATCTCGCCCGTCACCGGGTCCTATGGAACTAACCATTTAACCTGTCGTTAGGTTTATATACAAGTTGCCCAGTTTTGTACTGTGGTGCAGGACGTTAGTTTAGTAAATAAAATAATAATTAATACATGTGTTCGCAGTGCTTTCCTACATTGCTTAGTGCTAACTACTAGGTATCCAAAGATACATGGGAATGTGTGTGATACCCCACCCTGGCCATCACCGCTCAGAAACCCCAATAGTTTCCCAGAGTCGGATCAGCCCATGGTGCGGATTGGGGCATCCAAACAATTAAGAAGCCACAAGGCTGAGTGGAACATGAAGAGAGACACAATCTTAGAGTTATGAGTATTAATGGAGTGTGGGGCTAGATTATTGGACTACCGGAAGAGAAGAGTATATTACAGAGTATGCAATGAAGAAAGTGTCTCTAATCATTTTGAACCCATTCTATTGAGCTGAATAGAAAATGTTTAGTCGGTAGCATGCCGGGCTAAACAGAGTTATAGCACGGACAGCGACCTCAGTGAAAAATTGTTGGTGGCGGGAGAAAGTGTTGCATATATAAGTGTTGCTGTATAGTGTTTCCTACGTGCACTGCAGTCCCATATTTTCTATGAACAAGCAAAACATATGAACGGATGGCAACTGGCCACATATATACATAATCTAACCAGAACAATCAATACGGTATCAAATGATCAAGGTATATATATCAGTAGAGGTTAATGAGCCTATTATAGTGCGGTTAGCAACACATGGAAGAAAATGAGAATAACTATAAACAGATACAGAAATTATAACTAGCGGTCCTAAGACCATTACGGTTCCATTTAGTCATCAGGACCGGTCTTACGGATACAATATAATTAACGAAATACATATAGAGAAATAATTAAACTCTGAAGTATAGTTACTTGAATACTTGGTAGTCATTCTTAAGTTAGGCTACCATGTTACTGAAATTGATACGTCAATCCGTAGTCGACGTGAGATGATGTGCCCGATCACAAGCGGGGGTTGTCAGATGCGAATGAAGATACAAAACAAAGCTTCATGGTGCTGGGTACGTCAGCCAGCTCTGAAGATGCACTGGGCAGAGTTCACTTGCTGCGGTCGAAAGTCGAAAGTCAAAACAACCTACACGATATTAGTGCGGAGACGGTTGAAATACCACTTTTAGGCGTGGCCGGCAGATCCGGCGAGTCATCCATCTAAGACCATCCTGCCTCTACATCTGTAGACTCACATATTCAGGCCGTAAAGGCCTCACCGCAAATTTGTGTTCCGAGGTGGCTATTGATATTCGTGAACAATAATCAGAAGTTCAAAATTACTCCCGTAAGTATAATAGGGAGTTTACAAAATTGTTTTTACTGCAGTGGGTTGGCTACTGGTAGCTACGGGCGAACGAGAAAGTCATATGCGTAATATCTGTCGATCGCAGGTAGTACAGGTCCAACCTGTTCGGCCCCTGGCTGAGGATGCTCTCGATCATTTTTTCATTTTTTTTTTCATTTTAGTTGGTATTTATTGGCCGCTCACACCTAGATGTATTTGGGCCATGACTCGCTCTTAGAGGTGCTTCCCCGAAGGGTTGCGTTGCCTCCCCGAAGGGTTGCTCTAAATAAGTGAAAACTGAAAAAAGTCAAAAAATTAAGTTGTTGCTGGGAGTGTGTTGCCTGATGTTACCTAATGTATTGTAGTTGGCTAGTGTCTATGTTGTATACAGTGTTGAGGAGGGGGTGGGAGGGGGGAGTTACTTTATTTCTTATGGAGGTGGGATGGGGATGGAGGGCAGTCTGTAAAATAAAATCTCAAAACGGAAATCAGGACAATTTAAATAAAGAATATTATGATGAAACTGAATGATAATACTATCAAATAAGAAGAAACAAATTAAGATAATGGCCTGTGATTAAATAAACAAGAAACGGGGAAAATTGAACTTAAAATCCAGTGTTTGTAAACTAAATATCCAAATTTAACTTAGAATTATAACTTGTTGCCATTAGAAATAATAAGTTGAATGCACGTGGCGCTATTTGGGAGTTGAATGGGTTTAAGTCACGTTGTCGAGTCACTAAAATCCTTTCATACTTATGCTAAAATTGTATCCAGCGACGGCGAGAGAAGAGCGAAGAGAGCAACAGCATCTACATTGAAGCAAATCAACGCCAATCGCGACCTCCGTGTCCATCATCTTCGTCTTGTCGTCCTCAGCGGTTTTGTGATTGCAACCTCGGCCGTAGTCACCAGCAGATATAAGTACACAGCAGATAGAAGCAGCAAGTAAGCAGCGTCGCCACTCCGCTCGACCAACGGCATCCCTCGATCACTGGATCGCGTCTCCTTTTATGCTACTCGTGACGTCACATGCGCAGGCTCCAACCAATCATCGTTCGAGCAACAGCCAATCAGCGCGTAGCTAATAATAGCGCAGTCGAATGTTCTAGAACATTCTAGAAGTTTTGTGTCCAAGTGGTTATGACGTCACGGCAATATTTTGAAGATAATCAAGAAGAGTTTTCCGTGGATAACTCAGCCATTTCTCAACCGATTCTGAAATGGTTTACAGATTTGAAAAGCCCGTTGAATTCTGGTCTTGATCAATGTCAGACTTAACGGGAACAGGCAATCAATAAGGATTACAGGGTACCATCTCGGTACACTAAAAGCGCCATCCTATCTTGGTCGTAACTACGCGCTCCATCAAAAACAGCGTCCTGGCGCGCTCATGGACATCATGCGTTTTAACGAACTTAGTTGTTTTCTCAACTTCCATAGGCCTATATACGCGTATGGCTCCACCCAGGGGGGGAGGGGTGGGGGGGGGGGGGGTGTTCATGAAACGAATTCAGGACGGGCGGCGCGTACCGGTATCCGACCGGTCGATCCGAACTACAGTAACGCTTAAAGGTGTGGTATACCAATGAAGATGCTAATGTATTTATTACTCCTTTTTCGCATCTAAAAACCGTCATTGTTGGCTAAGTACAATTAGCGCTTGTAATCTTATAATGAAGTATAGCTCCAGTTTTCAATAATTTTAGTATGTTGGTCAAAAAGAGGTATTTTCTCTTTATCTATTCCTGGTAACGAGAAATATAACTTAGGCTAAAAATTAAGTACGTATGTTGTATGACTCGTGACAATAGAAAGATAAGAAAGTCAGCAAATAAAATCTATGAATGAGGTATATTCTGGCAGTGAACATTTTGTAGCACATGAGATGAGTCGTGTTTTGATCATTCTCGTGTTGCTGGCTGCATCACATGCAGCAAGACTACGTGGCAAAGGTAAGGATATTCGTTTCATATGATAGCCTGCACGCCTAATGGTGTAATCCTATTTTTAGCTATGCCCCTCCCATTTAAAGCTAAGATCCACCTAACTCTTGCTCTCAGATTCTCAATTTCCAGAAAATTGTACAGGTAAGCTACTAAAGATTTTGAAACCAATTTGATTGGGTGTTGTTGCTGCCTATGGCCCAGTCTAATTAGTTTCAGAATATTCAACAAAATGTTTATTAAATAGCAAAGACATACAATTTGTACAACTTGTTGGACCATTAAGCATTTATGTCTGACTAAATCGTGTAATAGAATTCGATGTCATTTCCTAAATTAAATCTTTTGTACTTTGCTCAATATATTTTAAACTATACGCCTACATAATATGGCTTCTGTTGAATAAATCTACGAATGATGGTTGAAGTTTATTGCGATAGAAATCGTCTACCACATTATAAATTTACCATCACATTTTATCAACGTCTGCTGTCGTAATCAGATCCTGTGATTTGAATTTGATTTGTTATTTAATTTTCATTGAAAATAAATTGTCTTGTCTTCTTGCAATGCGATTTACATATTGACTCATGCAGATTTGATGCATTTTGAGTTGCAGTACGGGTTACTAGGCTGGCACTGGGACAATGCTTTGCTATATTGGCCCGGTATTGGGGGGGGGGGGGGAATCTTGCTAAGCTTTGCCCGTGCTAGGATCAATCGATCCCTGTACTCTCAGAATCTTATTTTCCAGAAAACCATAAAGGTAAGCTGTTGGATATTTTGAAACTAATTTGACTGGGTGCTGCTGCTGCCATAGGGACAATAATGTCAATTCTATTTAAATATCTGAAAATACACACTACACACAATCCTGAAATCTGTCCTGCTATAGTATGACACACTCAGCTCAAGATGATGCGTGAATGTTGCTGTTTTTGCCTTGTTATGAGCTGAGCCAGTGGAGGCAATGATTAACAAAAAGAGCCTGTCAATGTATGCGAATATGTGCAGAAGCCCTGGCACCATAGAGCATCCGCTGGCTCTACAACAAGTTGCTACAAAGAAACTGGGGTCGCTGAGCTGGTTTGTGCAGCTGAAGAGAGTGTTATTCAAGAATAACCTAATGTCTGCTTGGAATTTACTGGAAGAACCCATGTCAAAGCCGAGGTGGAAACACTGACAAATCTCTGGACAAAGAAATGGTACCTCGAAATGCAGGGTAAAGTATCCTTGAAATACCAAAATCTGTTAGCAATTAAGATGGCTACCATCCACCATGTGTGGCTAACTGTATGCGATGGCCCCAGAGATGTCGAACAAGCAGCTGTCAAGGCGAAATTTCTAACAGGATGCTATACCCTGCAGGTAGAAGCGGAGAATTGGTGCCATATTTCATTGCCAGCTGCAGCTTCTACTCTGACGTCCGCCTGACATTTACAACTAAGATGATGTTGGTCTTACAGGCACCACCATTTGGGATGGAGGGTGCGCACGCATTGGTCACAGATCCCAAGACTCTCACACAGCTGACACTAGATGTTTCTCCATTCCTGATGAGCGGTGGTAAACTTCCTGAAGATGCAGAGATGTGCAGCAGCAATTTCGTATACAGTCTGCACATTCGGAGATGCCAGAAAATGAGCTTGAGGGTATAGGACCACCCAGTTGTCTCTAAATCTTCAGTCGTAGCATCTCTCGCTTTACTAGTGCACTAGTCACCACTTGTAGTCGTCTAACATTGTTGTAATAATATTTGCGTGCTGCACGTAACTTGTTCTTATGTACATTCTACCACTTGAACTACCTTATCTCGAAACATTCTATATAGAATGATTAACAGGAAAGCATTTGACATATCTTGCGAATGATTTCATTCAAGAAGTGTCCTGGGTATGCCTAATTGGAAAGACGGGACCACAACTGAACTGAACTGAATGGGGCATAGACAGCAACAGCGCCCCGGCAAATTAGTTTCAAAATATTCAACAGAATATTTATTAAATAGTAACGACATAGAATTCATAAAACTTGTCAGACTATTAACCGTTTGCGACAGACTATATCATGGCATTAATGACGTAATTGATTATGACGCCAGCCTACATGTGACGTAGTTGATTATGACATCATATCATTGACCGAGAAAATAGATTCCTCAAACAATTTTCATCTAGCGAAATATGAAGTAACGTGTTCATTCTATAATATCGTTTGGCCAATAGCTATATACTATACTACGTTGTTTCTGCTTGTGCACTTTCTTTCTTCTTTTTATAAAAGTTGCTGGCATTTCACAAGTCCTAAAATTTTATCTTGAAAACTAATACATATGTGGCTTTGTCCACATGTAATGTTAGCTTGCTACCTGAAGATATTCGCCATATCTTGATTTACTATATCGTTGTCGATAATTTGTATGCTCCTTGGCAATATTCATCTTGGCCGGAAACGTCAAGGTTATCAACATTCAAGCATCTCTCGTCAATGAAAGTTTTCTAGCCTACCAGACGTGTAGCGTTTGGGAACCTAACAACTGCTGTGATAAGACACAAGAGCGCTCAATAGGCCTGTCAAAATCAAAGACCAGATACAAAGATGTTTTCTCTCTAATACTGATAAGGCAGATTACTGGGCTGCAATTGGTCTAATACTGGGACAATGCGACTCAGCATTGGGCCAGTACCGACCCTCTAACCCCGTTATCAAAAAAGAAACGATCTATTGATTAGGAATTTAACTTTGATGGGAATTGTTGGTATATATGGTAGCAATAGTTTGGAGTCTAAGTGACTTCAAAATAGTCAACAGATGCTATGTATTATTGCTTTGTAATAAGCTTAAAGGTGCATATATTCACACCAGAATGCTTGAAAATAAAATTGTTAAAATTGTATTTTTTATAGGCTTAAATTATGTGTCTATATGTAATGAAACAAACTAAATCGTAACATATGATGATTTCATTCTATATAAATTAATATAATTTTTTAAGCTGCGAAATTGAAATCAAGTTAAATTAGTTTCAAAATATTAAACAGCTTATCTGTATAGTTTTCCAGAAACTGATAGTCAGGGAGTTCAAGGGTCGAGTGTGGGTGGAGCATAGCTAAAGATGGGCGGGCATAGCTAAAACTGGATTCCTCCGTTGCAAATGCTATCATGGCATGAATATAATTTACTTGTAACGTTATCGTCTTATCTCTTTCTATCAATCTGGGTATTTGTTATCAATTAATCTGTTATTTAGCCTCTCACGTATTTACCGAATATCATATGTTCAAAAGAGTACAATTGGCAAGAAATTAAAAAAAAAAGTTGGCCAATTTCAGACAAAATAAGAATGCATTAACCCTAGACGAGCAAACAACCCCCCCCCCCCCCACAAAGCCAACCAGCCTAAAGGATGTGTAGACCAAACAAGGGACCTTTCCAAGTTTATCCATCCGTCATATAACGTCATAACTACTATATGATGTGTAGAATGACGTCATGATGTCATGAGTGATTCGATACAGTCTGTCTTCAACGCTCAATAGTCTGACACGTTGTATGAATTGTATGTATTTACCATTTAATAAACATTTTGTTGAATATTTTGAAACTAATTTGCCATAGGCAGCAACAGCGCCCAGCCGAATTAGTTTCAAGATATTTAACAACTTACCTGTATATTTTCTCGTTATTTATAGTCAGGAAGTTCAGAGATTGATCGTTCCCAACACAGGCGACGTGTGGTGGAGCTTAGATAGAGATGGGCGTGGCATAGAGAAAACTGGAAAGGTCCATTATATAGACGATACCAAAGAAACCATGTAGACCTTGCTATGAAACATCATACAGCCACGAAATATGCTGGCATTCTCTACAATTATTAATCCGTCATTAAATTTGTGTTTATTTTGTTACTATTTGTGGAATTTCTCAGTTGCGCCTTTTTGCTCAATGCTTGACTGCACATATATAAGAAACCGTTTCCAAGCTCTATTGTTGACTTACTATAGAACCATGTTATGCCGTATTCGAGTATATTAAATTAGCAATGCATCGGCTTAACTTTCTTTAATAATGTCAATTTCATTTAAATACCTTTAATTACATACTACACACACTCCTGAAATCCGTCATGCTATAGAGTGACACGCTCGGCCCAAAATGGTGCAAATAAGTATCTTGGTTTTGTTAAGCATATTAGTAAGCTCAGAGTAGTAGTAGTAGTAGTAGTAGTAGTAGTAGTAGTAGTAGTAGTAGTAGTAGTAGTAGTAGTAGTAGTAGTAGTAGCAGTCGTAGTAGTAGTAGTAGTAGTAGTAGTAGTAGTAGTAGTAGTAGTAGTAGTAGTAGTAGTAGTAGTAGCAGTAGTAGTAGCAGCAGCAGCAGTAGCAGCAGCAGCAGCAGCAGCAGCAGCAGTAGTAGTAGTAGTAGTAGTAGTAGTAGTAGTAGTAGTAGTAGTAGTAGTAGTAGTAGTAGTAGTAGTAATAGTAGCAGCAGCAGCAGCAGCAACAGCAGCAGCAGCAGCAGCAATGTAAATTACAATTAATTTGGCATTTTTTATTTTTCAGAACGCCGACAAACAGTAAGCTCAGGTCAGTCAGTGTGCGATGTTATTGCAATAGATAAAAGTCATAAAATGATACATGGGCTAACCTAGCATAGTCAGAATCGTAGATCAGGGAAATAGTAAACAGTTGTTCTAGTGTAACGAAATAATGACTGGTTTGTTCATAAGCAGTTTAAATCATGCTACACACATATGACCATATAAGTATGATTTCTAGGAATGTGTCGTCATCATTAATACATCTCATTACTATTATTCAGTCACAATTTCTTTAATATTATTTACTTACCAACAGACCCACTACTGCTCCAGAACAACATAGCCATCTATATAGCCAGCATGTGTCCTTGGAAATTATTGATTTATTAAACACTACGTTTTCTGATAAGAAAAGATGTTTCCAATACCAAAGACTGTCTGTCTTCAGTTTTGATGTGAAACAAAATATGACTATATATTCTTCAAACAAACCTGGAAGAATGCCACTTGGCTATCATTGATTCCTTTTGTTGTCATAACAATAAAATAGTTGTTCATTTGATCTTTAGCAATAGAAATTGATGACTGGTTTCTTTTACAGGCTAGTCTAAATCAATAGCAACCTCTCTAAGAATATGTGTACACAGGATGGTGTCCATTCTTAAGCTGTCTGTAGAAAATATTTCAGAAATGAAATTATCAAATAGATTTACACCAACTCACCAAGTATGATCCACATAGCAGTAGGTATGAGAATAAATAAAAATTTGATATTCAAACTTTTTTTTCAGAATGTGAACAAAATGCTGACATAATATTTGTTATTGACTCTTCGGTGTCGGCTGGAAGGACTGGATACCAAAATGAAGTGCAGTTTGTTCGGAATGTTGTCAACCAATTCGAGATTAATCCAACCAGGGTACAGGTCGGAGTCATGTCATATGGCTCGACTGTGTATCCTGATTTCTTCATGGATGAATTCAGGTAACAAGAATTGAAGTCAAACTAATCTAGTTTGTACATGGGTGGTAGCTTATGCCAAAAGGTGCTCAACATCCAAATTATTTGTCAATAGTCGTGAGAATGAGCAAGTGCGCCATTGAAGTGTTATGTTTCCTTTGGCTCTAATACAATAGAACATTTCAAAATATCAAATAACTCCAGAAATTGGCATTGAATAAATGGTGTAAATAGCTGCAGATATGAACAATTACCAATATTTTTATTTTGGTTCCAATGACAGAGGATAGACTTATATTCTGCACAAACTATATTAGACTGAACTAATTCTTCGACGGGTTGTAGTATACGTGTGAAGGGATCCAGCAGCACTGGTAAGATTTTCATATCTTATGATTGCTTTTGTTTTCTCAATTCTCACCATGCCAGCACAATTTCTAACCGATTTTCTTAGTGAGTTGATCGTGATTTAGTCACACTACATGCATCAGCTGTTAATCCTTAACGAGATAAGTAAGCAGAAGGCGGACAACTTGACGGGAAATAAAATCCAGCAGTGAAATAAACTAACAAAATCTAAAGATAGCATAGGAATTGCCTACAAACAACAGATAAGTGGGTTCGGCAACAAGTAACGATTTATCGCGATATCAACTTATGTAGCTTGCCGGGTAGTGTCTGGCCGTTTCGGTGTATCATGTCGACTCGCCGCACCGCAAGTGCACGACGAATGATAACACTGGTTACGTTCGAAAATATGAGACATAGAGACAGGTAGATGAACTTTTAAACATGGGGCTCCCGGAGGTACCACACAGACTTGTCTGTCCACAGAGGTATCCCCACAAGGGAGGCTCCCGTACGCGAGACTTAACTAATTAACTTAATATAAGTTAGTAGACCTCTAAGCTGAAAGGAAGAAGATTACCTCGGACGAAAAGCTATGTGCCTCATGCGGGCACTACTCCTAGTGCTAATTTGGGTGAGGAGTATTATCCTCACGTGGACTGTCGTCGCTGAATCCTTGCGAGAGGCAAGTGCCTTGCATGGGCCTCCGTCTCGGGAAGGTGTCGCCACTGCTTAAAGCGGGAGAAGAGTAGTAGGCAAAAATGGACCCACTCTAATATTTCAACCAAAAACGCTTGAGAAAGAAAAGACCATACCTAGTGAGATTATGACTATAGGGTTGCGTGCTGTTTTATGTGAAGACGGGATGAGCGATTCCCGATGGATTCCCTTGTCACCGTCTTATGTGATTCTTAGTATGCTGAATTAGTAGTTGCCGCTTTATTTATGCGGGCCTTCTGCTTTGCTTAATTAGTGTTTAGTTGTTTTTAAAACAAGAACTATTTTTGGCCGCAAATGGCTGGTATCTACCTAGCTATTAGACACAGCTGTCACTGAGAACAGATGCCCTAAGGCATCAATACTGAAGACAGCGCTCATACATGTTACTTAGTAAGATCTCCGAACTGGATAAGAATCCAAACATCCCGCTCCGTAACCACATAAAAAGTTACAAGACATAGGTTACTTTTCACGAAAGCATTATTAGACCATTGTTCTATCGTTATGGTGGGGTTGAGAGAGAGAGAGAGACGAATACCCACCGTAAATGTCCTTCCCGCAAGGGCGTGGCAGATCTAAATATCATGCCCAGACATTCTTATGGAATTCGGTGGGGATACGCATCTCGCCAGTCACTGGGTCCTACGGAACTAACCGTTTAACCTGTCGTTAGGTTTAGATACAAGTTGCCCTGTTTTGCACTGCGGTGCGGGAGGTTTGTTCAGTAAATAAAATAATAATTAATATATGTTTTCGCAGTGCTTTCCTACATTGGCTAAAGTGCTAACTACCAAGTATCCAAAGATACAAGGGGAATGTGTGTGATACCACACCCTGGCCATCACCGCTCGGAAACCCCAACAGTTTCCTAGAGTCGGATCAGCCCATGGTGCGGATGGGGACATCCAACCAATTAAGAAGCCACAAGGCTGAGTGGAGCATGAAGAGTAACAAAATCTTGGAATTATGAGTCCTACTCTTACTGCAGGGCTAGATTATTGCACTGCCGGAAGAGAAGAGTATATTACAGAGTATGTAATGAAGAAATTGTCTCTAATCATTTTGAACCTATTCTATCGAGCTGAATAGAAAAGGTTTAGTCATTAGCATGCCGGGCTAAACAGAGTTATAGCACGGACAGCGACCTCAGTGAAAAATTGTTGGTGGCGGGAGAAGGTGCTGCATATATAAATGTTGCTGTATAGTGTTTCCTACATGCACTGCAGTCCTATATTTTCTATGAATAAGCAAAACATATGAACTAATGGCCATTGGCCATATACATACATAATCTAACCAGAACAATCAATACGGTATCAAATGATCAAAGTTATATATCTTAGTACAGGTTAACGAACCTACTACGGTGCGGTTAGTAAAACACCTTACAGAAAATGAGAATAACCATGAACAAATACAGAAATTATAACTAGCGATCCTAAGACTGTTACGGTACCTTTTAGTCATCGGGACCGTTCTTACGGATACAATATAATTAAAGAAGTACATATAGCGAAATAATCAAAATGTGAAGTATAGTTACTTGAATACTTGGTAGTCATTCTTAAGTTAGGCTACCGTGTTACTGAAATTGATACGTCATTCCGTAGTTGGCGTGCGTTGATGCATTCCCAGGAAGGTGGAAAGTTCCTGCAGATTGGTTCCCACAAGCTGTTTTCCGCAAACAAGATTCCCGCAAGAACACTCATGGCGGGAGGGGTACATCGCTCAGCACTGTAAGCCTAATAGGATGTCTAATGAGCAGTCAGTAAAAGATACGATGGTACTACTGTGGTGAAGAAAGTTCCTGTACACCGATGGCATGGATGGAAGTTGTAAGCGGCAAACGAAGATACAAAACAAAGCACCGTACATCAGCCAGCTCTGAAGATGCACCGGGCAGAGTTCACTTGCTGCGGTCGAAAGTCGAAAGAACCTACACGATATTAGTGCGGCGACGGTTGAAATACCACTTTTAGGCATGGTCGGCAGATCCGGCGAGTCATCCATCAAAGAACATCCTGCCTCTACATCTGTAGAATCACATATTTAGGCCGTAAAGGCCTCACTGCAAATTTGCATTCCGAAGTAGATATTGATATTCGTGAACAATAATCAGAACGTTCCAAACTGCTCCCGTAAGAAGGGAGTTACAAAATTGTTTTAGTGCGGTGGGTTGGGTACCTGCCAGCTACGGGAGAAAAACCTGACACAAAGTGAAGTAATATGCGTATTGTCTGTCACGCTGATAGTAGCTGGTACAGATCCAACCTGTTCGGCCCCTGGCCAAGGATGCTCGCGATCTCTGGATCACATCTCCTTTTATACTCCTCGTGACGTCACAGGCGCAGGCTCCTACCAATCATCGTTCGAGCAACAGCCAATCAGCACGTAGCTAGTAATAGCGCAGTCGAATGTTCTAGAACATTCTACAAGTTCTGCGTCCACGTGGTTATGACGTCATGGCAATATTTAGAAGATACTCAAGAAGGGGTTTCCGTGGATAACTCGGCCATTTCTTAACCGATTTTGAAATGGTTTACAGATCTAAAAAGCCCGTTGAATTCTGGTCTTGGTTAATTCCAGATTCAACGGGAACAGGCAATCAATAAGGATTACAGGGTACCATCTCGGTACACCAAAAGCGCCATCCTAGCTTGGTTGTAAACTATGTGTGCCATCAAAAATAGCATCTAGGCGCGCGCATGCGCATCATGTGTTTTAACGAACTTAGTCACGATCTCTCCCATAGGCCCATATATGCTTATGGCTCTACCCAGGGGAGGGGGAATGAATCCAGGATGTGTGACGCGTACCCAGCTTAGCTGGTACGGCCGGTACCTGACCGGTCGACCCGAACTACACTTACATTACCTGACAAGGGTGCTTCCATCAAGGGTGGAAATTCCACGCAAACAAGAAAAAGAATATATTTTGCTATCCATTCATAATAGGCCATTTCTAATAATTTATGCACAAATATACATAGATGTTGTGACTTTGGATCCATATTACTTGGAAGTTATTGATTTGATTTGCGTCTATCTTGATTCCATGTCCCATTCATGACAATGCAGGTTTATATTTCAGTCTATTATTGGTAACTTCTCCAGTTTTTACACTGGTACCCATTTATACTCCTGGGCGAAGAGAGGCAACGAGGAGTGAAGGAGATTGCCTATTTTTCCACTGATTGCTCGTCAGCCGCCTGATCATCTGGCAGTCAAGCAGGATTTGAATCCCACCCAGCTGATTACCAATCGACCACACCAACTCCACGGCCAATCATCTCCCTGTAAAGTATATATGTGGCCTAAGTTTTTTAGCTTAAATACGATAGGCGAATAATATGATTTTGGTCCATTGTTAAATGACCTGTGCCACTTACAATTATGCTAATTTTTTAGATCAAAATTGTAAAATTAGACATGGCATTCTTGGAATTTTGATGATATGTAATAACCCACTAAGATTAGAATTTTAATCCTGAACATGAATTATTAAGTCTTTGTGACAGGGTATTTACGCATTTGGTTGTCACTTATGTACAGTTTATTCACATATCTATGCCATAGCAGGTTTTCGAACTGACCATTAGTCTCCCACGTCCTAGTTTCAGGTGTGACTGAATGTGACTAAAATGTACCTATTTATTAAGTTCTGGAATTGGTATCATAAATCTGACTAAATATTACACAGCAGGAAAAATCAATAGCAGAGAGTGTAATTACGATAAACATTCAACAATACTTACAGGTTTTAAATCGTGTAGCAGTCATGCATTGATTCTAAACTGAGTTCATGTGTTCTTTCAGAAAAGCATCTCTTTTGGCATCTATTATGGTCTTCCATGCAACATCTGTTGTGTATCTTGATGGAAATGTCATATACTGTGTGATAAATCCATGTCATTATTTCTAGTTTATAACATATTCCATAGAAAGTGAAAAGAGGTCATTCACAATTCTATATGTAGTGTAATTACTTTTGAGAAATCAAATAAATTCATTACCATATGCCTTACTTAACAGCACAACGAATGATGTGTTGAGACGAATGCTGACCCTCCAATATCGTGATGGAGTTGCTGTCACACCAGAAGCCATCCGATTCACAGCACAAACAGCATTCTTACCCATACATGGAGGCAGAGCTAATGCATTGAAAATCATGGTACTCGTGACAACATCGCAATCTGCACACCTTCGTGCAGCTGTACTTGAGGCAGATCGAGCACGCGATGAGGGCATCTTTGTTTATGTGGTGGGCGTGGGTTCAGCAATTAGTGAAAATGAATTGAAAAAGATTGCAAATGATCCTGATCATCGATACTATTTGCATGCCGAAGATACAGCAGCACTTGGAACACTTGAAGGCATCCTCTCTGAACGACTGTGTTCAGGTATATAACAAACTACTAGTACTACTACTACTACTACTACTACTACTGCTGCTGCTGCTGCTGCTGCTGCTGCTGCTGCTGTTGCTGCTGCTGCTGTTGCTGCTGCTGCTGCTGCTGCTACTACTACTACTACTACTACTATCGCTGACACTGCAATAGTAAACCACTGTACTACTGATATCCATCCCTCAACTTAAAGTGACTTCCCCCATTGCACAAATCCACATTTGAAGAACAAATTCTAAAGAAGATGTCCCTGCTCAAATCTGTCTGTTGCTATTGTTAAGAGTTCCAGTGCCTTATGATATTACAATTTAATGTCTTTTAGTGTGAATATACCTAGCTATGACGACTCTAGAATGTGCTAGCATCTTTTGGGACCTCTACCTTGCAACTTGTAGCTTGTATAAATCTTTACTTCATCTATAGGAGAACTGTGAAACATGTACTAAATGTCATTATCCTATGAATCATATCATTGCCACCACTAGAGCGTTTACATATATGAATATTTATATTTACACCACAACTAAGCGTAATATGGGAAGGAAATGAATAGAATCTTTACCACTTGAAACAAAGATAGACATATACATCAATAACTGGAATGGAAACGAGACATCCAAGTACAACAACTGCATATAGATAATGGTAGCTATACACCACACGCCAATGATTCCATACAAAAAGCCAAATGCGAATTCAATTGGTACTTACTCGACAGACTCCATTACCCACAACAGCTGAAAAGAGATATACATAGCCATGCAAACTGGAGATCTTTCACTAATCATGTGTCTAGGTGTTTGTGATTTTGTCCATAGGTTTAGAATGTTAATATGTAAAACCAGTATGTATCATTATAATTATCAGGGTTTGTTGGACAGATCCTAATCACTTTCACCTAGATCTGACAGTAGTTTGAATTTGTATGTTTGCAGATTTATAGTAAGTGTCTATTATTAGCTTCTAGATCATCCAATACACCATTTCTAATATCCTTTAGTTCATGGATTATAGTACAGTCTATGAAAAGTTGACGGTATCTTCCGTTGAGCATTGCGTAAGCTGCAGATGGAAAGCTGTTTGTAAAATCTCAAGTATTGACTGCAGAACTGTTATTCTCCTACATTCCAATGCACGGTGCACCATTGCAAAATAGCGTACAGTTTCAAGTTCTTCCTTGCAGAGCAGACACAGTCGACCACGTAGATCATGTCTGCCATAGCTTCTACTGGCCTGGAGGCTATATGGCCCTGTAAGTACCCTTAGCTTCACAGGTATACGAACGATGTCACATACAGAGAAGCAATGTGCATTCAGAATTGGGTGCAGATTACCTGGTGTGAAGGATGAGCCATCTAGGCATCTAAGATAGCTGCAGACAGGGATCATCTATACTATGGTTTCTTTCCAGTGTTGTCTAATATCTCTCTTGATATGCAGATTCCACATCTCTTTTTTGATTGGTGAATCAAAATACAACTATATATCCACCACGTCATACTTCCAGAGTATTTTCTCCAGAGCGATGAACCAGCTTTGGCTCTCTACAGACTTGACAGCAAGCTGGCGCCTTGATCGCTTCTTCTCCAGGGAAGTTTCTGGAAGAATACATATATTATTGCAGAGCTTGTGTGCATTCTGATGGATTTGTACCTGAATCGGGAGTATATTAGAAAGGACATATATTGCTGGATCTGCTGTATTTATTGGTAGTGAAAGAACTTGCTTCAGAAGCTTCTTTTGCTATTTTTTAGGTTTACACAGGCGTTCAGACTTGGGTAGTATGAGTTCGAGTCTATAAGTGAGAATCTGTGCAACATAGATTTTGACTAGTATTTAAGAAGTTTGCATAATTTCTTTAATGAACATAATATTGTATGCAAATATCAAGCTGGCTTTCGACCAGGATGCTCGACTATTTATCAATTAATTGAAATCTACAACCAAATAGTATCAGGTCTAAACGAGCACAAGCAAACATGTGCCATATTTTGCGATGTTTCAAAAGCATCCAATAGGGTGTGGCATCGGCGGCTTTTGTTCAAATTAAACCAATGTGTTAATCTTTTATTATGGATGGAAAGTTACCTATATAACAGGAAGCAATATGTAACAATAAATCAAACACAGTCAGAAGCATATAATATTAAAGCTGGAGTACTCCATTGAGCCGTATTGGGTCTTCTTCTGTTTCTATTTATGTTAATGATATTGTTGATAATCTTGAGAATTTGGTAAGGCTCTTTGCGGATGATACAACGCTATGTAGCATACCTAATATGGTTGAAACTATGGAGGAGTCCTTAACTTGAGACAAGAATAAACTTTCCGAATGGGCAAAATTAAATTTAACCCGGAAAAATAGTATGTATGTTATATTGCTACTGTCCTAACAGTAGCAATAAACAGGTGCTCATATTTAATAATACACAGCTGGAATATTCAACTACGCACAAGAATGTAGGTCTTACACTATAAGCAGATTTTAGCTGGAAGGACAACATAAATACCATTTAAAAAAAGTCGGCAAAAGTGCTCTCAACTATAAGAAAATGAAAATTTGCACCTAATCGATCTACACTAAATACAATTTGCATTTCCTATTTGCGATCTTTGCTTGAAGTATGCATCTGCTGTGTGGGATGGGTGTAATAAAGAGAATGAACCTAAATTAGAGCGATTTCAACTGGAAGTAGGGAGAATCGTAACTGGTCTTCCTTGGTTCGCATCTACTGCATCCATTTAGGTTGGGAATCACTTAGTCATAGACGGCAATACCAGAAATTACTAATCATGCATAGGCGCTTATGCAATGATAATATACCTGACTTTATGAAGGATATCACCTCAGAGCACACATCAGCAGCAGAATGTTGTCAACGTACCTCTATGTAGATTAGAGTTTACCTAATACAATTCAAATTTGGAATCTCGAAATTTAAGAAAAGAATAAAGGTAAACAATTGAAAGCCTCCAAAACCTTTTTCACACGGCAAACGAAAATTATCCATCCTTCATACCAGGCTTCGCAACTTTTGTTTTCATTTAACCAGTGATTTACACAAGGTAGGGTTATTTCTGTCTCAATGATTGTTTCTGTAGAACAGGTTAGAAGATGTAGTACACTTCCTTTTATATTGTGCTTATTATACACTACAACTGACACATTTATATCAGCATCTAGACGATTTTGAACCACTGACAGGCACAATGTTATGTAAAGGGGACGCATCACTATCAACTGCTGACAACAAAACTATTTTTAGAACAGTTTAAAATTATATTCCTGCAATCGGTAGATTTTAGTTAACAACAACAAAACATAAATACATTTTTAGTCACAATATGCCAATGACAATGCACCATATTCCTCATTATGTTGCGGCTGGCTGTTACCCATTGGTTAACTGTATAATAATTAAATAATTGTACTATTTCACCTGGTAGCATGCACACACGCACATGCCCACACGCACGCACGCATGCATGCACGCATGCATGCACGCACACACGCATGCGCATCATGCACTTGCTATGTGTGGATGATGGAAGGAAAGGCTGAGCAAAATTTGCTCAATCTTATAATTGTATTGATAATATACAGAAAATATAGGCCTATATTAAAGAGTATGATAATTTCCAGTAATAGATCCCAATGGTAAATGGAATATCTAAAGTTCTAAACAACATACTCAGTTGGACTTTCGGCAATTTATTTGGAGAAGTAACAAGCTTTCAATGTTGGCGTTGTTGTGTGCCAGATTTGTGGTACAAGGTGTATATAGGTGTTATTTAAAAGGTTTTCCAATCACTTTTCATATTCGAGTGTATTGCCTTAGATCATCCTGCCAATATTTTCAACATTTAATTAAGCAGTCTATGCCGGACGTTGGATACCTGCTGTTGTTCAGAATCAGTGTTTAGTTCCCAGGTCATATACCATCGAGAAACCAAATGGTTTGATTCTTAGATGCAACAGGCATCACGTGTAGGTAACTAGAACCTGTACATAAGAGAGTAAGTTTTGCTGAAGAACGTGGAGCGAATGACAATTACACTAGATCTGTAATTAATAGAGAGGTCCCTAAACCACGAAATAGTTTTAGTGAAAACATGAACAGTGACAGTAGACATGACGAGACCATGAACAAACCATACCAAACATACTGCTAGAAAACCATACTTGCAAAAATTGCAAGTATGTCTGCCTCCCAACAACAACTGAGAATTACATTCAGGCTATGCTAGATCCAAGCAATATATCCATAAGACCACATCAACAATCAACAACCCTGCTGAAACTCCAAAAGATGTCCAGAGAGTTCTGTTACACCCTGTATCTGAACAGAACAGTGATGATTATGACTGCAGTCCACTAGCAGTCTGGATATGATGCGCCTGTGTCCAACCTTATCATCTACTGAAACTACTATAGCATTTTCCTGAATCAACATCATACTTCAGGATTCATTCAGGAATCATTCAGTCTCCAATTTGAACATTCGTGATCTTCGTATCCGGTTAGGTTAGAAGCTCAGTCAGCGGAGCATTCGCCAAATATTTCAATAACTATCAACATTATTTGGCCTGTGAAATCTATCCTCTACGCTGTGGAGTTTTTCGTGTTTTTATCTCATTAATTTGCTCAAGTACAAGACTATCATGTTCTACATAATAATAAATCTGTAAACTACTCTGCAAGGAGGTTTGCCTAAAGGAAACTAATTCCGAGAGACGGAATCTACTCCAGAAAAGACAAGATATGTAGTGGTCGAGTAATTAATATGGCCAGAAGACTCATTGAATCATGTCCTCATAGAGATATAAATTGCCCATATTGCTATTACATAATTACTGATAGAATTATTGCCATAATGTATTAATGCTCACTTATCGTATTAGTCATACATGTCATATTTTTTTAATGGATTTGCTGAGTCACTATACAGTCAACTCAAAATGGTAGTCTAGTTGAATAAAATATAAAATTATGTTTTTGCAGAATCCAAGGAATACTGAATGATAGTTAGAAGTAACAATTCCAAACTACTTTTTGTGTAAGAAGAGGGATATAATATAATGTTAAGCACTATTTTATATGGCGTATGGATACCTTAGTCCAATGTATCAGCTGAGCTAACTTGATGAGTCATGGAATGATAGATATAAATAGATATTTATTGCTTTTTGTGCCAATCATGGTTAATCAGCAGTCAGTTAATAAATGCAATTAATACACGGAGTACAATACAACTAAACGCATTTCAATACAGTAATTGACATATACATATGAGGTGACTATGTACACAAAATTCACTGGTACAGTGAAAGTACGGTGCTATCAATGCCGGTAGATGGGCCCCTCATATTGACTTTATTGGGACTATGTAATAGGTTTAGTAACAAAAATATATTATTTTGAAGTCTATACATCTGGCGAGAAAATAGTGAACTCTGAAATGCCGCTTTTGAGAGGATCATAAAAGTATTCATAAAATTTGCAATGACGTCATCACAATCAAATTTCCCAAAATACCTTGGGAGCGACGCCATTTTTGGAGGGGCTAATTTAACATTATGAGCAATGGGCCGGGAAACCTTAATTACATTTTCTTTGCTATCTTGCAAAATTCAATCATGATTTGATGTTTTCTGATACCGGGCAGGCTTATTACAGATTCTAAAACACAGGATTTTATGGTTTGAGCTTCATGGAAAATGTAAACAATGCAGTTCTATAGTGTCAAGTTCGACTCACTAACCATAGTCAGTTTCATGGTTTACTGATCATGCGCAGTTGCTATGCCCAGTCGAACTTGATCGTAGTTGACTATAGTTCGTTGGTACACGGTTCCCTATTGAATTATTATTGCAGAAAATTTGGAGCCGGGTACCAGTCTCCGTTCACCCTTTCTGTCATCTGTTTTAATGAGTTACGAAAATGTGTTATTTTTGTCCACTAAGATGTCAAAAAGCATCCATATGACATAAAGTGCGAATGAATAGGGACTTGGGAACATTGACATAGAGTGGGAAAGCATAATTTCATCAAACCTAAGTTATTTAATGAAATATTTACACTTTTATATGCATTTATTCACGCCAAGCAACCGGTGTCCGCCATTTTGAAATTTACACAAATACCGGACTAACCATCTGAACTGAGCTCGGGTGCTCGGTTGACTATAGTTGACTAGCTAGTTAACTATTTGAAGTTGGGCTGGCATTCTAGTTAGCTATAGCTAACTATGGTTAGGGGTGGAACTTGAGCTAGGCAGTCCTCTCTAGCATGTAATAAGTTTGGCCCAACTTTAATGGCGGCCGATCTAAAAATGCCCGGATGCGCGAAACTATGAATGTTCTGAATCTATGGTTACCAACCACGGGACTCAAAAAACGTGAGGAATATACAGAACAAGAAGAAGAAACGCGCAATTTACGATTTGTTTTTATTTTAAAAAAAACTACGGGTCTTCAATTAATTACAAAATTTATATGATAATGTCTAATTCTTCGCCAGCATTAACAAGACATATTGATTGATTATGCCATATGCTTTAATTGTGTCATATTAATATGCATTAAAACACCGGTTTTCGGGAACAATTAGAAACCAGACTGAGCCTGAGGGTGTAATCAAATTTTCGTCAATTTAATCTAAGACTAAGAGTATGAATATTATCAACGGCAATATCGTCACGCATGCGTTGTGTAACAACACAAGTTCTCATGACGTCATAATTTTGTAATCAAACACTAATGTAATTATTGGTATCGCTTACCGTGTTTCCCCTCAAAATTCACATTGAAATGTTAAGGCAGCACTAAATCAACTTTAGCATGTAAAAATTTGCTGATTTTCTAATAAGCTATGTCGGAGTTCCGAATGCGCATGTTCAGCAAATGTCGGGTCAAAGGTCAAAGCACATAAACAAACCACTGTGTGCCTTCGCTTAGCAATAATCACATAGCTTTTATGGCGTTTTCAGCTAAATAAACTTTACAAACATCTCGCTTCGTAAAGATAATATTCTTACGTAGTAATCACTGCGTGTTTATAAAAGAAATTTCATATGGCTAACACGAATCGCACGAAATACCCTATTTTTGTATATGCCCTATATAGTTAGCCTATATATAATATGTAGTACTGCTACGTTTGATTCCAGCGACTGTCGCCGGGTATTATATAATTTTTTTTTATTTCATACCCATATTGATTAAATTATATTTTATTTATATATAATTAGCAGCCTTGGCGGTTAGCCCGTCAACACCCCCACGCCCCAACACGCGGACCCCCCCCCCCCCCCCAAAAAAAAAGCCATGGCCGGGGTGTCAAGAACGTAAATATTTGTTATTAAATCTTTAAAAAAAAACATGTTCGCCTGTATGTTTTAACCCATTTCCCCCCAATAGCAGTTGGCTGCTATAACCTTTTGGAAATTTATATCACATATCATATATAGCGCCTACATTCATAGCTGTGTAGGAACGTACTTTGACGGGGTGGGGTGGGTTGGGGGTGTGTGGTTTGATGGTGCTGAACTATATGGGTGTGACCAAAACCTAATGGGCGCTACGGAGAATACACTGAGAGAGAAAATCTGAAGGGTTGCTAGCACCCCCACCCTACGCCTATGTATATGGAAAGCATCTCGAAAATTTAAAAGCCAACTTGTCCTTGTATGGTATCTGTGTTAAATCCAATAAACGAACTTGTAAGGTTCTGAAAACAAATAGATTTTTTTTCAATTTACGTTCGTGATACCCACCCACCCATCCACCCCACACATAGACTATACCCCCTCCAACAATGGCAATCCGGTGATTTTTTTGTTTGAAAAATCCAAATTTGTAAACAAAATTAGGGTGAAGTACGGTATGTTGTGGTGCATTGTTTTAATTTTATTTTAAGAGCAACCGTATGTCTAAACTCTACAATTAAAGTATTAAAAGGATTCTCAGATCGAGCTTAATCTTCAAAGATTTTCATTGGGAAGATCTAACTCACACCCTCCTGATACTGCCTCCTGCCACACTGTCAATCAAATAATTTGTCAGAACAATACGATTACTCATCACCCGTGTGCACCTAAACAATCTAGCAATCAAAGGATCAACAAGTCAGCCACTCTAGAGCAATCAGAATAATCATTCAGTCAATAAATGATTAAAGAATAAAGAAATGAATCGATCAATAGTTGGATTCAATTCAATTCAATTACAGCCAGCCATGCGATCGTTCGACCAATCAATTAGGTAAATATACGCACCATTGCAGTAGCGTCGTGTTTGGGCTACCAAGTAACCTAAATGCATGAGTGAGTGATCGACTAACCAACAGAGTACATGACTGGCTGGCTGGCTGGCCCACCGACCGACCGACTCACAGACCGACCGACTCACAGACCGACCGACTCACAGACCGACCGACTCACAGACCGACAGATTCCCGGACCGACCGACTCACAGACCGACCGACTCACAGACCGACCGACTCACAGACCGGCCGACCCGACTGACCGACCGCCCCGACCCGACCGACCAACCGACCCCACCCACCCACCCACCCACTCACTCACCCACTCACCCACTCACTCATCCACTCACCGACTAACCAACTCACTCACTCACTCACTCGCTCACTGGCTCACTACTCACCCACTCACCGACTAACCAACTCACTCACTCACTCACTCACTCACTCACTCACTCGCTCACTGGCTCACTCACTGACTGACCGACTCACTCACTCATGAGTGAGTGACTGATAAATTGTGTGGGTGAGTGAGTGGGTGAGTGAGTGAGTGGCAGGACGATTGACCAACTGGCTGGTCAACCGACCAACTAACTGGCTGAGTGGGTGGGTGGGTCAGTGGTGGATTGGGTCATAGGTCGATGTCTGTCTGCCGCTGGGGCTGCCACATGCCTGGTTGTCTGGCTGCCGCCCTGGCTGATTGCCTGACATGGCTGCCTAATTGCGTACCCTCCCCTACAGTGACTGCCTGCCTGTCCTCTACTGGCTGCCTGGTTGCCTGCCAGCCCTACTGTGGCTGCCTGATTGCTTGCCCTGCCCTGGCTGCCTGTCCTGACTGCCTGCCCTGCTGTGGCTGCCTGTCATGCCCTGACTGACTGTCTGCCCTGGCTGCCTGCCTTCCTGTCATCCTGCCTGATTGCATGGCTGCCATGCCATGCCCTTGCTTCCTGCCTGCTCTGATCTGGCTGTCTGATTACCTGCCATGTCCTGACTGACTGTCAGCACTGGCTGGCTGCCCTCCCTGGCTTCCTGATGCCTGCCTGCCCTAGCCTGGCTGCCTGATTGCCTGCCTGCCCTCCCCTGGCTGCCTGATTGCCTGCCTGCCCTCCCTTGGCTGCGTGATTGCCTGCCTGCCTGCTCTGATCTGGCTGTCTGATTACCTGCCATGTCATGACTGACTGCCAGCACTGGCTGGCTGCCTGCCTGCCCTCCCTGCCTGCCTGCCCTACCCTGGCTGCCTGATTGCCTGCCTGCCCTCCCCTGGCTGCCTAGTTGCCTGCCTGCCCTCCCTTGGCTGCGTGATTGTCTGCCTGCCCTGCCCTTGCTGCCTGATTGCTTGCCCTACCATGGCTGCCTGATTGGGGGTAATATTACCTAGTGCACCGGTCCTGCCCTGGCTGCCAGCCTGAGTGGTTTGTTTGACTGATGTTTATTTATGGATAATATGATAAACATAATTATACTCTGGTTGGGATAATTCCTTTATCAATGAATAGCGCAACCTACGCGCGCGTATTACATTGAATGATTACATTAGGTAGCCTAATAGTGCCTTTAGGAGACTAGAGAATTATATAGTGTTAAATTGGAAATATTAGAACAATGAAATTGTAAGACCCAAGTATGCGTAGTACCATACACACAAACTATATAGGCCTAACTTAGAAGCTGGTGTATGTGTGTAGGCCTATACACTATCAGTCTCACGTAATCGCTGACATTACATAGACTTAAAAATAAGCATATTTTAATTGTACTTCTAAAACACATATAATAACTACATTTATTTATTGAATTTATGCAAAATACACTAGTGTGAATCCACTTCTAATCGGAACAGCGAGTTAATGGGCCGAATTGGCACCTGGGCGAATGCGCTTGACCGCGTTGTTTTCCGCTTCCAGTTGCGTAAATATTATTTGATTTTTTAATTCTGCTGCATAAATATCTTGATATGATTCCATATCAAGCTGTCTCTAAGACGTTCACACATAAGAACACCATAAAACACGCATGTATGAGGAGGAAAATTTGTAGCGTAGCCGCAGAGCTGTCAGACTCGAGAGATTTGTTTATGTGCTTTGACCTTTGACATTAACCATAATTCTTTGCGATGCCGTAACTCAGAGGTAGCTTATTACTTTTTAGCATATGCCCTTAAAGAATTGTATTTTAAATAAAAAACGTAATTTTTTTGTTTCAAATAATGGAAATACTTCTCCGTCGTCTGTTTTATTTATACCACGTGACCAATGTCAAAATCGATACTGGACAGGGTGGTTCAAAAGTCAACAGCGCAGTGCCTGTTCTTAGCACATTTTTGTCAAAATCAAGGGGTATAATATTATTCAATATCTTTTGCATGTTTCCATTTGATGCTTCAGTCAAGCCTCACAACTAGCTCCAGTCTGACGAAAATGTCCACCACCATCACCCGAGAAAAAACAAGAAAATGACAGTAAAACACTTCCCCATTCTGACAACTTCAAATGTTCAGCATTTTTTGCTCCATATGGTAGCTGTATTGTCCAGAAAGAGAAATTTGAGCGAGCCTGTATACGGTATCACCGAAACAGGATACCATCGTTTTTGTTTGTTTTGAAGTACGTAATGGCGCTGTGTTTTGACATTTCGTTTTTTGGGATTTTCTTCTAACTTGTCGCTGGATAAGGGATAAAGTTACTAACAATTTAAGGCAATTTATTTTTAAATTTCTACGGTATTTATTAAATTATTAGCAATTCCTGCTTAGGCGCCCTGAAACTGGATACGTCACGCTAAATATCTTTACTTATTCCCATCATTATAGAGAACAGAAACATTGTATTCAAGCGATAATTCAAGTGATAACCTGAAACCGGAAGTCCATTGAAATCCTATGTAGGGGGATAGAAAGACGATATTGCCTTATGATATCAACAAATGCTGTCAATTTCATAACTAGCAAACATTCACTGAAATAAAACATGCATTAAAATGGAAAAATATACCCTTTATGTATGGTCCGAGCACAGGCCTTTGAATTTTTGTCCATCACTCTATCACATATCCCGCCTACTATATATAATATACACAAGGTATGAAACCTTCATCTGTGGGCACCATTGTCAGAAAGCTGATTGGTTGGTTTGTAGTCGGAACCGTGATGTCATCAGATTTTGACAACATACCAACCAATCAGTTTTCTAACAATGGTGCCCACAGATGAAGCTTTCATGCCTTGTGTACATTATATATATATATATATATATATATATATATATATATATAGTAGGGGGATATGTACTAGTGCCATGGACGGTCGAAAATTCAAAGGCCCGTAGTCTGAGTATTCATAGAATAGTCATCACAATCAAATTTACCATAATACCCTGGGAGAGATGCCGTTTTCGAAGGGGCTAATTTAATGTTACGGGCAATGGGCTGTAAAACCTTAATTACATTTTCTCTTAATATCTTGCAAAATTCACTCATAATTTGATGTTTTCTGATACCTGGTGGGGTTATTACAAATTCTCAGATACAGGATTTAATGGTTTGAACTTCATGGAAAATGTAAACAACACGTTTGTATGGGCAGTCCTCTTCAGCATGTAGTAAGTTTGCCCCAACTTTAATGGCGCCCGATCTCAAGATGCCTGGATGTGCGAAACTATGAATCAGTTTCTAACGGTATAGACAGTGTTGCCGATTGCATCAGAATGTAAAGCTTTTGCGAAGAAATGGCTTCTACATGTATTTATTAGTGTGCAATGAAATGTTCAGTGAAATAACATGCATTAAAAGTTTTTAAAATCGTCCAAATAAATTTACTGTGTGTAAATACCCATTATCGGTTTTCAGAGGGTTTTTTTGTACTTAGGTACCAGTTTCTAACAGGGATGTAAATTCGTTATTTCTATAGCGACAAGATGGTGATATAACATCACTGTCTATGATATGGCAATAGGAGAGTTTGTCAGCAAAAATGATGATACAAACGACGTTAAAAAGGAAGCACAATTTAAGTTATTGTAGTAAATCTAGACCTGGTAAAATTCCATTTTTCCCAATACCCGGTATACATAGACAGCAGCAACCCCATTTTCAAAATCAAAATTCTGTATCCTGCTGTTTAAAATGAAAATAAGGATTGTTATGCATATCATAAAACGTTAAAATTATTTTAGTTTTTATCATATATAGAAATTATGACCATGTTTGGATTGGGCATGTGCGTGAAAAATATCAATCTAGATTTGAAAACAATATTAGCACCCTATGCCTCTTCGGCGCATCCGTAGAAAAGAACTATTGTTATGTTGGTGAAATCAATGTAATGTTGGTGAAATCAACATACCGTGTTTGACAGCAACTGGCATATGTCGTCTGATGCGAAAACTGGACCAGTCTGTTTCATTTCTTTACCAGTTATGAACATTTTTATGGACCCTAAAAAAAGTAATAGCGAAAACACATATTTTTCACATGTCAAGTAAAACGATAGGTAAAATAATTACTGAATTCTGCAACATTTTGATCAAATCTTTAAATTGTGTGTAAAAATGATGTATCTATTAAAATAAACATGTTTTGAAGATGTCACCAAACAACGAGTGCAGGAGAACGCAAAAAGGAGCAATTGTTAGAAATAGAACCCTGTTAGAAACAGATACCCTGACCATATATACCAAACGGTTTTGGAAATATGTGAAGAGTAAATTGAGGATGACAAAGGGAATATCGGACCTAGTTGAGTCTAAAGCAGGTGAAGAAGAAGAAGAATTAACGGCATCAGATGAGGAGAAAGCTCAGGTACTTTCAGACTTCTTTGCCAGTGTGTTCACTAGGGAGCCGCAGTTAGAAGACGGACCAGAAAGGAGGCGAGAAGGCGGCACAGCCCTGGCTGATAGTAAGATTGCGGAAGAAGATGTGAGAAGGAAGCTATCAGCGATAAAAACTGACAAGTCACCAGACCCTGACGGAGTACATCTGAGAATCCTAAAAGAAACGTATTTGGTTATATCTAGGCCATTAGCAATAATTTTTAAAAAATACAGCACTCGGCACAGGCAAGGTACCAACGGATTGGAAGACGGCGAATATAACTGCTATTTTTAAGAACGTGAGTCAGAAGTCAGCAAGCAACTATAGGCCAGTGAGCTTAACCTGCATATTGTGTAGGGTGATGGAATCAATCATCAGAGACCGCATCATTGAACACATGAAATGTAACTCAATGTTCAGCGATAAGCAGTTTGGTTTCATTTCAGGCAGATCCACATCACTGCAGTTGTTGAAGGTGCTGGATGAATGGACACAAAAACTAGAGGGAGGCAGCACCATAGATGTTATATACCTTGATTTTATGATAGTGTTTGATACAGTACCTCACCAGCATCTCCTCAGTATGCTAATGAGATATGGAATAACAGGACAAGCCCATCAATGGATCAAAGCTTTCTTATCAGACAGAACACAGAGAGTTACATGTATAGTCAACAACTCAACTTCAGAATGGAATAAGGTTATCAGCGGGATTCCCCAGGGCAGTGTGCTAGGACCAGTTCTCTTTGTCTTGTACATAAATGACCTCCCAGAGACCCTGACATCAGAAGCTTATATGTACGCTGATGATACAAAGATGTCACGTCTGATGAAAAGTGAGGAGGAACAGAAGGTGCTTCAAGAAGATCTGTTTAAGCTACAGGATTGGTCCGACAAGTGGTTGCTACGGTTTCACCCTGAGAAATGTAAAGTAATGACAGTTGGTAGAAGTCAGGGATATGAGATGAGAGATTATTTTATGAGAGGTGACTGTAAAGAAGGGCCCAAGCATAGACTGATAAAGATCAACAAAGAGAAAGATCTAAGGGTCACAGTGGATGGCCGGCTCTTATTCGAGGATCACATAAGTGAGACGGTCAACAAGGTAACAAAAATGATGGGGCTGATCCGGAGGACATTCGTGCACCTAGACATGGAAAACTTCCTATGGCTGTACAAGGTACTGGTCAGACCTCACCTCGAGTACGCTAATGTAGTGTGGCATCCACTGCGTAAGAAATGCATAGTTACAGTGGAGAATGTCCAAAGCTGATACCAGAGGTAAGGGACCTTAGCTATGAGGAGCATCTGGTGAAACTGAGGCTACCAACATTAACTTACCGTAGACTAAGAGGCGACATGATTGAGGGCTATAAGATGCTGCGGGGAGTGTATGACAGAGATGTCGGTCCAGAGATTCCACTCAGGGAGTTAACAACTAGGGGGCATCACTTGAATATCTTCAAGATAAGAGCAAGGACTAGCCTGAGAGGGCACAGCTTCTGTATACGGATAGCAGAACCATGGAACAGCCTACCTGAATCAGTAGTGAGTGCCCCAACAGTAATGGCATTCGAAGCGCGGCTGGACAGACATTGGAAGTAGCAAGAGATAGTGTACAATTTTGATGCGGAACTCAGTATCTACGTTTCGAGACACAGTGCATCAGTTATGTTAGAGAATTGTGAAGACGAGGATCTGGACATATAGGACAATCCTTTCGTCCAGTAACTACATGAGGTTACGTAAAGTAGCACTTCAGAACACAAATACAAAAATTTCAGTTCAAAATTTTAATTTCTAAACAAATTCCAAGCATTCGAACTGTCCCATCTCGCCAGGTTATGCCTGAAATAGCGGTACTGAATTTTGTGAATTGGTGATTATGCATCTTCAGCGGCTGGTACATGTTTGTAAATCCTGAAATATCACAGTATTGATTTATTGAATCATGTTTCAACTGTTAATTTTGCCCGTTTTATCTAAAAAATTAGTCCTATAAATGAATGTATAAACTATAAAAGCAGTTGATACATTTGAAGTGAAGAAAAAACAAAATGGATGGCGTTTTCGGTAACGCTAGGGGGTGACGTCACATGAAATTCATAAATATTAATGAGCTGAAGTAATGGACTAATCCTAGCTATTTTAAATCTTTCCCAGTAGACATACGGGAAGATTAAAAAAAATGTCCAACAGTTAAAAAACGTGTGTGCACTTTATGTTAATTTTGACATTTTGGTAAATCATTGATAAGGACTCACCCCTTCTAGAGCATCTCCAATAAAATTTAGAGGTGCTCCTGTCAATCAACCTAATCCGATACGGCGGAGAAATGTACACAAAGCAGGTAGTAACTTTGGATTGTGAAAATTGCTCATTTAAGCTGCTAAATAAGCACAAGTACGTAAGTGCATTAATGAATCCGGCCATTTTTATCACTACCATCATTTATTGTATAAATAGCTACTTGTTCTGACCACATTTTGCTCAAAACTTTGTCAAAAGATACAGAACTGTCATACAAAAACTGGCGAAGTGCGCAGATGCATTCCATGCAGCATTACGTCGTTGAACGAGAGCGATAAAAATAAATTCACAAATTTTGGTACTCACGAATTTAAGCAACTCGACCATATATATGGTACCTACTCTAGATGGTCAGATGTTGTCGGTGGAGTACCTCAAGGCAGTGTACTTGGCCCGATACTTTTCTTAATTTTCATCAACGACCTACCCGATGTGGTGTCTAGTTTTGTTAAACTGTTTGCGGATGATACCAACCTTTCTCGAGCAGTACTATCCACCACAGACTGCATGTCCCTACAGAAAGAAATTGACGCACTAGAATCATTGTCCAGAGACTGGTTAATGAAATTAAACCCCTAGAATTGTCAGTTCCTGAGATTAGGAACTGGTCATCCAGACTTCACCTATAGAACAACAGGGTCGGATGGCTAAAGTGTCACACTGGAGGAGATCAGTGTTATAAAGGACTTGGGTGTCTATATGGACAGCAATCTCAACTTCCACAAACATGTCGAATTCTCTGTAAATAAGGCAAATCAAATGTTTGGTCTAATCAGGTGCTCTTTGCGTTATTTAGACAATGAGATTTTCTCATTACTGTTCAAGTCGCATTTACGACTGCTACTGGAATATGCAAACTCTGTCTGGTGCCCACGTCAAATCAAAGACATAAATTTTATTGAAAATGTGCAAAGACGTGCCACTAAACTGCTGCCTGGTATGAGAGACTTGACGCACGAAGACAGACTGCACACCCTTAGACTACCATCACTCTCCTACAGAAGGCTACCTGGTGATATGATAGAGACATTCAAGTATCTACATTCGAAATACAACACAGACCTTCCAGGGCTGGAGCCAGAAACCTCCGAGATAACCAGAGGTCATGGGATGAAACTACACAAATTCCAATGCAACACATCAGTGACATCACTGCGCCAACACTTCTGTAACCGAGTGATAAATCTCTGGAACTCTCTAAACGAAGATGTGCATGCCCCGTCCTTAGACTGTTTCAAAAATCACCTTGACAAGCAGTGGTCACCTGCTTTATAGCACAGATCTCCAAAAATCCTAATAGCCGTATCTTGCCTCCACCCTCTTCACACTCAGCAACTATTTACTGAATGGCAGACTGGTAGGGATTGTCCTGTCAGTTTGTGCTAAGATCTGACAAAGACCGGGCATGCCAATTATTGCATTGGACTTCCATTATTATTGTAAATAAGCTTCATATCCCTCCGTCTGGATTTGGTAGGGACTGTCCTATCATTCCACACCTAGTGCTTGCAAGAACTTCTGTCAGTGCAATACATTGTAAAGAACCCGGGACTTTGTCCAAAATCACTTTGTATATAGAGAATCAAATTACATTGTCATTCAATCACTAGTCACTTTCAACCAGTTCCGTTTTCCACCCCTATCTCTCCATGATGTAGATAGTATGGATCCATTGATACAACCCTTAAAGAAATAATAATGAATGAGAGAAAACAGAACTGAAGCTGTTTATTTTATACTGGCTTCAGAGTTGAAGGTTTTCAGGTTTTTGCCTGAATTCAGGTTTTTAGAAAAACGTTTCAGGCAAATCCTACATGTACACGTTTAAAAGTGTTTTCAAGTAGGATTATTGCTACTATATCATGTATAAAATAATTGTTCAGGTTTTTTAATGTTTTTACACTTTCATCTATGAGGGTTAAATTTTATGTTTTTCAGAACAAGCAGGAAATGTTCTGTCACCGACCACTACCACAGGTGAGTGTACATGTATACTTGTCCAGTATAATTGTTAATGTACGAGGGCTGTGAGTATCTTTGTCCAAAACTTTCAGCAATGGTAGTATAGGACATTTGAAAACCTTTAAGTTCTCCAAGAATTTTTTTTTTCTAGCCGGTTTTTAGCACACCTGGCCAGAATCATCAAGTGAGCTTATGCAATGGCGACTGTCTCGTCCGTCCATCAACTTTTCCTTTACATAACTTCTCAAGAACCACTGGGGCGATTTCAATTATATTTGGCAGGAAGTTTGTGCAGCCAATTTGGCCAGCAGCCATCTTGGATTTTGGCTGATTTTCAGAAATTTCTAAAGATCGTCTCCGAAACCGCTTAGGGGATCGATTCAAAGCTCGTTAAATATCATCTATGGCAAGAGCTGAACCAGGTTTGTTCAGGGAATTTGATTGGCCAAATGGTTCGGCAGCCATCTTGGTTGACCTAGCTTTTGTGAAAATGACTTCTCCAGAATGGATTGGGCCGAAATTTGGGAGTTATCCCCCTTTAACCATTACGACTCTGATGTCAGTATTCTATCTTTTACACAGTGTCAATAGAAAAGTAACTGGTGTAAATTTTCAACAAACATCTTCCACAAACTTTGTTGAAATATGAACACCAGTTTATCATTTAATTTAACATGTTTAATTTGAATATTTTTAACTTTGACATCAGGGTGGTAAAGGGTAAATGATTATATAATTGGTAAAAAATGTCCTTGTTCCATCCAAATCATGAGTTTTGAAGCTAGCCTCACAATATTGTGCTCAGTGGATTTAACCACACAGAAATACGGTCACTTTGTCATTCCTTTGCTGTCAGCACTAGAAGTCCACCGCCGCTCCAATGTCCAATTTACATTGCAAAACGCATCTAGAGAGTACCTTTGCAGTCCCGGTTACAAGTGAGGGCTGTAAAGGGATTCCAAATATGTGAGGGACCACAAAGTTATTAGACGGACTATGAGTGAAGGCATTTTTCATTTCAAAACAACTGGAGTTCATTTGCAGTCCTGTTTCCAAAAGAGGAATCCAGTTTATCGATCAATCACATGATTTCATAATATGGCTGCACGGTTTGGCGGAGCTTATCTATAGATGGGCGGGGCATAGCTAAAGCTGGATTCCTCCATTATGCAAATGAGGACGCTAAAGGGACTGCAGATAAAGCACATTTGCGTTCCACCGCACCTGGAGTCACTTTTCGGACACATTTGATTTAATGATTATAATGTAATTCTGTGTGAAAGTCACAAAGGTTCATCGTGAAAATGTCTTAAAGGTGCATATTCACACCAAAATGCTTGAAAATAAAATTGTTCAAATGATATACTTTTAGAGGCTTACATTGTCTAATGAAACAAAATAAATCTTAACATGATGATTTAATTCCATATAAATAGATTTTGTATGTTTAGTAGTGAATTTGAATTAGGAACTCGTGCTTCTCATTCATGTCATTCAATTTGAGGACTTAAAAATTATATTAATTTCTACATAACGAAATCATCATACACTAAGATTTATTTCGTTTCATTACATCTAGGCACATAATTTAAGCCTCTAAAAGTATATAAATTACAAATTTTATTTTGAATCATTCTGCTGTGACTATGCACCTTTAAGTAATCGTATACCATAATACATGCATGTATATATGTCTTTGATGAATTTACAATTTAATAAACATTCTGTTGATATACAATTGAGACACTTTCGTGATGAATATTTTCGACTTTCCTGGTTTAATATTTGATTGAAATAATTGTATAAATAATCAGTAGATTATTACCATTTCCGACACTGAACATGTTGGTGCAATATGAACACTAACCATTTAATGGTCAAGCCGGCCAAAACCGGCCTCTGTTATGGTCTTGTGGAATGTCCAAATGGACATTCAATAGGCAGATATTAAAATGTCTTGACGAAATTTGACCATTAAAGACTTTTAAAGGCAAACATTAAGTGGAAATATTAAGTTCATCTAAATGTAATTAAAATTTTTATTTCATTTGAAGCATCATGCTTACATCAAGCAGATGTGGCGTTTCTTGTGGATTCATCGGGCAGTGTTGGTCGACAGAACTTCACAAAGGTCATGGATTTTGTGGAAGATCTGGTACAGGCAATGGAGATTGGCGTTGATCAGATTCATGTTGGAGTAACCACGTACCAATCCAGACCACTGCCACAGTTTGATCTGATAGCGTATATGAATAAATCCACTCTTCTCCAGGCAATTGAAACCATAGATTACAATCCAGGCGGGACAAACACACCTGCTGGCATTGATTTTCTGAGAACAGAGATATTTGACTTGAGCAGAGGTGCACGAACAGGCGTTCCACGCATCGCTATTATTATTACTGATGGCCGCTCGAGAAGAACAGCACAGACAATAACGGCAACCGATCTACTTCGTGGCGAAAACATCGCTACATTTGCTGTCGGTGTTGGGAATAATATCGATGATCGAGAGTTGAATGCGATTGGTGGTGATCAGTCACATGTCTTCCGTGTTGGAAATTTTGCAGATTTATCTTTGTTGAAAGAACAAATTCTACAGGCCACCTGTACTGGTATGTATAGAAACTTTTTTACTAGACAGATTTACGCAAAATTTGGTAACTCGGCTCTAGTGGCACATGTTATTGCCCAAACAATGTCCTGTCGATTTGCATAGATATCGATATATCGTATGTCATAATATTATCGTTGACATGTCTGTTGATTTGCTATGTACCTATCTAAGAATCTCCATTGCCGACATGTGCACCCGTACTTATGCGCACACATACACGCACACACACAGGCACATGCATTTACAAGCAGCTATGAGTTCTGAATGTGCCAGTATATTTGTACAGTACAGCTCATGAATAAACTAGAATGTTTCCATTGAAACAAAAACTGAAAAATAGTAGAGTTTTATTTTGTTTTGGAAACATTTTAAGTTGTTTCTGAGTTGTAATGTAGATATCTTTAACCCGTTCACTGACAAATCCTTGAAAAAGTAAATTCTTTACGATATAAAACTTATTCTGTTGTATATTTTAAAACTAATTTGACTGGACGCCATTGCAGCATGAGGCAGCATAAGGCAGCAATGGCTTCCAATCAAATTAATTAAAAAATATTTAATATTTTTCCTGTATGTTTGCCTTGGAAACAAGATATAAGGAAAATCGTCAGTGAAAGGGTTCAGAATCTCCATCGCATGCGCACAGACACAAAGACACTTGTATTCCCAATCGGTTATGAGTTCTAACTGTGCCAATATATATTTGAACAGAAAATATTCTTTGCAGGAAAACACATAATTTGTCATTTCTGGTCTATATTGTTTAAATGTGCATAGCAAACACAGCAAACTGCTTCAAAATGAAATTGTTAAAATTAAATAATTTTAGAGGCTTAAATTGTGTGCTTAGAGGTAATGAAATGAAATTAATCTTAACATATGATGATTCCCTTACATGCAAATTAATATAAGTTTTTAAGTTGTGAAATTGAATTACCGGTAGAGATACGAGTCCCTAATTCAACTTCACAACTAAAAGAATTATATAAATTTATATGAAATGAAACCATCATATCATAAACATTTATTTCGTTTCATTAAATTTAGGATGCACAATTTAAGCCTCTATAAATACATATAATTTTAACAATTTTATTTTGAAGCATTTTGGTGCGAATATGCGCCTTTAAATGGTAATAATTTTCACATATTTTCTGTATTGTATGTTTACAGCTACTTCAGTCACGGTTACACCTGCTCCCACTCCGGATCCAGGTTAGTGGTAACATGCATGCATACGCATACATACAGCCAAACCTGTCTATAACAGACAGTTATGTTTGAGGCCCAAATGGTTCTTTAAGAATCTCAATTTTAACCATTTAACCCTTTCACCCTCGAATTTGTTTTAAAAATTTCAATTTTTTCATAGAAAATGTCCATTTACAGACCAAGAGAAGACTATTTTTGAAAATTTACCTCTGGAATGACTGGCTCAGTTATCGAGCCAGTCATTCCAGTGGTAAATTTTCAAAAATATTCTTCTCTCTTGGTCTGCAAATGAGCATTTTGCACAACCACTGCAGAAGCGGTTTTTGGCGTATATGAGTGTTAAAGGGTTAATAGTCAAACTGGCCTCTACAGTGGTCTTGAAATATGTCCGTTTGCAGACCAAGAGAAGACTGAAAATTTAACCACTGGAATGACTGAGTCGACAGTCATGCCAGGGGTAAGTTTTCAAAAATATGTAGTTTCCTCTTGTCCTGTAAATGGACATACAATCGTAACAATGAGTAAATATTTAAATTTCTTAACAATTTTGCCCATTAAAGGGTTAAGAAAGCCATACATGAAAACTGTTAAATATTTTGAAACTCATTTGATTTGACCCTGCGCCAGCTCCCAGTCAAATTAGTTACAAAATAACCAACAGAATATTAGGTACATCACAAAGAGTTTGCCGTTTCTGTGCTGTAATGGTTAAGAGAAATTATTTAATGACTACTCATTATCTTCCTGTCCGATTTCAACTAAGCTTGGTAAGCTTCAGAGTTTCTATACAGAAATCTGATCGGCCAATTTTTTTGGCATCTACATGTGTTGTATTTCCGAAAATGCCCAGTAAATTGTTTAATATACTACTAATTGACCGCTAGGCTGCTCCCAACAAATCTTTGTTGATTCATGTATGACTTTCGCAGCATAGGCTTCAGAACTGTATACAGCAATTTGATTGGTCAAACCTTAAAGTGGCCATCTTGGAATGTTGAGGAAATCATTAAAAATAGTACAGTAACTGCTGGAATGAGTTTGATCAAATTTGCCGGGAAGGACTATTTGGATATCCAAAAAAGGAAATAATCCAAAATGTTTACATGCTTGCCTTAATCTCTGAAGCGATTTCAACCAAGCATGGCTCAAACGCCTCTATTATGGTAGGTTTTTGGGACTTCTATACAGACATTTGATTCTTCAGTTCATTTAATGTAAATCTTTGTTCAAATTCAGATAGTCCATGTATGCGGTATCGGCCCTTAGGCCTCTTGTTTATTAGTTCACCTGACCATTTAACACTTTAATGGTCGCAATTTTAAATTTTTGCTCATTGAATGTCCATTTGCAGTCCAAGAGAAGACGATTTTTTGAAATTTTACCACTGGAATGACTGGCTCGATAACCGAGCCCGTCATTCCAGTGGTAAAATTTCAAAAAATCGTCTTCTTGACCTGCAAAGTGACATTCCTCAAGATGACTAAAATATAGGGCTATTTTTGGGTTAATGTTCAAGCCGGCGAAAACCCGCTTCTACAAATAGTCTGGAAAATGCCCATTTGCAGGCAGAGAGAAAGCAAATTTTGAAAATTAACCACTTGAAGGACTGGCTCAGTTACCGCATCTTCTCTTGGCCTGCAAAAGGACATTCACTAAGGACATAGCTTGATCTTCTAGACCATTAATGTGTTATATAATATGCAAATAGGCAGCACCAGCTTTATATGGCAGCAACGGCACCCAGTCAAATTAGTCTCAAAATATTCAACAGAGTGGTGTTATTAACTAGTAATGACATAGAATTTGTAAACATGACGGATGATTAAGAGTTCCTGATGGACTTACATGTAAATATACCGTTCATGACATATTCACTTGTGATGTCAGCCTCCCTGTGACGTATTTGATTATGACGTCATATACTTGACTGACAGATTGGATTAATCTCTTAATTTCAGAATATCCAATAGTACCTAGCGGTAGTCTAAGTGTTCTGTATGCGTGAAACAGTGAAGTGGCAGTGAATGATTGTAACATTCACTCGTTATGTTAAGAGGAATCGAGTATATCGAGCAACCATGAATATAACGTCATAATCACATGTAGGCTGACATCATAATCAATTACGTAATGAATGACATGATTTGGTACGTCATAAACGCTTATTAGTTTGTCAAGTTGTACGAATTGTATGTCTGCTATTTAATAAACAGTCTGTAGAATAGTTTGGGTGCTGTTGCTGCCATAGACAGCCCAGTCAAATTAATTTCAAAATATTCAACAGCTTACTTGTATAATTTTCTGGAAATTGAGATTCAGAGAGTGCAAGGATGATCCGATCGATGGATCCCAGCAAGGGACCAAGGGAAAAGCATGGGTGGAGCTTAGCTAGAGATTGGTGGGGCAATAACTCAAACAGGTTTCCTTCATTAACCTCGCCCGGTAAAGAGAAGAGGGTATTGCATTTGGCATGTGTCGTGATCTGTAGTTTCTAAAAAAAACCCTACAGATCAGATAATTAAATATTAACACAACAAAAGAGCTTACTGTAAACCAGGATTTCCATACTTGGACCATGATCTGGAAAAAACCAACCCCTGGATTCAGTTCAGATCACATTCTAGATCTATGGATATCGGAAACTACTGGTCTGATTTGGATCAAATCTTAGAACAAGAAAGTGTGCGCGTAATCTAGATTTTGGGCCTAATTTGAAAAATCAGGAAAATCCGATAAATCTTGGATGTGTGATAATTTGGTAGGGGGAGGGTCTGCACTCTTTTATTGCATTTGTTTAACCCTTACCAATCTGATGTCAGTAAATCTTTCTTTTACTGTGTCACTAGCGAAGAAACTGGTGTACAATACACCTTTCCCACATTGACGTCATTACACCAGGATTCCTCTAAACCAATTCTCAGAGCAAAATAGCTGGCTGGTAACGCCGCCAACAGGCAACTGAGCCGCGTTGAGTTACTATTGCACTAAAATATACCGCAATTTAAACCGTTCCTATGATAAACTAAAATCACTATATAATTTAAGTCGTACATCATTGGAAAACGCATTCAATTGCCTAATCATTGATATACCTATTTGTTATATTTTTTTAAATCTTTCAGAGTTTTTTACGTATATACAGGGAATATTTTGAGCGGTAGCGCATCACAAAATGCGATGCAAATGAGTACCTGTTGCTACACATTCACAACTTCGCTTAGCTATTTTCTGCGATACATAATTTTGATGTAAAATTCAGTAAATTTTGAAATATTTTTGATAAAAAGTCGCTAAAAGCTGCAAAACGCTTTTCAAATTTAGTAAGGAAGCGAGATGCGCATGTGTTGGAGACTGATTTCCGATATTGTCCATAGACATATATAGCTATAGAGCGCATACCGTCATACCGGTGAAGCGAGTTCAGTAAGCGCTCTATAGATCAAAATTCTAAAAAGTAGCGATGCGCGCATGTGTTAGCGGCTTCATTCTTCTGGTATAATAATAAACTGTTACAGACTTCTGTTTTGAGTTTGGACACCAGTCAGAAACTCGCAATATGTATCACGGGGTATTTACGGTCATCGACATACTGCTCGTAAAAGACTCTTGTAAATCTAAATTCTCCTATAGGGGGGGTATGGCTATTGATCATTGCCTCGTCATTAGTTAGCATTATGATAAACTTTAAAAATACAAGTTTATCTGGGCTGATTCTGGTTGATTTAGACAATGTTTGTCATGGAAACTGAGTTATATCATCGCGAATGCTAAACGCCAGTATAGTTAGCCATGCTACGGCGGTGTATCGCACTTGATTCGCGTAAGCGACAGATTTAGAATGGCATGTCGCCAAGATCGACGCATGCGCGAGAGTGTTCTCGAGTACTCTTCTCCAAAGTCGGGAACATACTTTCTCGCAAGATTATTGGTTAATAAATATAACTATATAGAGAGCAACCAATGAATCGCAAGGAAACTACAGACGGTAAAGAAAATAAACAATGTTTTACGCGGTAATTTTAAGAATAACGTAGTAGTATATATATAGCATTCGTAGTATTCGTAGTAAAACTAGTAACACGTGGGCCGATTGATACACGCTGATCACAGTAAAACTTTTTATCATTCACTATTTAAGCCAGAGAAAACAACCATTAGTAATTTTTTAATAAAAATTGTTAACTCTTTCAACTGAAGTCATATTATCGCAAAAACTCAATTTCATCTTAAGCTGTTGAATATGTTGCCACTTTTTTAAGGGGGACCTGTTGCTCACAGCTGCCATAGCCTGCAACAGCTTCCAGTTAAGCACTAACACTATTCAGCCTTCTTACATTGTATTGAATGATGTGTACTTTGTTTAGCCTACCAGTTGAAAGGGATATGTGATGTAGGGTGGTAAGTTACAAAATATATGTTAACCCTAGTCAACGAAATCACAGTAAATATTCAGCAGATCCAGAGTTAGACCACATGGATAAAAATCTGCAGAAATTCAGCAGGCAGACAGTTAAAAGCTATTGACCAATAGATTAGCCAATTAAACTTTCTCTTAGCCAATCGCATATCTTAACTATTTTACTCACATGCTTTTTAACCATTACCACGCTGGTGTCAAAATTTGTAATTTTCAAATTAAATTTAAAGATAAACTGGTGTACAATATTCAAGAAATTTTGTGAACAATGGTGCTGTCATACACAGCAACCTCATCCATCAAATTTGTTGACAATAGTCCTTTCCCATATTGGCATATTTTGGGAAAATAGCTTCCTGGAATACATCACGCATACCACTTCTGGCTGGTAAGCGCGATAGCCGACGCACAAACAGCAGTACTTTACTAATTTCACAATTTTCTATACATTTCCGTATTCGTTTTTATAGTTTTGTAAAATTTACTATAGTTGATTGTAATTTATAAAATGCCCCTAGTGTTCACCTGATTTAATGAATCTAGGTATAATGGTGTATTCAGGGAATATTTTGTTGGAAAAAAATTGTGTAGCAGTAACCGCTAAACAAATCGAATAATGCATGGCAGTTCATAGCACTTGCATAGCAAACAAGCTGTGTTGAAACTGGTTGGTGTTCCAACGGGGAAACGTTTCAAACTATGTTTGCATGATCAAAAACGGCTTTTTTCGTCTATACACGCTATGAGCAAGTGAATCCGAAAACAAACGAAAAGCATAATTTTCCGATTTCGCAAAACGTTTTCATGCAGGACTGGTTCCAATGTAGCAGTCATTGATACATATACCATACCGGGAGCCAGTCAATATTTTCAAGCCGAGAGAATTCATGATTTTTATCATGTATTGGCGCTTCGATCGTGTTGTTCAAGCCACGAACAGAATAAATATGGAATGTAGTCTTTTCTAATATGGTTTCGAAATAATTTAGATGGAGATCACTCAGTGTTAAAATGTGTAATATAACCAGGGTTCGAAATTAGCGAAAAGTTGATGGTAGTCCGACTTGGCAAATCAGTAGTCCGTCTAAAAAATTAGTAGTCCGTAAGGCGTGTAATATGCGACACGTAGTTTACACAAATTGCACAAATGTGACATGAACAGATGGTTGAATAATTAATATTGGACTTCTGAGAATGTTATTGAGGATAGTGTATCAGTCTTCAGGTCTACAGTAGCCAGTATTGTCATTTGTCAGTATAACCTATGTCAGATTCAGAATATGCATGTACTGGCTCTGGCCAAGGTCAGGGAGTATAGGAAACTTAAAATAATACGTATTGGCAGATTTGGCAATTACATTGATTGGAAGCTGTTGCTGCTTAAGGCAGCAACACATCTCAGTCATATTATTTTCAAAAAAATCAATAATGTGCCACCAACAACTTTCAGTCAAATTGTTTTCAAAATATTCAGCAGATCCAGAGTCATTACCAATTGAAATTATTGTCTGGTGATTTGCAGCAGTCGTAGAGTTAGCAATCAAGGTCTCCGTGAATGCTTGTCTCTTTGCAGGTGTTACTCTTCCCGTTGATTCTTGTCAAGATACTTTAGCAGACTGCGGTAATTATGGGCAAAATGTATGCGTAGACTTCCGAGCATGGGCTGAGACGCGATGCCAAAGGTTTTGTGGATTTTGCACACGTATGTGATAATAAAATTATATGTTTACACTCCATATCACAAATGCTAACATTGTCCAATTGTAATTTTTGATGAAAGTGGACCCCTTTATTACACTTTCACTCTCAAACCAGCCAAAAAGTGCTTCAGCAGAAATGTCCATTTGCAAACCAAGAGAAGACTGTTTTTGAAAGGTTATCACTGAAACGACTGGCTCGATATCCGAGCCAGTCATTTAAGTGATAAATTTTCAAAAATTGTCTTCTCTTGGTCTGCAAATGTGCATATTTTTTTTAGGAGAAAAATTTTAATTTTTTGGGACAAATATGAGTGTTAAAGGGTTAACATGGTCAATGCCTTAATTAACCCTTTCACTGATGAATTCCACATATCTCATTTTCAAGGATATTTTGAAATTAATTTGACTGGACGCTATTTGGAAGCGTCTTCTAGTCAACTTAATTTCAAAATATTCAACAGAACAAGTTGTAACTCGTAAAGAATGTGCTTTTTCAGGGGTTTGTCGGTGGACGTGTTAAGCACCAATTTCTTTTTTAGCTGAATTGAATGTTTTTGCTACATGTACACTGAAAGCCAAGGAAGCAACGGCTTCTATTCAAGTTATTGTGAAAATATTCAACAAAATATAAGACCGGGGACCTTGAATAATCGTATTTTGTCCACCCATGCATGTATCTATCCATCCATCCGTCCATCCATCCATCCATGTGTCTGTCCCTTTGTGTGTCTGTCCGCATGTGTGTGTGTAGATTTAGTTTGCGGTTCACTATGTTGTCGGTCCATCTGTATAAGTGTATACAGTATAAATCCTAACCATGTACAGCTTGCCACCAACTATCATGAAATGGCTGCCAGAATGGTGCCATCATGTGAGTCTTTCTAGTTAATATACAAGTAACATGACTAAAAAATAACCAAGACAATTAAGGTAAGCGACCTTTCCGCTTTGTCCATCCATCATTATATGATGTCATAATTAACTACGTGATGTGTAGAATGACATCATAATGTAATCAATGCCGTCATGAATAACTTAGATAAGTATGTCACAAATGCATAATTGAAGACGGACTATGCATTGTTGTATGAATTGTATGTCTTTACAATTTAATAAATATTCTGTTGAATATTTTGAAACTAATTTGACGGGCCGCTGTTGCTGCCTATAGGCAGCAACAACACCAAGTCAAATTAGTTTCAAAATATTTAATAACTTATCTGTATATTTTTCTGGAAGTTTATAGTCAGGGAGTTCTGAGATCGATCGATCCCAACACGAGGGAGATGTGGGTGGAACATAGCTAGAGGTGGGCGGGGCTTAGCAAAAACTGGAAAGGTCCATTGCTTTGTGTGACTTTGCCTTAATGCCCCTCAATTTTGCCAGATAACTGTAATTCTACAAATGCCTATTTACCGTGCTTTAGTCCTCGTTATTCACAACTATTCTTGTAAGGTATCCAAAGTATGGAGATATTATTTTGTAGACAGCAACACTGAATAACTTCTGATTGGAGTGTTGCTGTACGAGACGAATACAGTGCTTTTTGATCTGGATTCCCTAAGGAGGTCTAATGTTGCATTCATTCCCTCAAGAGTCATGCTTTGCCTGGAGGCCCTGAGACGATGTCTTAACCCTTATCACACTGATGTCAATATTCTATCTTTTACTGTGTCAATATCAAAGAAACTGGTGTACATTTTTCAAGAATTTTGTTGGAAGATGTTGCTGTCTATGACAGCACCATCTCCCATCAAATTTGTCGAAAAACGAACACCAGTTCATCTTTTAATTTAATTTGAAGATTTAGAATTTTGAAACCAGAGTGGTAAGGGTTAATAAAAAAATGCCCCTAGAGTTATGAATGGCTTCTTTGCTCGTGTCCCTTTTACTTCCATGAAGTGGTATTATAAGCTTGCTGTAGGTTAATGGAGAATTCCGGTTTTTCGAGTATTCATATGATGTCATAATCAACAATGTCACAAGTAGGCTGATGGCATAGTCAATTACATCATGAATGACATGATTCAGTCCATCATAGATGCTACATAGTACGTCAAGTTGTGTGAATTGTATGTCTTTACCATTTAATAAACATTCTGTCGATTATTTTGAAACTAATTTGACTGGGCATAGGCAGCAACAGTAGCCAGTCAAATTAGTTTCAAAATATTCAACAGCTTATCTGTATAGATTTCTGGAAATTAAGATTCATTAAGAGTACAGTGATCGGATGTCTTTTCCTCTGTGTGTCTGTCCGCGTGTGTGTAGCGATCGGATGATCCCAACATGGGCAAGGTGTCGGTGGAGCTTAGCTAGAGATGGATGGGGCCGTAGCTAAAACTTAGTCATTGAACAAGCTCAGTGATTTTCTGTAACCATTGACTGTAATCAACCACTTAAAATAGATATTAAACATGCACTATTTTGATACTTTGTTGTCTGTTATATTGTAGCATTATACGTTCCTCCTGCCCCATGCGCAGATCAGGAGCCCGATTGCACACACTATGCACGTTCTATCTGCAGTGATTCTCCGTCATGGGCTGCAACTCACTGCAACCTCACTTGCGGTTTTTGCGACGTCACGGAGATGTCAGTTGGTTTCCGTGAGTGATATTATCCATACATCACAGTTCTATTCATATCAGTACAGGAAAACCTGTATTTATTCTGGAATGCTCAGGGCTAGTCAAGAAAATCTAAATATTTTACTTAGTAAAGATGCATTGGCATGACAAGAGAAGACTCACAAATTTTGAAAATTTACCAGTGGTATAAGTCATTGTACAGCTTATAAATAATGTATCATTCCAAACATTTCCAAAGCAAAATAAAATCTACTGTTGAATATTTTGAACATAACTTGTTTGGAAGCCTTTGCTACCTAAGCAAAGGCTTCCAAGAAAATTACATACAAAATATTCAACAGAAATATATATATATATATAATATATATAGTCCATCCATCCGTTCATGCTTTCATTTCCGGATGATAACTCAAGTTCTGTTGAAGGGATCATGACCAATCTGGCGTGGGAGCTTGTCCTTGGCGGTCCGAAGAACCGTATAGATTTTGGCATCAAATGTCAAGGTCACTGTGACTTAATTACTTATGTAATATTGTGTTTCTGGATGATAACTCAAGTTCTATTGAAGAGATCGTTACCAATCTGGTGTGCGAGCTTGTCCTTGCTGATCCAAAGAACCCTATCGATTTTGGCATCAAATGGTCAAAAGTCAAGGTCACTGACCTAATTAATTATGTAATATTACGTTTCCGGATGATAACTCGAATTCTATTATGCATGATGGAAGGGGGGTGGGGGAGGGGGGGGTCATATTTGAGCAATCTCTGATTGTCGTTCTTTTATATTTCTGTTTGTTTTGGAATACTGGATTGATAATATGCCAATCTCCATGAAATAGCATGTTCTAAGCGCTTGCAGTCAGGCAGTTGAGAAATAGTAATAATATCATTTTTATAAAATAAAACTGGGAAAAGAGAAGTGTTTTAACCTGTTTTAAAACATATGTGTATAGGTAAGCTTTTGAATATTTTAAAACTAATTTCACTCAAACTGTTGCAGCAGCTCCGAAATTTGGCAGATATGGTTAGGGAGTAAGGGCCATTAAACTTTGTACAAGGGAAGTTGATCCGTCAAAAAACATGGCCGCCGTGGGCCAATCAAAACATAGTGTGTTTGGTGGCCATGTTTGTTTTTTTAATTTGATGGATTTTGAGGCTGAAATTGATTTTATATGTGCTTTTGGGTATTCTGATCGCCAATTTGCCATTTTAGAAACTGTTGGATAAACACTTTGGCGGCCAACTTGGATCATTTTCCTGTCAAAAGCTCCCATACTAAAATAATGGGAAATTTAAAATGTCTTCTAGAACTACTAGGCCGATTTCAATTATATTTAGCACGAAGCATCCTTAGGTTGTAGAGATGCAAGTTTGTTCAAATGAAGCCGATCAGCCAATTTGTCCGGTGGCCATCTTGGATTTGGCTGATTTTTAGAAATGTCTTTAAAAGTCTTCGCCGAAAGTGAGCGATTGATTCAAAAGTAATAAAATATCATTTAGGGCATGAGCTGAACCAAGTTTGTTCAAGGGAACTTGATTTGCCAAATGGTTGGGCGGCCATCTTGGATGGCCTGGTTTTCATGAAAAAAAACTTCGTCTCCAGAGCCACTGAAAGGATTGGGCCAAAATTTTTGGAGATATGATATTGATGACTAAGGGCCATTAAGGTTTGTTCAAGAGAAATTGATACATAATGAAACATAGCCTCTGTTTTCTTGTTACCAAGTCTGCTCAACTCATTAGAGTTTTACTTATTGTTAATGACCATTCTAGTTGAGATGCCTATGGTCTAGGTGAGCGATACAGGCCCCTTGGGCCTCTTGTTTAATAATAATCGTGATTACTTGATTAATCTGCTTGTGTTCAGATTACCCAGTTAAAACAGCAAAAAAGCATATCAATGGCGAAAGCTGCAATTGGGTTGACAAAAGTCCATTTGCAGGCCAAGAGAAGACTATTTTTGAAAATGTGTTATTGGAATGCCTGGCTTGATTCTCGAGCCAGTCATTCTCTTGGCCTGTAAATGGACATACATTCAATGAGCAAAATGTTAATTTCTGTGACCGATCATATTAAAGAGTAAGTAAAAGGGAGGTTTTGAAATACTTTATGCTGTAGAATTATTCACGATTATTCGATTATTTAATTTTTAAGCATATATTCACGATTTAAAAAATAATCGCAATTTTTGATTTAATCACATAATTGCGCAAGCCTACGTCATCGCGTGAATAATATTTTGTGTTTGATCACTGTTACATGGAGCTCACACCAGCTCATTCAGACAACATCATATTAATGATATGCAAGGAAAATACTAACGTTTAACCCTTTAATGACTAATACATTTTTTCAAAAGATTAAAATATTTACTTATTAAATGTCCATTTGCAGGCCAAGAGTTGACTACTTTTGGAAATTTACCACTGGAATTACTGGCTCGGTTATTGATCCAGTCATTCCACTGTTAAATTTCCAAAAGTAGTCTTCTCTTAGCCTGCAAATGGGCATTCCTCAAGACCTGTACAGAAGCTGGTTCTGGCCGGCTTCATCATGAAAGGGTTAATAAGCTAGAGCTTGATTCAGAGCTGATGTCCAACTTCGTGTCTGTATTAGATCCCAGTTTTGTCTATCCTGAAAACATGTGTAGCATAATCTGAAGTCACATGGTTTATGATTCACTCGATAATGTCATTAGTGTTGGGAATTGGTACTATTTTTGTGATCAATGATTGGTTTTATATACTAACCGATGATCAATTAATGATTGATCATAACAGGTTCTCATTTTTTACCTATTTTGAATGCAGTAATTATAGCATGTTCAAGGATAATTACCCCTTTCAGACCAACTCGCAGGTATGACAGATTCTTAATAATTTAAGAAATATTCAACATGTTATTGGTATGGTTGCTTTAAAATTAACATACAATTTCAGTGCTGAAAGAATTAATGTCTTAGACTAAGGAGTAATACTATATACTAGTTATAACAATTATATTTAAATTCTTTTCCAAAAAGTATTCGTTTTCTAGCTTGACCAGTTAAAATATATTAATAGATACAATATATAAACAACCAAAATCGATTGCTGAAATCATGATCGATCGGTTGGTTGAACATGCAAACCAATCAATCATCGATCAAATTGATTAATCGGAACAACACTAAATGTCATACCGTGAATTTTATGGTGTGTCAAAATTCCTGACTATTTTTGTTTAATTTTAGCAATGATGGGATTTCTGAAAATTGTTCAAATTCTTTTTAACTCGTAAAACATGATAAAAACTTATATTTGACGTTTGTGAACTTTAAATATAAAATGCTTTTATATTCAGATGGCAAATGTTTCTACCAGAACACAATGTACAATGTTGGTGAGAGGTGGGACGATGGATGCGATTATGAGTGTGTCTGCCAAGATGGTGATAAAGGACGATTTCAGTGCTACAACAAGTAACCATATAAAATACATAGACAGTTCTCGAACACTGCTCATGCTTTTCCTACCTTTTGCGCATTTCTCCTACTTTTCCTAATTTTAATGCAATATCTTACTTTGTATGAGAAAAGAAGTTTTATTTTCGGGAAAATAGATTTGAATGTATTTTTTATCTTTAACTTAAAAATCTCTCCTCCAATATGTGAATTTAGTATATTGATCAATCATATGTCATAATCTACTACATGTATGCCTCATATACGCTGATGTCATAATCCATTATGTCATGAATAACGTAATTAAGTCCGTCATAAACGCTTAACAGTCCGTCAAGTTGAACAAATTGTTTGTCTTCACTATTTGATAAACATTCTGTTTATTATCTTGAAACTAATTTAACGGGATCCAGTCAAATTAGTCTCAAAATATTCAACAGCTTAACTGTATAGTTTTCTAGAAATTGAGATTTATGGAGTTCAGGTTTCGATCGATCCCAACACAGACAAAGCGCGGGCCGAGCATAGCTAGGAATTGGCGGGACATAGCTAGGAATAGGGCGGGGGTGGGTGGGGGGGGGGTGCATAGCTAAAATTGCATTCATCCATTAGCAAGCAATTATTGCACGAGCTATGAGATACTTGTTGATTTCTGTGCAATTTACCCAGCATGCAATGCCCTGACACCATATTCATTGTAACTCTTGGATGCCATATTAGTTGTCTGTACAGACCACAATTTATCAAACAAAAGTTCCCTGTCTGCATGTGATAGGTAATTATCCCCCCACTTTAGCGGAAAGGGGGGTGGGTGGTATTGTGTTTTCGTTTCCGTCCATCCGTCCGTGCGTCCATCACACACACAGGTTTTCTTTCGATAACTTTAATTTTGCTTGGAATCTTGTGACACCACTTCATGGGAAGGTTGGCTATGGTAGTAGGCAAATGTACCTTAGTTTGAGGGTCAGTCAGCCTATCCCTCCATCCGTCCATCCCTTTGTCTCTGAATTTGTGTCCGTCTGTCCGTGCAAATTTTGGGTTTTCATACAATAACTTTATCTTTGCTTGGAGTATTGTGACGAAACTTCATGGAAACATTGGCTATGGTACTAGGGAAATGTACATTATTTTGTGGGTCAGTCAGTATGGCCATCTATACATTTGTCTCTGAATATCTGTCCATCCGTGTAAGTTTTGGATTTTAGCTCCCATTTGTCTGTGTATCCATCCATATGTCTATCCAAATCAGTGGGATTATGTCACCCCATGAACATGGCTGCCGTTGCGGGGTGGGGGGATTATTTGATTTATATCATCTAGTTTTTAACCATCTCTTGAGGTGTAAGCAGGTACAATGTATTCACGGCAGTACACACAACAACGCATGCTTCAATACAGTTCAATGCAAGTATATTATTCAATTTTCAGGAGAAAATGCAAGAAAACTTTTGTATAGTTTGGCGAAAATGTGTGTGCGTGTCAATTTTTGCTGTCAATAACAGCACTACATGTGGCATTCAGTCAAATTATTATCAAAACAATTAGTAGGCAATGCAAGTGCTACTTGCTTCAGATTTAATGCACATTTAAAGAAAGATTGTTTTTGCATCAGCTTTCAGTCTAAATATTTTAAAATAATCACCATGTAGCTTTCAGTTGAAACTTGTTGGCGATTTTGAAGAGCAATTTGACTAAGGTGTTGCAACGATTTTGTCAAATTGTTATCCGTACAATCTGATGGGTTTTAATTTCGTTACCTAAAGACCTGTAAATAGGGTGAGCATAGGACTAGATACGCTTTCCCTACAAGAACAAAATATTTATCAAAGACAAAGTTCGATCAATCTATTTCAAACCACTGCATGATCTGTCGACGAAATGCACATTAAGTTTTTGTTAACTTTCTTTCATTTTTGCCAAGAAAATGTATATAGGCCTATGTTCCCTCTATATACTGTATGTTTTAACCGCTTAACCCTCGAATTTGTTCAAGAAAATTTCAATTTTATCATAGAAAATGTCCGTTTGTAGACCAAGAGAAGACTATTTTTGAAAATTTACACCTGGAATGACAGGCTCGGATATCGAGCCAGTCATTCCAGTGGTAAGTTTTCAAAAATGGTCTCTTGGTCTGCAAACGAACATTTCTTAAGACCACTGCAGAGACCGTTTTTGGCTAATATGAGTGTTAAAGGGTTAACTCTCGAATTTGTGTAAGAAAATTTCAAATTTCTTATAGAAAGTGTAGAAAATTTACCACTGGAATGATGTGCTCGCTTATTGAGCTAGTCATTCCAGTGGTAAATTTTTAAAAAGAATCTACAAATGAACATTTGTCAAGCCCATTGCAGAATCCGTTTTGGACGATATGAGTGTTAAAGGGTTAAGCCCCTATATGCTGATTGTTTTAATGCAAAGACACTTGGAATACATGAAATATTGATCAAACCTGGAGTAGCATATGAAAGATGGTCTGAAAGAATTATACCATAACAATGATTGTGTGTCAGCTATAAATATATATAGATAATAATACTTATGCACTATGTTCATTACAGGTGTCCTGTGTATCATAATCTGCCTGCAGACTGTACATTAGTGCGTGCGGACTCTGAATGCTGCCTCAAACCAGTCTGTAACTTCAATCAGTCATTTTCTTCAGTAATGGGATCTGGAAGGTCCAATGTTAATGGCATAGGTAGGTTATATGCGATTGTAAGGGATGAATACAGGTTATTGATCAATTATATGATGTCATATTCAACAACGTTATATGTAGGTTGATGTCATAATCAATTGTGTCATGAATGATGTAATTAGGTCCGTCATAAACGCTTAATAGTCTGTCAAGTTAGATGAATTGTATGCCTTTACTATTTAATAAATACGCTGTTGAATATTTTAATGTACGTTGATGATGTCTGATGTAAGTTCATTGGAAGATTGATTCCTTTCGTCAAAATAGACTCATATAACGTTTAGAAATTGTTTGCTTTATAGAACTTTCTGTTTCACGTTCAAATAAAAACCTTCAAGTTTTGTTCTTTAAATTCAATTTTGTAATGTATGTCTGCAGGTAAAAAAAGAAGAATTTCCCTACCTCCCTACCCTACCTCGAACCACCAGGGTCGGGAGAGGACAACCCCAACCTATTTTTTAAGTATTGCCTTAGATATATTCAACGTAGTCCAATTTGTAATTTAAACAAAAATTCTTAACAGCTTTCAATCAGGTTTATGTAATATTCAATAGAGTATTTGACATTGTTTATAGATGGCTATTACATGTGCTTTTTACAGATGTTTGTGAACACAATGGCAAGCAGTTCTACCAGGGTCAGACGTGGCGTGATGGATGTGAATTCAGCTGTACATGTGAGGATGCAAGCCGTGGTGTTTTCAGATGCCAGTCACTGTGAGTTTACTATGTGCAGTTCATAAGTTCACGGTCATCTAGCTGTGTCACACCCATTTTGCAAGCATTCTGGTATCCATGTGTTCCAATTCACCTTTCCAGAGTACTTACCCATCCTATGACGTCATAATGAACTGCGTGATGTGTACAATGACATCATAATGAAAATGACGTCATGAATGACGTCGATAAGTACGTCACGAATGCATATTTGAAGACGGTCTATGCGTTATTGTACAAATTGTTTGCTTTTACTATTTAATAAATAGTCTGTTGAATATTTTGGAACTAATTTGACTGGGCACTGTTGCTGCCATAGGCAGCAACAGCACCCAGTTAAATTAGTTACAAAATATGCAACAGCTTCCCTGTATAGTTTTCAGGAAATTAATAGTTAGGGTGTTAGAGATCGATCAATCCCAACACGGCGAGGTGTGGCCGGAGCTTAGCTAGAGATGGGCGGGGCATAGCTAAAACCGGAAAGGTCCATTAATGGTGGAATCTAGTTTTAGCTATGCCCCGCCCATCTCTGGCTAAGCTTCACCTAGGCTTGCACGATTATTCAGTTTTCATAATCGCGATCATTTTGAAAAAATAATCGTGATTTTCCATTATATTGTACATGTCATTCTGCGTTAGGGTGAGGGAACTTGAACAAAGTTTTATTCAACACAAATAACTATGTAACCGGATATATTTCGACTAGTTCAACCGCTAGTATTGATATTTTTTTTAATCCTACAGACTACTTCGAATGAGAATTCGTAACAACACTAAAGGAACGAAAATTGGTATCGATCGCTGACCACTAAAACTGCCTCCGGTCTAATTGCCAGATAGTAATGTGTTCAGAAATGCTATTACAACCGATTAGAGTAATAATTCCGAACACAATATTGCTACAATCTGGCAAGCCTGGCCCAATCAGATATATAAATTGAATTAAAATTTGCTTGAACACCCGAGAATCAAAATGCTGGAGATCGCTTAACATGTTCTCGCATGATTTTCATATGCTAACGGGAGCTTGAGACAGAAGGTAGATCGCATTATCATAATACTTCCTGTTATCAAACGGGTACCCATTTAAACCGCGATTGAATTTAAAGTATGATACTCGGTTACCATCATGCAGTGATAATATATAGAGATATCCGGGTTCCGAGCCCAAGATATTTATGTCCGAGTACTCACTCTAAAAGTTTTTTTATACTTCTTAATTTGATTTAACCAGAGCGGAATACTAATACCACATGATTCATTTTTTCTCGATATTTTATGTCAAATTTGGATTAATTTTGATGTGATAAATATTAAAGGATGTGTAATATTTAGGCGGCCTCATTTAATAATTTCACTCCCGCGATGATGTTTTTGAGATGTGTATTAAACATAGTCGTAAAGCGGCAAGAATTCATACCAGGAAATTGTTCAATTTTTGTGGTAGTGTCTATAAGTTTTAAACATTTTAGAGAATTGATTTTAAATTTTTCTTAGAATATGCCTGAAATAAGGCCACCCCTTATTGCAAACCAATCAATCATCGATCAAATCGATTAATTGGAACAACACTATTGGCTGTCATAGCCAGCTGTTACTGTACTGTTTTTGTGGTTCTACATGTTCTAGAACTTAATTTTCTTGAGTTGATTCAACCCTTAAAGTGCGAATATATGTGTGAGATGGGGTTTGCTTGTACTTCAGCAGTATCATATAAATGACTCATAATTATGTTGGAATGTAGACTTTAAAGGATAACTAACCTCCTCTCTTTATAGCTATTCAGGTGATCTAATATGCCACTCATAAACTATACAGGTAGTTTTAAGCTTTTCATCATGCCGCTACAGAAAGATAATCAGGCTTTAGTACATAAATGTTGCTACATTTCTACAGCCTGTCATGATTTACTTTTGAACCAATCAGAAAAAGTCTAGCGTGTCTGCCTCGGAATATACGTTCAGTCATAGAGGCACCAGCTATAGCGTGGTAATAAAAAGCAATCATACAGGTAATCTGTTGAATATTATGAAACTAATTTGACTGGAAGTTGTTGCTGCCATAATAAAGAATGTAATGCAATGGCACTTACATGACATCACACATTATGGCTTAAGGAGACAAAATGGTGGCGGTCACTGTTCAACATTTACGCGATATTACAAAGCAGATAATTGTGATAGAGTGATGGGAATGTGACAAAATATGAATGATATAGAATCTATTTACCATAATCTATCGGTACAGTATAGCATTTCAGATGAGATTAGCATCCCTTTACTTGTCAAGTCGGCAAAAATGGCTTCTAGAGTGGTCTTGCGAAATGTTCCTATGCATGTCATGAGAAATCTATTTTTGAAAATTTACGAGCTGAGTGGCTGGCTGAATTGATTATTGATCCAGCCATTCTGGTCATAAATTTTCAAAAATAGATTTCATAATCTGCAAATGTAGATTGACTAGGCAAAATTTTAGATTTTCATGTTCATTGGTGACCATTATAGATCAATATCTGATTGTATTCAGTCTTCAATAAGTCATATCCAATGGTTATATACTAACCTTCTGATGGCCGAGTTGTTGCAGGCATTTTCCAGGGGTTATAGCTCTGGACCAGATCAGGACTTTGAAAACAATTTGACTGAAAGGTGGTGGTGGCTCATGGTGAATGCTTCTTTTCTTGTTGATGTATCAGGTGCCCAATCTACAACAGTCTGCCCAGTTATTGTAAGCTCGAAATACAACCAGGTGAATGTTGTGCCCAGCCTCGGTGTGAGTTCGATACACAGTATGGACACTTCATAGGGTTCGGCACAGTCAGCTTGGCTGGAACTGGCGGCGGTAAGCAGATTTTAAAACCAAACCAGATTTATACTGCCTTTAAATAGCAGCAGCGTTCTCTAGTCTAAGGGACCCAATGTAGTTACAGTACAGGTCAGAAAAAAATTAACATGATTAGAAAGCAGGGATGAAATAAATAAAGGATTGAAAATGTAGTAAAACCAGATTGGAATTTTTAGAATCCTGGGGAAAAATATTTGAATGCATTTAGCAAAATCACAAATGTGCCAAAAATAAAAATGCCACATGTATGCATTCAGATAGATTTCTAGAATTAGTAAAAATATTTGACTGAGTTTGCGGAGATATCAATATCTTATATTCTGATATTCTAAATATTAACTGGAAAATTAATCGAATGTTGACCGGAACAGAATCTCTCTTTACATTTAGAGTTGGTTTTGCTGGTACAAGTACATGTAGTTAGCAAAATTTTGTACTGTCACAACAAAACATATTGCCATTTATGACCAACGTGCCTAAAACTCATGGCGTGTTAGAATTTATACTAGGAATGCTTACAGCACATCTGAGCGAATAAGTTGAAATGGCGCTGGTTATGCTGGATTGTGGTAGCTTTAACTGTCTGCTGCTGAATTTCTGCAGACTATATTTTCTATGGGGTTTAACTCTTGATATGCTGAATACTTTGAAAGCAATTTGACTGAAAGTTGTTGGTGGCTAAGCCACCAACAACTTTCAGTCAAATTGTTTTCAAAACATTCAACAGATGGAAAGTATTTGCCAATTTGAGATTACAGTCTGGTGGCTTGCGGCAGTCAGACAGTTAATATAGTTGACAATGTGAGTGGGGTATAATAGCATTCAATACCTACTATCTGACATTTGACAAATTTCAGTTTAAAACGAGAACACCGCCTAATAGGACATATTCCCTAATATTCCCATTTTTGGTGAATTTTAAGCTTTTCAGCGGGGTGGGATAACTCTGGCAAATATTATGGGATCTCGCTGAAATGAAATCATGACACTTCGTCTTGACCGACTATGTCCACTAGAAAAATTTCAAATGTAATTTCAAAAGTTTGACATCTGGCCCCCAATAAGAAATTCTTGATGAATTTTAAGCCTTTTAGTGAAGATAACTCTGGATGGATCTCGATGAAACGAAATCATGAGACGTCATCACCTAATTTGTACATTGTAAAAAATTTCAAATGTAGGTTAAATACTCTTAGAGATCTTACTCGGACACGAATTTGCTAACAGACAGACGTAATGCACCATCGCATAATATACTCTTTTACACCGGCGTATAAAAGGTTCCTTAGAGCATAACATTTTTAATGGTTTATTCCATACTAATTAATATTCTATGTTGTATGTTTGCAGAGCGTAACCCTGTAAATGCAGGTCCGTGTGTAGATGGATGGTCAGACTGTCATCTGTATGACATAGCATCCTGTAATGATCCTACGCATGATCGATGGGCAAATACAGCGTGCAGGAAATACTGTGGTCGCTGTGGTAAGATAATAAGTAAAAATGGATTCATCCATTGGGTAAGGAGTATAAATATTCTCGGAGACGGGACAGTGCTGTTAGACCACAAACTCACCATACATACTTAGGGAGAACAATGTTTTTATGTTCCAAATAACGCATCGTTAACCCTTACCACTCTGGTGTCAAATTTTTAAATTTTCAAATTAAATTAAAAGATGAACTGGTGTTCATTTTTCAACAAATTTGGTGGGAGATGATGCTGTCGCAGACAGCAACATCTTCCACCGAAATTGTTGAAAAATGTACACCAGTTTTTTTTATATTGACACAGTAAGAGATAGAATATTGACATCAGAGTGGTAAGGGTTGAACAAAATTTGTATTATGACTGCATCTATGCTAAAAATCCATATACTATGTATCGCACAGGCTTCATTCTTGTAGTATCATATTTACTGTCCAATAACTAGACATTATAAATTGACTTTTTTAAGCTAATTCATATAGGAATCCCTTTCTAGCTATGCCCCCCTCCCCCTCCCTATTTCTAGCGAAGCTCCACCGATTTTGTGTGATGGCAGCAACAGCTCCCAGTCCAATTAGTTCCAAAATTTCCAACAATGTTTATCGACTAGTAAATTAATAATCAAATATATACAATTCAGACACTTTCATTGTGGACCATTGCCAGTTTCGTAATGAACCATCTCAATTTTGATAGTGAAGTCAGTTAACAACCGACATATTTGATTATGACAGATACTTGAGTAACAGATCAGATCCCTCCATTGATATGCACACTGTTTAATGGGTGGATCTGATCTGTCGATAAGTATATGATGTTATAATCAATTACATCACATATAGAGTGATGTCACATTCATAATTGACAGAGAATACTCCCGTCATGAAGCTGGAATTGTGTGTCAAGTGTACAAATTGTATGTCTTTGATGGTTTTACTATTTAATAAACATTCTGATGAAAATTTTGAGATTAATTTGACTGGTCGCTGTTGCTGCCATATTAATTTCAAAATCTTCCAACAGCTTACCTGTATAGTTACCTTGAAATTAGGATTCGGAGAATTCAAGGTTCAATGTATCTATTGAATCGATCAGTCGGTGGAACTTAGCTAAAAATAGGCGGGACCTAGCTGGAAATCGATCCCTCTATTACGGTTGTTCTTATTTGTGGTCAGGTGGTCAGCACCCAGCTATTACAGCCACTGACCAATGTGTACATGACGGCACCTATTACTCGCAGGGTGATACATGGAATATCGGCTGTGACACAATCTGTCAATGTGAAGATGGTTATTATGGATATTACACATGCAAAAATCTGTAAGTAGTTGAAGTAGTTATTGTCTCGCCCCGAAGGGAAATGCGAGATATAGGGATTACAAATTCCAGCGTCGTCGTCGTGTCATTTGTGTTAAAGTTTTTCATTAGCTTTATTAGTCAAGAATGGCTCATCAGATTTGAATAAAACTTTACTGACTGGTTCTATCCAGTGCAGGGATGCAATCATGAGCATTACTAAGCAAATTTTTCTGTGAATTTCTCATGGTTTTTTTCGCGGTTTTGGACGTTGAAAATATTTTGGATGATTTTTGCGTTAAGTTTTTCATTAGCCTTATTATTCAAGAATGGCTCATCAGATTTTAATGAAGCTTTACTGACTGGTTCTATCCAGTGCATGGATGTAATCCTCTGCATTACTAAGCAGATTTTCTGTGAATTTCTGTTTTTTTCACGGTTTTGGATAATTTCTGAGTTAAAGTTTTTCATTAGCCTTATTAGTCAACAATGGCTCATCAGATCTTCTTTTGGGGTGTATTTCTCATGTTTTTTTCAGGGTTTTGGACATGCGCTATGCTATATATGAATGCATTCCCCATCATTATTATTTTTATTTATGAGGAATTTCCTATTTTTTTCAGTATTTTGGAAACCGTGTAAATGGAATAGTAGTTTAACAGATCCTAATATTTAACTTCTTTGAGATAAAATATGCAAAATTAACTCAATTCCCTTACAATTAACATATTGCTGATCATTAATTCAGAGATCCAATTCGCATTTACTGTTTTGGAATTAGATGATTATTTTAACATTTTTTAATTGGTAATGGGTTTTATAGGCAATGAGAACTCCGAAGAATTACAAACAAAATATGCGATCATAGGAGTCAGTGTATGGACATTACCAATATTATCTCACCACATCCACGTCCATCCTTAGTTCATAATTATAATGATTATGCAAGTGGTTTGCCTTTTAAGTATCAAAATTTGTATCTGTATATGTATGAAATCAGTGGTCAATATTATCAGTGGCAAGACATATCAGGCTTTAGCGTTATTGTATTGTGCTTCTCAATAAGTATTTACGCATAAATTTGATATCCACGTGGAATGTCGTACATGGAATATTTTGTTGGAAAAAAATTGCGTAGCAGTAACTACTAAACAAATCGAATAATGCATGGCAGTTCATAGCACTTACATAGCAAACAAACTGTGTTGAAACTGGTTGGTGTTCCAACGGGGAAATGTTTCAAAACATATTTCCGAAAAAACAGTTTTTTTCATCTACACACGCTATGAGCAAGTGAATCCGAAAACAACCGAAAAGCATAATTTGCCGATTTCGCAAAACGTTTTCCCTATGGAATGCAGGACTGGTTCCAATGTAGCAGTCATTGATACATGTACTATACCGGGAGCTAGTCAATATTTTCAAGCCGAGAGAATTCATGATTTTTGTAATGTATTGGCGATTCGATCGTGTTGTTCAAGCTATGGACAGAATAAATATGGAATGTAGTCTTTTCTAATATAGTTTCGAAATAATGTAGATGGAGATCAGTATTAAAATGTAATATAATGAAATTTTAACCAATAAATTACCTCAGTCGATTGATAGAAATCACGGGAATATAGTTTACACGTACTTTTGAATTTACAGCATAAACAAACATGTTCCGGATTTCGTTTGGTTTCTCCATAGAGATAGCTATCTATAGAGCGCTTACTGAACTCGTGTCACCGGCAGTCATTTGTCCTATAGTGAAGGAAGGTATGGGGATATGCGCTCTATAGCTATATATGTTTATGGGCTATATCGGAAATCAGTCTCCAAAGCATGCGCATCTCGCTTCCTTACTAAATTTGACAAGCGTTTTGCAACTTTTAGCGACTTTTTGTCAAAAATATTTTTAAATTCAGTGAATTGACTGAATTTTCCATCAAATTTATGTATCGCAGCAAAAAGCTATGCGAAGTTGTGAATGTGTAGCAACAGGTACTCATTTGCATCGCATGCGATGCGATACCGCTGAAAAGTATTCCCTGTCGTAAAATCCTTCTGCAGTCGTTGTTAGAAATACGCATTTGCTGCTGAATTGGTTGGCTGAGTAACTGAGCTGTTCAGTCCAGTCAGTGGTAGCTTTTTTCTCGAGCCCATAGCGAAGTGAAGGGTCTCGACATAGCGATCCAAATGATGTCCGGTGTGTACCAAGAATTAGGTAAATGTTAAAGTTTTTCAATGGACATTTAGTTCATCAAGAACTTGTCCGATCTTAATAAAACTTTAGAGATTTGTTCTATACTATCATTGCATCAAGTTTACATCTTAATTGAAATGATTTTCAAATTTTTGACTTATTTTTATACGGTTTGAACTTAAGAATGTTGTTGTGGATAAGATGCTAAAGTTTTTCAATGGACTATCAATTTATCAAGGGCTTATCTGATCCCAACGAACTTTACAGATTTGTTGTCATTTATAATATCATCATTGCATTCAGTGCCCACCAAAATCAAAATGATGTTTAGGTTTTTTCCATGCTTTTAGGTGGTTTGGACTTAGGTTATTTCGGTGTGATTTTGTCTCCTTTGACTGAGAAACTGGATTCATCAAGTCTGTTGTCAGATTTACAGCCACACTGATTCATCCATTAATGATGAAACCAGCTAAAACCAGCTTCTACAATGCTCATGAGAAATGTTGATCTGCAGACCAAGAAGACTTTTTAAAAATTTTATCACTGGAGTGACTGCCCCGATAACTAAGCGACTAATTTCAGTAGTAAATGCGCAATGATATTTTCGTGTTCTGCAAATGACCATTTCCAAATGCCATTCTGAATAGCACTTTTAGGCAGTGTTGATTGTTAAAGCTACCATTCTCCTCAACGTAGTTACTCATGTTGTTCTACAGGTGTCCACAGTATAGTAACCTACCTGATGGTTGTTCATTGCGCAATGACACTGAATGCTGTGCGCGTGTATTCTGCTCATCTGGAACATTCATTTCATCCACGAATAATTACTGGAGCATTGCTGGTGGTGGTCAGATCAGTGTCCAGCCTGTTGGAGGAGACGTTATCAACATCCCGCCTACTCCACCTACAGGACAGGTGCTACCACCAGGAATGGGGGGCACTGGATTCGTCGCTCCTACATTAGGTAATTAGAAACTGATATAATTTATGGTATCATTTCTGCAAATTTTACCCTATTTTATGCACAATCTGTGATATTATATATTGAAAGATGTTAAATTTGAAGATATGTTCTTATGCGCGGTTATTGTCTTAACCATTTTATCTGTGAAAAACTGTTGTCTCAACTTTAACAGGAAAGCTGTTGATTAGTTTGAAACTAATTTAACTGGAACTTGTTTCTGCCCTCTTTTCCCTCGCCTATTCTTCCCTCCCTCCCATCACTCCTCTCCTCTCCTGCCCTCCCTCCCTCCCAGCTTTGTCTCTCACCCTCTTCATCCTCTCCTTGCCTCTTTCTGTCTTTTGTAAGAGCATAACAGAGTGCATTATTGTCACAAAATGAGGACAGTTATCGCAATCATCTGTTGAATTGTTAGCTCCCCTGACCTTTTCAGCCAAGTGACCTTATGCCATGGCATTCGTCCGTCCGTCAAATCGCATTTCCTTAACGCCTTGCCCAATTTCAACCAAATTTAGCTGGAAGAGTCCTATATCCACTGATATATCGGTGAATCACGATAAGCATGCTCACGATACACATATCATATTGTGACCTGTCATATCGATACACACGCGATACAGGAAAATATGCCTATGGCATCCTTCGTGCGTTAACATTGTCAGGTAAGCTATAGTTAAAGTTATGCACAAGTGCACCATTTTCACTAAATTTCATCTGAATATGTTAATTATTTGTTTATCTGTACTGAGAGATGGAAAGTGGCATAAACTGGACAGATTCAGATGAAACTTAGTGAAAAAATAACGTTCTGTATCTTGCATTGTGTCGTGACCAGTGTATCGTGATACATATCGTGGCAAAACGTATCGTTGCAGTCCTAGTGTCTGAGGAAAATCAATTGTAACGCGAGTCCTCTGAAACCATTGGACAGAATTCAAAGAAATTTGGTATGTGAGTTAGTCATATGATTGCATTCAAGAGGGCATTTACATTTGGGCTCCGGCCTCGGGTGGGGGGTGGGGGGATAGTGGTCAAAAGGCCAAGAAATTGATTGTAATGCAACTCCTCTGAAACTGAACAGAATTCAAATAAATTTGGTATGTGAGTTACTCATATGACTGCGAAGTGCAAGAGGACACTGACATTAGGCTTCGCCCCCAGGTGGTTGAGGATGTAGATAAAATGTCAAGAAATTGATTGTAATGCAACTCCTTTGAAATCTTTGAATGAAAGTCAACCAAATTTGGTATGTGTGTTACGCATAGCAGAGTACTAAAGAGTACATTTACATTTGGCTCCGCTCCATTGTGGGGGAGTGGGGATGTTGCGGCGGGGCTCAAAAGGTCAAAGCTGTGAACATGGGTATTTGTGATGACGAGTCATTGAACAGGCAATCTAGTTAACACATTGTGTTTTCTATGGTAATGTCTTATTCTCTTTTTGCAGCTGGCTGCCTCTATAAGGGTAGTTATTATGTGCATGGTCAGAGATGGGAGGATGGATGTCAGAGGAATTGTATCTGTGAAGATGGTTCCATTGGATTGATCAGATGTGTGGAAAGGTGTGCCTATCTATCTATCTATCTATCTAGCTATCTATCTATCTATCTATCTATCTATCTATCTATCTATCTATCTATCTATCTATCTATCTATCTGTTCATCCATCCACCCGACACTTTCGCTATCTCATTCTCCATCCGTCTCACACTAAATTGGAATCAATGGCTTCCAATGGACCATTCCAATTTTATCCATCGATCATCTGACGTCACGGTCATATGACATAATTAACTAAGTGAAGTATATGCTAACGTCATAATCAAGATGTCATGAATGATTCGAAATAGTCCGTCTTTAACACTTAGTAGTCCGACACGTACGAATTGTATGTCTTTACCATTTAATAAACATTCTGTTGAATATTTTGAAACTAATTTGACTGGGCGCTGTTGCTGCCTATGCAGTCAAATTAGTTTCAAAATATTCAATAGTTTACCTGTATAGTTTTCTAGAAATTGATATTCAAGGAGTTCAGAGATCGATCGTTCCCAACACGAGTGAGGTGTGGATGGGCAGGGCATAGCTAAAACTAGAAAGCTCCATTAAGTCCAAGATAGTCAACATATTTTTTACATCGTGCGCCAAATTATGCTAACTAATATGTTTCTGGTTTTGTTTTGGAAACATTAATATATTTCTGAGTTGTACTGTACATTATGCTGTTTAATTTTCAGGTGTGCGGAATATCGACAGTTGCCGAGTCAATGTTCTCTCACAATTGATCCTCAGGACGCTTGTTGCATGGTGCCAACTTGTGCTGCTGGTACTAACTATACCGCGATTCCTTCCATTAGTACTGGCACCATTCACACAAGTGCCGTCAAACCACCGGATGCTTCCAGTTTATTCAATCAGTATTATACCATCAGCTATATTACCCAGACCGGGGGTGCCATAAATGTGACGCTGCCAACTCCGAATCCACTTGGAAACAATTCCGGAATAGGTAGGAACGGATTGGTATTAATCCTTTAATGGTCAAGCTCGCCAAAACCGGCCACTGCAGTGGTCTCTAGGCATATCTATTTGCCATGTATGCAGGCCAAGAGAAGATAATTTTTGAAAATTTACAACAGGAATGTCTGGCTCAATAACCGAGCAAGTCAGTCATTAATTTCAGTGGTGAATTTTCAAACATAGTCTTCTCTTGGCTTGCAAATGGACATTCAATAAGCAAATTTTTTTATTTTCTTGACCAAATTTGACCACTAATGGGTTAAGTAATCAATATAATATTGTTAGTTAATAATAATAATAATAATAATAATAATAATAATAATAATAATAATAATAATATTACTAGTTAACCCTTTAACCCTCAGATTTGTTCAAGAGAATTTCAATGTTCTCGTTGAAAATGGCCATTTGCAGACCAAGAGAAGATTATTTTTGAAAATTTATCTCTGGAATGACTGGCTCTTTTATCAAGTCATTCATTCGAGCCATAAATTTTCAAAATAATCCCTTGCTATGCAAATGGTCATTTCCTAAGGAAGCTGTTTTTGGCCAGCTTGAGTGTGAAAGAGTTAATAATAATAATAATAATAATAATAATAATAATAATAATAATAATAATAATAATATTATGCCTTCCTTCAAGCCATTTGCCGGAATCTTCTCATCCTGTATGGGTATCTTTCTTTGTTATAATATATGAGTCTTTGTGTACAATTATGCCTTTATACCTACTAGGGATTCTGACCAATTCACCTTTCCAGTGTATCCATCCATCATCTGACCTCATACGATGTCATAATCAACTCAGAGTATGTATGATGACGTCACAATCATTAAGTGACAAAGGGTTCCATATAAACCGTCATCAAATCTCAAACAGTCTGACACGTTGTTCGAATTATGTCTTTGTAATTCTTTGCTATTTAATAAACATGCAGTTGAATATTTTGAAATTATTTTGACTGGTCGCTGTTGCTGCCTAAAGCAGTCAAATTAGTTTCAAAATATTCAACAGCTTACCTGTGTAGTTTTATGGAAATTAATAGTTAGGGTGTTCAGAGATCAATCGATCCCAACACGAGCGTGTTGTGGGTGGAGCTTAGCTAGATATGGGAGGGGCATAGCTAAAACTGGAAAGGTCCATTCTGGTTTATTGTAAGTATTTATTGTTTCAGATTGTATATTATTAACTCACACTGGGACCCCAGCCTTTCCATGCCATTTGACAGATTTGAGGCTTGGATGAAGAAACCGATAATGCCTGTTGGCAATTTATACTGGCTTGCCAGCTATAGGTCTTATGCCCTAGAACATGGTGGGAAAGAATTAAAGAAATTAAATTAATTTAAAATCCAGTGAACAAATATACATTCAATCCTATTAGAACTGCACTAGAGATAAAAGCTTGTTCAGGAGTTCACCATTTAATGACTAAATTTGATCAAGGAAATCAAAATATTTGCTTATTGAATATATCAATTTGCAGCCCTAGAGGAGTATTTTTTTAAATTAACTACTGGATTGACTGGTTTGGGTATCGAGCCAGTCATTCCAGTAGAAAATTTTCAAGAATGACTGCACAGGCTAGTTTTGTTTGGGTTGGGCATGAATGGGTTATTGTACACTGTCAATATTGCAATATTGTAAACATTGCATTTTTCTCCTGGAATATTAAATGCAATAAACTGGGCCAACAGTAACGGATGGTACTGGGATGTGATGTAGATTTGTGCAATTATTAAGTTGTGATCATGTGATGTAGATTTGTGCAATTATTAAGTTGTGATCTTGTGATGTAGGTTTGTGCAATTATTAAGTACTTTGAGTAATCACAATCAGTTATTTAAGAATAATCGTGATTGCTCGATTAATCAGCCTGGTTACAAATTAGCCCGACATAATAATAACAAAGGCCTATCAATGACGAAACCTGCAATGATGTTTTAAAATGTCTATTTGCAGGCTAACTGAAGACTGATTTTGAAAATGTATCACTGGAACAGCCTACCTGCATAGTTAGTTACCATAAATCCAGATTTCGGGAATTCAAGCTTCAAAATTTCAAATCGATTCCTTATCTAGACATGGGTAGGAGGTAGCTAGAAATGTATCTGTCCATTGTATGTTTGATGACGCATGCTTTTGCAGGTTACTGCGAACTAGATGGTCAGAGATACTTGCACGGTGTCACATGGGATGTTGACTGTGATCTAAGGTGTATTTGTGAGGATGCATCGACTGGGAGATATGTTTGCAGGGCAAGGTAAGAGATACAAACATGTACATGTATGTGTGCATTGTATTGTATGGTGTTTTCGAGGGTTAGGTAATTTTTTAGGGATCGGTTCTTGTGGTGTTCGCACATGCATGTAGTTTTGATGACTGATGAATCATGGATCTTTATGTAGATACTAGGCTTGCACGATTTTTTGATTTAATCGTGAAGTTCAATTTATTTTAAAGATTGCAATTTTTATGATGTAATTGAGGAAAAATTGGAAAATCGTCATAAATATGTTTGTTTAAAATCTGAAGTGTGTGCTTTTGCGTCATATTTTATCAGTAACAATTATAATTGATTATCTCCCTTCCCCCCCCCGCGCTTTAGGGAGGGGGATTATGTTTTCGCGTCCATCCGTCCATGCATCCGTCCGTCCATCCATCTGTGCATATGTCCGTCACACACACACAGGTTTTCTTTTGATAACTACTTTTGCTTGGAATATTGTGACAACACTTCATGGGAATGTTGGCAAATGCACCTTAGTTTGAGGGTCAGTCCCTCCCTCCATCCATCCATCCCTTTGTCTCTGAATTTGTGTCCGTCCGTTCATGCAAATTTTGGGCTTTCGTACAATAACTTTATCTTTGCTTGGAGTATTGTGAGGAAACTTCATGGGAACATTGGCTATGGTACTAGGGAAATATACATTATTTTGTGGGTCAGTCAGCTCATCCCTCCATTCATCCATCCCTTTGTCGCTGAATTTGTGTCTGTCCGTCTGTGCAAATTTTGGGCTTTCGTTATATAACTGTATTTTTTCTTGGAATATTGTGACGAAACTTCATGGGAACATTGGCTATGTTTCTAGGGAAGTGTACATTATTTAATATAAATTAATTAAATTCTACAATAAATGTCACATTTCTGTTTTGAGATGGTCAAACAAGATTGTGTCCATTATCTTTGGTTATTATCATTCAATAACTAAACCTTCTACTTGAATGTGTTATTGAATGGGTTAGCAATCTCATGTGGCTAGTTTATAATTATTAGCTCCCATTTGTGTGTGTATCCATCCATATGTCTATCCAAATCACTGGGATTATGCCATCCCACAAACATGGATGCCGTTGCAGGGGAATTATTTGATTTATATCATCTAGTTCAGCCCTGTGTTCATTGTGTTTATATCCCGCCATGCCATACACCTGTCGAATAATTACTAATCACAACACAAAGCGCTAAGTACAATAAACAAGCTAACAAAAGCGAGGTAAAACATTTGTCAATTAGAAAACCAGCTAGTTACGCCATCGAATCACCATGTAATTTTCTTTAGCTGCAGATCCTGCGTCTGTCGTGAAATGCCAAGTAAATATTATTTGCCGAGTGTTAGGCAATAATCAGTGAACATAATTCTTTTTAATTCTAGAGTTAGCAATTTCAAATAATAACATGATCAGGTGGTGTTATAATTTTTCCTTTTTGATTCGGTTGTCATGTCTAATTATGACGATCCCATAATGCCACCCATCACACAGCATCTATCAATAGCTCTCAGATATAGCACAGCAGTTTTGTTTCTATATCAAGAATTCATTGCTACCAAAGTACAGGCTTGCCATGGGTGTCCTTATTTAGGCTTCAGATCTAGATTCCTTTTTTTAATACACATGTTTGATCGAAATCGGGGCCTAGTCTCAATTAAATAATTTTTTTTTGTATTATGCAGGAGAGTTATCTAACCCTTACCACTCTGATGTCCAATTTTTTAATTTTCATATTAAATTAAAAGATAAAATGGTAATTATTTTTCAACAAATTTGGTGGAAGCCAGGACAGCAACATCTTTTACCAAAATTGTTGAAAAATGTACACTGGTTTCTTTGCTATTGACACCGTAAAAGATAGAATATTGACATCAGTGTGCTAAGGGTTAATAGTTTAGATTTTTAATAAGATTAAAGGGATGCTAATCTCATCTCAAATGTTGTTCAGCACTGATAGATTATGATTTATAGATTCCATATCATTCATATTCTGTCACATTACCTTATCTGTATCACAATATCATGTAAGTTCCAATGCATTACATTCTTTATTATATAATACTCATCCTTTTGAATATTTTGGAATTAATTTGTGAGATTAGTTTCAAAATATTCAACAACTTACCTGTATGGTTGCTGTTACACCACATTGTCAAACTATAGATTACACCTCTATGACTGAGCGTACATACCGAGGCAGACACACTAGTTTTTTTCTGATTGGTTGAAAAGTAAATCATGACAGCCATCATATGGTGTAGAAATCTATCACTATTTAGCTACTAAAGCCTGAATATCCTTCTTTAACGGCATGATAAAAAGCTTAAAATTAACTGCATAGTTTGTGAGTGGCCTGAATAGCTATCAAGAGATGAGGTTAGTTATCCTTTAAAAGTACTTTGGGCTGATTTTAATTTACTATAATAGAGTGATCAATGAGTTACTCAAGTATATCATAATCAATTACATCAGATGTAGGCTGACAATCATAATGACATATTATAACTCTGTCATGAAACTCGAATAGTCTGTCAAGTATTCAGATTGTTTGTCATTCATATATTTATAATTTAAAACAATACTCCGTTGAATATTTTGAAAGAAAATTGACTGGGCGTTGTTGCTACCTATGGCAGCAACAGACCCCAGACAAATTACTCTCAAACTATTCAATATCTTACCTTGAAATTGGGATTCTGGGGCTTCAGGATTCCGTGTATATAAAACTATTCCAATATGTGTAAAAAAAAAGTTAATCAGATATTTTCCGGACAGACTGTTGCCACTTTCCTGACAGTCATTTTGATTGTGAAGTCGGCGACCAAATGACATATTTGATTATGACATCAGTTACTTGAGTGACAGACTGGATTCCTCCATTAATATGAGATTCCATGTTACTGTATATCTCTGTGATTTTAACTCTAATCAAATTCACTCCATATATACACCTGTGCAAAAGTTAAGCACCACCCTATTTTTACGCACATGCGAGGGTATATTCATGTGCTATGAAGAAAGCAATAGCATAAACATTTATGTACCCATCCATCTTAGTGCAAGAGGTAATAATGCAACTAGAGGAATGCTGATTATGATGGTGGGGAAACACTGTATGATTTTGTTTGAACTTGAAAACGAGGCCTGAATATGGTTACGTTGACACAACTGACAACTATTGCCCTACAGTTGACACACGTGGCTAGATTGTCATTAATGGTGTCTGAAAATGAAGTTTAACATCTGTGCACGAGTTTGAGACTGTCATTATTAATACCGGGTATATCCACCTTGTGCCTGGATGACGGCCTGGACACGACGTCTCATGCTGGTCACCAACCGACTGATACGCCATTGTGGTATTCGTTGCCATTCAAGATGGAGTGCGTCTGTTAATTCCTGTAGGTTCTGCACAGGAGGATCCCTCCTTCTCACCATGTTTCCCAGAATGTCCCAGATATGCTCAATAGGGTTCATGTCAGGGCTCCTTGCTGGCCATGGTAGGGTTTCGATGGCATTCTGGCGGAGGTATTCATGCACAGCTCTAGCACGATGTGGTCGGGCGTTGTCATCCATGAATATAGGGTGGGTTCCAGGTGCATGATTTACAAAATGAGGGACCACAACTCTATCCAGTATGGAATCTTGATATCTTTGTCCATTTAGTGTTCCAGGTACAGTCAACAGATCCAGCTTACAATCAAATGAGATGCACCCCCATATCATAACGGAACCTCCACCAAATGGAACTTCTTCCATGATGTTACGTTGGTCGTACGCCGTGCGTCTGGACCTCCATACACGAGTTCGACCATCTGTGGCATGAAGCAGGAACCGACTTTCATCGGACCAGTGTACCCGTCTCCAGGAGCTCATGTTCCAGTGTCTTCTTTCGTTGCACCACCTCAGACGCTCCTCTTTGTGGTGTGCAGTGAGGAGAGGACGTCTGACAGGTCTCCTAGCTTTCATTCCAGCAGCATACAGTCTCCTTTTGACGGTAGACATTGACACTCTATTGCGCGTTTCCCATTGCTGGCTGAGCACTCTGCTGTTGGTGAATGGAGATCTCCTAACAAGGCGTACTAGGGCTCGATCATCACGGGCAGTAGTCTTCTTCGGTCTTCCAGATCTAGGCCTGTCCTTCACCTCGTTAGTTTGCCCATGTTTTGCAATCAAACGACTGATTACAGTATGGTTAATGTTCAGCTGTCTGCCAATCTCTCTGCATGACATACCAGTGGTATGCATGCCTATGATTTGCCATTTCACACGATCACTTAACCTTTTCCCGCCACGCACGGACATCAAGCGGCGTGAAGTCATGCATGCATGTGCATTTCGTACTTGGAATTATGTCAGCTAACGCGGGGACAAAAAGTATGGCAGCCTAGTTGTACCATCATGTTTCTACGTTCTATTGTTTTTGCTGGTGCTTAACTTTTGCACAGGTGTATATTTAGTGTCATTCACAAATCGTTTTCATTCAATAGCTCTGTTAAAGACATTATTAGCTCACCTTGCCTGAAAAATCGCGTCGTCTCCTTAACAGTTTGACCGATTTCAACCAAATTTGGCTGGAACGATCCTAAACTGATAACCTCTGGACGTTTTTTCAGAATTTTGATTGATCAATTTTTTGGGTGAAAATCTTAGATTTTATGAAAAATCTACCGGAGATGGTCAAAATGCTACTCCTCCTTAGTTGCTTGACATATTTCAACATTCTATGGTGGTAGGCTCTAGAACTTCTATTCAGAATTTTGATTGATAAATTTTTTGGGTGAAAGTCTGAATTTTTTTTTTAATCTACCGGAAATGGTCAAAATGATACTCCTCCTTAGCTGCTTGACATATTTCAACCAAATTCGAGTAGATGCATTGTATGGTCGTAAGCTCTAGAACTTCTTTTCAGAATTTTTATTGATCAATTTTTTGGGTGAAAACCTTACATTTTATGAAAAATCAACCAGAAATGGTCAAAATGCTACTCTTCCTTAATTGCTTGCCATATTTCAACCAAATTTGACTAAATGCATTCTATTGTGGTAGGCTCTAGATTATGTTTTCAGAATTTTGATTGATCAATTTTTTGGGTGAAAATCGGAGATTTTATGAAAAATCATCTGGAAATAGTCAAAATGCTATTCTTCCTTAGCTGCTTGACATATTTCAACCAAATTTGACTAGATGGATTCTATGGTCATAGGCGCTAGATCGTCTTTTCAGAATTTTAATTAATCAATTTTTTGGATGAGAATCTTAGATTTTATGAAAAATCAACCGGAAATGGTCAAAATGCTACTCCTCCTTAGCTGCATGACATATTTCAACCACATTTGACTAGGTGCATTCTATCGTGGTAGATTCTAGAACCTCTATTCAGAATTTTGATTGATCAATTTTTTTGGGTAAAAATCTTAGATTTTATGAAAAATCTACCGGAAATGGTCAAAATGCTACTCCTCCTTAGCTGCTGGACATATTTCAACCAAATTTGACTAGTTGCATTGTATGGCAGTAGGCTCTAGAAGAATTATTCAGAATTTTGATTGATCAATTTTTTGGGTGAAACTGATTTTATGAAAAATTTACCGGAAATTGTCAAAACACATCTCTTTCTTAACCGCTTCAGGGATTTCAACAAAATTGTGCTGGAATGATCCTATATGAGTAGGCTCCAGATGCTGTATTCAGAATTCTGATTGGTCAATCGTTTGGGTTAAAATCATGGTTTTTTAATGAAATATTTACTGGAAATTGTCAAAGCACTCCTTTAACAGCTTGGGGGATTTTAACCAAATTTGACTTTGATGATCCTACAATGCAAGAATCTGGACTTTCTATTTAGAATTTTGATTGGTTGATTTTTCCGGTGGCCAGCTGTTTAATGTAAAGATTCATGTATATTTAAATGCAAATGTTTCAAATGCTAATGATCCAGGTGAGCGTCACAGGCCCTTGGGCCTCTTGTTTCAAGAATCGACTTGCCTCTTACTTCAAAGATTGCGCATTCGTCTATGGATTAGGCCAGCCCAATTAATGTGTTTTTTAAAATGAAAATTCCCATCCAAAACACAAGATCGGAGATGGGGAAAAAAATAGCAATAATGCACAATTTCCAGCTCAGAAGTTTTAAGCTGTTGGAGTATTAATCCTTTCATCATGCTAATTGTCAAGATTGATCAGGAAAATCCAAAACGTTTTCTCACTGAGTGTCCATTTGTAGGCCAAAACAAAACTACTTTTGAAAATTTATCACTGGAATGGCTGGAGCCAGCCATTCCAGTGTTAAAATTTCAAAAGTAGTCTTCTCTTGGCCAGCAAAGAAAGTTCTCATAACCATTGCAAAGCAGTTTTGAGCGGCTTGGGCCATTAAAGGGTTAACAAAGCCACAGCGATACAAAAAATTGTGAGGAATTCTGAGTGATAAGGATTTTGCTGTGAAAAATTGCTAGATGTTAAGACTATTGAAAGTTAATGCCTTAACATTCCAGCATAATTATTTTTCTCGTTATTGAAAAATTAAAGCGATGCTAATCTCATCTCAAATGTTGTATTGCTCTGACAGAATATGGTTTATAGATTCCATATCATTCATATCCTGTCAGATTCCCTGATCTGTATCGCAATTATCTGTTGTAATATCGAGTAAATGTTGAACAGTGATCGACACCATTTTGTCTCCTCAAGTGATAGTGCGCGACATGATGTAAGCTCCAATGCATCACATTCTTTATTATGTAATGCTCAACCCATTGAATATTTCGAAACTAATTTGACTGGAAGTTGTTGCTGCCTATGGCAGCAACAACTTCCAATCAAATTGGTTTCAAAATATTCAACAGCTTAACTGTAGGATTGCTTTTATACCACATTGCCAAACTATAGCTGGCGCCTTTATGACTGAGCGTATATACCGAGGCAGACACACTGGGTTTTTTCTGATTGGTTGAAAAGTAAATCATAACAGCCATCGTAGGGGGTAGAAATGTACCAACATTTAACTACTAAATCCTGAATATCTTTCTTTAGCGGCGTGATAAAAAGCTTCCAATTATCCGGATAGTTTATGACCGGCGTGTTAGATCACTGAATAGCTATCAAGACATGGGATTAGTTATCCTTTAAGTTACACATATAGGAGGTGTTGTAAAACAAGAAAATCAATTAGTATGGCCTTACAAAGAAATGTCATGTAGTGTTTGTCCATTGATGTGTTATGTAAGTTCAGCATATCTGTACTATTGAGAAAATTTATTTTCGCAGATGTCCAACATATGGAAATTTACCAGATAGTTGCAGCCTGATTCCTGACCCATGGGACAGCTGTTGTCAGACGTTCCACTGCACTTTCAGACCTTCAGTTGTCACAGTCACGGGTAGTGGTCACAGCCTCCAACCAACACCATCTGGAAGTATGTAATACTGCTAGGATAACACAAACCCATTGAAAATATGGCTGGCTATGAAGAAATTCATTTCCATTTCAAATGTCATAATAGCGTTAGCGATTTAAATCACTGGAGACTACCTCGACAGGCTTTGCATTGATCCTTGAAAGATCTGTACTGTTTAATCCTTTCACTGATAAATTCCCGAAATCTCAAGTCTCGGGGCAAACAAATCATGAAAACTGTTGTGTATTGTGATATTAACCCTTTAACACTTGAATTTGTTCGAGAAAATTTCAATTATCTCATAGAAAATGTCTATTTGCAGACCAAGAGAAGACTATTTTTGAGAATTTACCATTGGAATGACTGGCTCGGATATCGAGCCAGTCATTCCAGTGGTAAATTTTCAAAAATAGTCTTCTCTTGGTCTGCAAATACACATTTCTCAAGACCACTGCATAAGTCGCTTTTGGGCTGATATGAGTGTTAAAGGGTTAATATGACTGGAAGCAATTACTGCCTTACTGCCTTAGGCAGCAATGTCTTCCAGTCATATTAATTTCAAGTTTTCAAAAGATTATGCTATACGTCATAAAGGTGTTTGAATTCAGAATTTGTTTTTGATGTCCCTGTCAATAAACACAGGTGGTTACTTAACCCTTTAATAGTGAAATTTGGTCAAGAAAATCTAAATATCTGCCTATTGAATGTCCATTTACAGGCTATGAGAAGACTGTTTTTGAAAATTTATCACTGGAATGACTGGCTCGGTTATCGAGCCAGGTTATCGAGCCAGTCATTCCAGTGGTAAATTTAAAAAACCTGTATTCGCTTGGGCTGTAAATGGACATTGCACAAGACCCTAACAGAGGCCGCTTTTGGTCGGCTTGACCATTAAAGGGTTAATAAAGTGAAGCCTGAATATCTAGAATCTAAATTTCAATAGGTAGGTAAATTGTTGAACGCTTCTGAACCTAATTTGACAGACTATAGAAGAAACAGCTCCCAGTCAAATTAGTTATCAAAAATATACAAGTTGAACATAATATTTATGAAATTCAGACTTTCAGGTGCAAACGGGTAATGAACTTACTTTCTACTTCGAATAATACTTACCAGATGTACTATTATGATAATATCTATTATCTAGTCTAGCTCAAAATAAACAATTAAAACTCCGCACTCTCCTGGTCCTGCCCATACTGTGTCCGGGAATACCATAGCCGCAGGTACCGAGTCAATTCCCAATCACAGTCAGATTCGTCTATTTTGCGCTTTTACAAGTCGCATGTTTTTGTCGTGCTCAAATTATTCTAATTTAAGCAGATTTAGCGTTGTTTCTAAGAAATCATCATTGGCTTCATGGAGGAGTTAGGGAAATCATCACAGGGGCAGGTTGTATCAATCTAGAATTTATACATTCATGCCATAATGACTGTTTGAAATTTCCTTAAATTGGCACATTGTTTTAGAATGTTAGCCATTGTTGGAGTCGCTTCTGTACCCGTTAACTTTTAGTTTAATTCGGGTACTCGGTTAATTTTCTCTTGCGACTCGGTTCCTCTAAAGATGGATGCGCCCTTGGCCAAGATGGCGGCGCCCATGAATTATGTCGTTCTTGCCTTGGTGTGTCTATGCACTCTGTTTATCGCCGATATTAGCTTTCGCTTCATTGTCGAGGGTGTTTGTAGCGATCGGCGATGTAGCCTTGGTTATTTAACGTAGTTAAAGGCTGAGTTGTGTGTTTTTAAAATTTTCACTCAAAAAAGTTTCAAATATTTCCTGCCTAAGAACTTGATTATCATTAATTTAAGAGAAAGTTAATGTGTTTAAGAAATCCTAACTATCAAGTCGATTGTGCGTATTGCTCGTCATCATTTGTCATGTGCAGCGTTTTAATTTTTCTCTGTGTTCGCAGAAACCGAAGAATCCGGATACGTTGTGCCAAAAGTGCAACCGGTTCATAAAACGGAAGTATTTGGGACATCACTGCGTGGCGTGCGCCCAGTGTAAGGTCAGGAGCCCTTGTGATGTGTGTGTGAAGTGGTCGTCGGCAATGGTGGCAGAGTTTGACAGGGATCGGCGTGCGAGACTGGAGAGGATCGCGAAGGATAAGGCAGCGAAGTTGCAGCAGGCGTCGTTGATGGGACTGGAAGGTCGGCTGAATGAGAGGATGGATTCAGCTCTGGGCGTATGGGCAGCCCAGTTCAAGGCAATGTTTGAATCATTGCAGTCCACGGTCCCGGTGACGCAAGCTGGTGCAGGACAACCATTAGGTGGTCCGGCTAGTTCTGCTGAGGGTCATGCACCTGCCCCTTCTCTGTCCTTGGCTCAAGAGCCAACGATAGAGGAGGAAGATTTGTTGTTAATGGAAGATTCCGGCATGCCGGATCTTTCGAAGACATCAATGCCCGGTACGTCCCAGGGGTTGCTCTCGGGATTAGTACGGGTTTGCCAGGCGGATGGTGATGTCGACGTTCCGTCAGGCATTTTCCATCCGCTATTTGTGCAACCGGAGGGGTCGGCGGAGCCGTGTTTTGCGGTTCTTGCTGGTATCCCGGCGGCGTTAGGTGCGGCTCCTATCGGAATGCCGTCGCCTGCCACAGGAAAAGCGGTCGTGGTCCCGACTCCCGTGCTGGAGCCGATGGACTGCGATGAATCCGGGTCTGGCGATTCGCTAGACACCGGTGCCGCTGGTAGTCGCGCTATGGATGCGCTCTGTCTTGTCAGAGACGTGTCGCATAGCGCTCAGCATGGATCGTCGGTGGCCCTCTCATCTAAGGGAGAGAGGGAGGATGAAAACGGGAGTTCGTTGATGGACGAGTCCGTTTTTTGCACCGAAGCTGAATGGGTGCAGGTCCTCGGGTGGATGACCAATCGTCTCGGGTTGGCATCTGATCTGGGATCTCAGCGCGATCCCGCGATGGAACGGATGTCAGAGCGAGCGGCTAGCGCTCTGTCAAGTGGCTCTTCTGCCATGCCGACACTCCCGTTGGACACGCAGACTTCCGACATGCTGGAAGTTGCGGCATACCGTCTGGTTCAGCCAGACTATGCGTTGCCAAAGGCCCCGAAAGGGATAAGGAGTAGGGTGCCTTTTCCGGAGCTGGCCTATCATCAGTACGCTCGGGTTCCACGGCTTTCCGTTGCTGAACGAGAGGCTCTGAATAGGCCGTTGGCTGGGAAAGCTAAGGGACGCTCGCGTCCTTTGGTTTCCCAGACCAACAAAGACCCGTTCAATGAGCTCACGCTCATTGAGGATGCGGCGAGGGCAGCCATGGCTGCGCTGTCGCACGGGTGTCCTGCAGGGTATGCTGGACTGCACGGCGGAGGGTGGACAGGTGCCAGAGGCTTCTCCCGGCGTTGTTCGGGACACCATGCGCCTGTCTCAGGATTCCCTCGCCAGGGTGATCACTAGGACATTGGCAGAGCGACGGAGAATGGTTCTCGATTGTGTAGAACCAGGACCAGAGATGAGGGCTGCATTTTCTTCTGCGCCTTTCATAGGTCCAGGCTTGTTCGGCGGCTCGGCACGACAAGCTCTCTCCAAAGTCGCTTCAATGGTTGCAGAGCAGGAGGTAGTCGGCAAGTCGTGGAAATCGACTAAGAGGACACAGCCGCAGCAGTCCTACAAGCAACATCGCCAGGAGCAGCAACGACAGCGTCCTAGATCGCCCTTCCGTCCTTCCGGCCGTGATGCCCATAGGCCATCCGGATCACAAGAACCTGGCCGTTCATCCTCACACAAGTCTTCTAATAAGAGGCCGTATGAGGAAGACAGGAAGGGTGGCGGTTCGGGCTGCGGCGGCTACCGTAAGGATAGCCGTGGCGGCGGTTCCGGACCGTCGTACTACAAGAAACCGAGGGGCGGCCGTGGGGCTCGCTCCTGACGGGTTTCCGGTGGAATCAGTACCGGTGACTTTGGAGGCGAATGGAGTCGAGAATCTTCACCCAAGCGACTTAGCGTCTTATCGGCCAATCTTGACCGACAACTGTGTGCAGATTCCGTCCGTCGGAGGCAGACTTCAATTATTCCTAAACCAATGGGAACAGGTCGTGCGCGACTGTTTAGTTTGTCAGTGGATAAGAAACGGCTACGATCCGGACTGGCTCATCCATCAATCGTTAGTTCCATTAACCTCGACTCCAATATGGACTCCTGTTCCAAGGGAATCAGATCGTCTAGACGCCATTCGGTCAGAAATAGAATCTCTTCATCAGAAGGCCATTCATCTAGTCAAAGATCAGTCTTCACTGGGCTTCTATTCGATCATGTTGCTCGTTCCGAAGTGTACCGGAGGATGGAGACCAATCCTCAATCTCAAACCGTTGAACAAGTTTATTCTTTCTCCCAAATTTCAGATGGAGACGGTAGCAGCAGTAATGACAGGGCTGAGGAAAGGCATGTGGGGAGTGTCGATAGATCTGAAGGATGCATATTTTCATATTCCAATGTCAATTCCTTTTCAGAAGTACCTTCGCTTTGCATTCCAAGACAATGTTTGGGAATTCAATGCTCTCCCGTTCGGCCTGACCACAGCTCCGAGGGTCTTCATCAAGGTGGTTCTCGCCATGACTTCTTTACTTCGCAGGAGAAACATAGCTGTTCACACGTACATAGATGACTGGCTGCTAAAGGCGGGGAATCCAGTCACTCTGCGCAGCAATCTGCAGGTAGTCCTAGCCTTATTAAAGGATCTAGGGTGGATTGTGAATCTAGAAAAATCAGAACTGACTCCATCCCAGGAGTTTGTTTATCTGGGAATCTTTTTCAATCTCAGGGACGGCGTAGCTTTTCCGACGGAGAGCAGAGTCAAAAGCCTGATTGCAGTTTTGGAGTCGGTTTCTCTAGGAGCCTATCTGATGGCGCGCCAGTTTCTCAGGATACTGGGGTTACTAGTATCTCTGGAGAAGGTGGTTCCATATGCGGCACTCAGGCGCAGGCCAATTCAGATGTATCTAATGTCATTCTGGTCTCAGAAAACGGATCCGTTATCTCTGAGGATACCAGTCAAAGAACCATTGATATTCCACCTTCAGTGGTGGTTATCCGAACAGAATCTCCTGCGAGGTGTTCCTCTACAACCTCCTCAACCTCAGATGTCCATCTTCACGGATGCATCGTTGACGGGTTGGGGAGCGGTATTGGACAGTCAGTCAGTGTCCGGGGAATGGGATCGGACCAATGCGCAGAAACATATCAATGTGCTCGAACTATTAGCAGTGGTATTTGCACTACGAAAGTTCGAGAGTCTAATTCAAGACAAAGTTGTCCTAATAAGGACAGACAACTCAACAGTGGTGTCTTATTTGAACCGCCAGGGCGGGACGAGATCACCAGAGTTGTGTATGATGGTTTGGAACCTTCTGCTCTGGTGCCAAGAGAGGAATATTATTCTTCGGGCAGCACACATTCCAGGAAGATTGAACATCCTAGCGGATGCTCTCAGTCGAAGGACGGTTTGTCATCCGACGGAATGGCAGCTCAACCAATCGGTAGCGGAGGTTCTATTCAAACACTGGGGCAAGCCAAATGTCAACCTGTTTGCTATGAATCAAAACGCAAAGATGGTCACTTACGTGTCACCGATCCCGGACCCGCTAGCCTTAGCAGTAGACGCACTGGCGATAAGTTGGGAGGGAATGTACGCATATGCGTACCCTCCAACAATTCTCATCCCGAAAGTTCTGGCAAAGATAAGAGAGGGGATGTGCCAAGTACTACTGATCGCCCCGTATTGGCCAGGCCGATCAGGGTTTACGGATCTGCTGGACTTTCTGGTCTGCAATCCAATCTCTCTGCCAGACGCAAGAGATCTAATCTCTCAGAACAAGGGTCTGTACCTCCACGACAGACCAGAAATGTTCAGATTGACTGCATGGATGTTGTCAAGCAGCGTGCAATTGAGGGTGGCTTTTCTGAGCAAGCAGCGAAGTTTGTTGCTTCAGCCAGAAGAGTTTCAACCACAAAGACATATAATTATAGAATCAACAAATTTGCACAGTGGTGTGAGAGAAGAGATATTGATCCCTTTTCTGCATCTGTTCAACACGTAGCAGATTTTATCTGTCATTTATACGAAGTTGACAAACTTGTACCTTCTACCCTAGCAGCATATAAGTCTGTATTAGCTTCAGTCATTCCCAGTCTCACTATTGAAGGAGTGGAGAATGACACCTTGAATGAAGTTATCAAAGGAATGAGCAATCTGCGACCTAGACAGCCAATTCCTATCCCATCATGGAATCTATATCTTGTTCTACAGGTTTTAGGACAGGCTCCTTTTGAACCGATTAGATCTATTGATATTAAACTGTTAACTATTAAATCAGTTTTCTTGGTTGCAGCAGCGTCGGCGAGAAGGAGAAGCGAAATTCATGTGCTTTCTGCCGAACAAGACCGTTTTGTCGTCACGGGTGAAGGTTTAAGACTACTTCCGCGTCTTTGTTTCCTGGCAAAGAATCAGTCACTTAAATATCCAAGACAGCCGATCAATTTGCCAAGTTTAACTAGACATGACCCAAACTCTTCTGTTTGGTGTCCTGTCAGATGTCTTAAAATGTATAAGAAACGTACTAATGAGTGGAGAGACGACCCGAAATCTCTGTGGTTATGTCTCAAAGCTCCAGTTACGTGCCTCGAAAGATACTATTTCTCGTTGGATAGTTGACGCTATTAAGATGTCACACAAAATCGCTACAGGAAAGCAAATTGATCATGCGAATGCCCATCAGGTCCGATCACTAGCAGCATCATCGGCCCTTTATACGGGTGTCTCATTAGAGGAGGTGATGTCTGTAGCAAAATGGCATGCCGAGTCGTCATTCACTGATTTCTACCTTCGCGACATCTCCAGCTCACTTAATCCGGTAGCCGTCGCCAATCTGTCGAACTTAAACTAAGCCACGTCCGACCACTACTTCGCACACATCACTAAAGTCTTCCGCCTACACTGAACAAACGCTATGCACATGACTGAGTACGTCCGTGGATTGGGCCGAGCTCCTGTGATGATCAAGAAAAGATCAAGCACTCAAAATGGTGAGTGTTTACATTAATTAAGTGACTATAAATATGTTTACTTACAGTCGAAATACCAGACTGCTTAGGTAAATAGTCTGGTACAAGAGTATTCTTATCCTATCAACCAGACATTAGACTCAATCCAATTTGAAAATCTTGTCGATATACTGATATTTTTTCAAAGTTAGAAGTTGTAGTAGCTTCTTTGCACTCTACTGGACTGCCCTAGCTGAGGCTTGGGGCTGACACGGGTCTGGTGGGTGTTGCATCCCCAGTGACAGCCCTCTGAATTTTGTGCGGACAAAAGAGGGGGGGGGGGGGGGGAGCGCGGTCTAGACCATGGAAGTTTAGCACTCTATGAGTCAGATAGCAGAACCCAAGCGTATGCCAGGGTTTTAGTCTCTTCACAACCTTCTCTGTTGGATGGTAGTTGAGTGCTGGTTCGAGCCTCACCTCCCACCGGCATTTTCTGGCTGTCGAAATCCGGAGTTTATCATAATAGTACATCTGGTAAGTATTATTCGAAGTAGAATCAAAAAAGCATCCGCTTTTGTTTCTACGAGAATTCTTAATACTTACCAGATGTACTATGGCCCTGCCTCAGCCGCCCCGCTGAGGTGAGGCTGAGCTGCTTTCGCAGTTTGCCAAGGCGAACATAAGACGAATCTGACTGTAATTGGGAATTGACTCGGTACCTGCAGCTATGGTATTCCCGGACACAGTATGGGCAGGACCAGGAGAGTGCGGAGTTTTAATTGTTTATTTTGAGCTAGACTAGATAATAGATATTATCATAATAGTACATCTGGTAAGTATTAAGAATTCTCGTAGAAACAAAAGCGGATGCTTTTTTGATGCTATAGGATATAGTTATTGGTGTCACATGATGGTGGTTTCTTAAGATAGATGGTTTTATATAACACCCTATCTTAAAGAACTGCTTTGTTTTCACACTAAGAGCAGGTTTCCGTTATATAATTGAGGAATCCATTTGCTCAGACAGTCGTATGATGTCATAATCAACTATGTCACATGTAGAATTAATTACATCATTAATGACCAGATTTAGTCCATCACAAACGTTTAATAGTCTGACAAGTTGTATGAATTGTATGTCTTTAGTATTTAATAGATATTCTGTTGAACATTGTGAAACTAATTTGACTGGGAAGCAACTGCGCCCAGTCAAATGAGTTTCACAATGTTCAACAGCTTACCTGTATACATGTAGTTTTCTGGAAATTGAGATTCAGAGAGTAGAGGGATCGATTGATCCCAACACGGACAAAGTGTGCATGGAGCGTAGTTAGAGATGGGCGGGGCATAGCTAAAACTGGATTCATTAATTCTATAGATGTTTAAAGCTTTATTTTGTAAGCCTGTATTTAAGCTAATGATGGTGTAATCATGTCTATTTTATCTCCTCATCTCTCAGGTGTGTGCCAATATAACGGTCAGTCTTACAGTGCTGGACAGGTGTGGTACGATGGATGTGACTTTAAGTGTACATGTTTTAATCCAGTTGGGTCCGGTGATTATAGCTACAAATGTGTCAGCAGGTATGTGTCATTGCCAACAACTATGTGCGTGTGTGTGCATACATGTGCGTGCGTGCGTGTGTTTACTGTACAGTGCGGTAATAACATAACTAAAAATGAAGCGGAAACGAAACATAAGTGAGACAGGTATTAGACTCCATGCATATGTAGTTGCACCATGTTTGGACACAAACGGATATAAATTTCTTTCCTTCGAAACAAAAATATTTTCTGATGGGTCAAGAATTTTATTTGCATTTATTTTGTTCTGACCTTAAAGGCAGGTGTTTGCTATGAACAAGGCTGACTGCATTTAAATTCTTATTAATGTTGAATTTCAGATGTGCATCATTTCATACGGTTCCAACTGAATGTACATTTGTTGAGGATCCCGTTGATCCCGCCTGCTGCACTGTGCCGAGGTGTCCAATCTCTGTGTATAATATGACAGGAGAGGTCATCATACCGATATCTATCCCAACCAGCTTTACAGCTTCGCCTTCTGGGGGAGGAGGAGGAGGAGGATCAGTTAATATTGGTAATGTTTGTTTGTATTTATTTTTTGTCAAGCCCTACGCGAAGCTTACAATGTGTTAACAGATTAATTTAAATCAATGCTAATCTCATCTCAAATGTTGTATTGCACCGATAGATTATGGTTTATGGATTCCATATCATTCATATCATGTCGCATTTCCATAAATCTATCACAATTATCTGCGTTGTAATATCGCGTATATGTTGAATAGTGATCGCCACCATTTTCTCTCCTCAAATGAGTGTGTGATGTCATGTAAGTGCCTTCTTTATTATGTAATACTCGTCCAGTTAAATAATTTGAAACTAATTTGACAGGAAGTTGTTGCTGCCATAGGCAGAATAGAATATTCAAAATATTCAACAGTTTACCTGTTACGATTGCTTTTGTATGACATTGGCAAACTATAGCTGGTACCTCTATTACTCGGTATAGGGTCTATATACCAAGGCAGACACACTAGTTTTTTTTATGATCGGTTGAAAAGTAAATCATGACAGCCATCATAGCCTGTAGAAATCTATCAACATTTAGCTACTAAAGCCTGAATATCTTTCGTCGTCGGCATGATAAAAAGCTAAAATATCAGGGATGGGTTATGGTGGCAAATTCTATCATATGAATGGTTAGTATAAGATAAGGTGAGAGTTCCTTTAAATGGTGTGCTTTATTTGATATTGTAAGCGGGTTGACGTGTGAGTTTCTGTGCTTGCATTTGGCGGTAAACATAGCAGCTAATTGAGGAATCCAGTTTGTCTATCAATCATATGATGTCATAATCAACAACATCACATGTAGGCTGACGTCGTAACCAATTACATCATGAATGACACGATTTAGTCTGTCATAAATGCTTAATTGTCTGTCAAGTTGTACAAATTGTATGTTTGCTATTTAATAAACATTCTTTGGAATATTTTGAAGCTAATTTGACTGGCCGCTGGCGCTGTTGCTGCCTATGGCAGCAACAGCACTCAGTCAAATTAGTTTCAACGCAGCTTCTGAGAGTGCAGAGATCGATTGATCCAAACACAAGCAAAGCAAGGGTGGAGCTTAGCTAGAGATTAAGCATTTATGACAGACTAAATCATGTCATTCATGATGTAATTTATTATGACATCACCCTGCATGTGACTTTGTTGATTATGACTTCATCGGATTCCTCTATTACCTGTATAAACAGTTACCATGGATGTGTTTCCTAGGTTACTGCGCTTATGGTGATGACCAGCACTATCGACAGGGTGAGGTTTGGGAGGTGGGATGCCAGTATTACTGTGAATGCGTCGATGAAAGAACAGGAAATTATCGCTGTCGAGAAAGGTATTACTTAAAAGAAAGTGTTTTCTAGAGGAACTTATGTATGTTTATTGTAACATGAACGGTACTGTTATTCGCATAATTAACTTAACTGGCTTGAAAAGCCAATGGGCCTTTCCAGGTTATCCATCCAACATATGATGTCATATTCAACTATATGACATGTAGGATGATGTCATAATCAATGATGTCATGAATGACGTAGATAAGTGTTACGATCGGATAGTTGAAGACGAACTAAGCGTTGTCGTACGAATTGTAAGTCTTTCGTATTTAATAGATATTCTATTGAATATTTTGAAGTTAATTTGACTGGGCGCTGTTGCTGCCTATGGCAGCAACTGTGCCCAGTCAAATTAGTTTCAAAATATTCATAGTTAGATGGCTGCGTAGGACCCAGCGGGACACCCTGCGTGACGTCGGTTTTAGAGTTGAACCTCAAAGTGCATCCCTAGAAAAGTGCAAAATCACTTGTTGCCACTTTCTACTTCGAATAATACTTACCAGATGTACTATTATGATAATGTCTATTATCTAGTCTAGGTCAAAATAAACAATTAAAACTCCGCACTCTCCTGGTCCTGCCCATACTGTGTCCGGGAATACCATAGCCGCAGGTACCGAGTCCATTCCCAATCACAGTCAGATTCGTCTATTTTGCGCTTGTTTCAAGTCGCATGTGTTTAGAGTGTCATTTAATTGATAAATTAAGCAGTTTTAGCGCGTGTTTGTGAAAACCATCGCTGGACTAATGGAGGAACTTGGAAAATCATCACAGGGGCAGGTTGTATCAATCTAGAATTTATACATTCGTGCCATAATGACTGTTTGAAATTTCCTTAAATTGGCACATTGCTTTATAATGGTAGCCATTGTTGGAGTCGCTTCTGTACCCGTTAACTTTTAGTTTTAATTCGGGTACTTGGTTAATTTCTCTTGCGACTCGGTTCCTCTAAGATGGATGCGTCCTTAGCCAAGATGGCGGCGCCCATGTAATATGTCGTTATTGGCTTGGTGTATCCAGGCACTCTGTTATCGCCGATTTTAGCTCTCGCTTCATTGTCGAGGGTGTTTGTAGTGATCGGCGAGGTTTTCTTGGTTATTTAACGCTAGTTAAAGGCTGAGTTGTGTTTTGTAAAATTTTCACTCAAAAAAAGTTTCAAATATTTCCTGCCTAAGACTTGTTATCATTAATTTAAGAGAAAGTTAATGTGTTTAAGAAATCTTAACTATCAAGTCTATTGTGCGTATTGCTCGTCATCACTTGTCATGTGCAGCGTTTTAATTCTCCTCTGTGTTCGCAGAAACCGAAGAACCCGGACACGTTGTGCCAGAAGTGTAACAGGTTCATGAAACGGAAGTATCTTGGACATCACTGTGTGGCGTGTGCGAGGTGTAAGGTCGGCAGTCCGTGTGATGTGTGCGCCAAGTGGTCGTCGGCAATGGTGGCTGAGTTTGACAGGGATCGACGGGCGAGGCTGGAGCGCATAGAGAAGGATAAGACAGTGAAGCGTCAGCAGGCGTCGTTGGTTGGACTGGAAGGTCGGCTGAATGAGAGGATGGATTCAGCACTGGGCGTATGGGCGGCCCAGTTCAAGGCCATGTTTGATTCATTACAGTCCACGGGTCCGGTGAGGCAAGCTGGTGCAGGGCAACCATTAGGTGGTCCGGCTAGTTTTGCTGAGGGCCATGCACCTGACCTTTCTCTGTCCTCGGCTCAAGAGCCGTCGGTAGAGGAAGAAGAATTCCTGTTGATGGAAGATTCCGGCATGCCGGATCTTTCAATGTCGGCAATGCCGAGTACGTCCCAGGGGTCTCCCTCGGGATTTGTACGGGTTTGCCAGGCGGATGGTGATGTCGACGTTCCGTCGGGCATTTTTCATCCGTCACTTGTGCAACCGGATATGCCGGCGGAGCCGTGGTTTGCGGTTCCGACGGCTATCCCGACGGCGTTGGGTGCGGCTCCTATCGGAGTTACCGTGCCAGCCGTGATTGAGGCGGTCGTAGTCCCGGATCCCGTGTTGGAGCCGATGGACTGCGGAGAATCCGTATCCGACAGTTCGTTGGATACCGGTGCCGCTGGTAGTCGCGCTACGGATGCGCTCTGTCCTGGCAGAGACGTTTATCGTAGCGCTCAGCATGGATCGTCGGTGGCCCTCTCATCTAAGGGAGAGAGGGAAGATGAAAACGGAAGTTCTTTAATGGACGATTCCGCTTTCTGCGCCGAGGCTGAATGGGTGCAGGTCCTTGGATGGATGACCAATCGTCTCGGGTTGGCATCAGATCTAGGATCTCAGCGCGATCCGGCGATGGAGCGGATGTCAGAGCGTGCGGCTAGTGCTCTGTCCAGTGGCTCTTCGGCCATGCCTACACTCCCCTTGGACACGCAGACTTCTGACATGTTGGAAGTTGCGGCATATCGTCTGGTTCAGCCAGACTATGCATTGCCCAAGGCCCCGAAGGGGATAAGGAGTAGGGTCCGTTTTCCGGAGCAGGCCTATCATCAATACGCCAGGGTTCCACGGCTTTCCGTTGCGGAACGTGAGGCGCTGAATAGGCCGTTGGCTGGGAAGGCCAAGGGGCGGTCACGTCCCTTGGTTTCCCAGACCAACAAAGACCCGTTTAATGAGCTCACGCTCATTGAGGATGCGGCTAGGGCAGCCATGGCTGCGCTGTCGCACGGGTGTACCGTCCTGCAGGGTATGCTGGACTGCACGGCGGAAGGCGGACAGGTGCCAGAGGCTGCTCCCGGAGTTGTTCGGGACACCATGCGCCTGTCTCAGGATTGCCTGGCCAGGGTGATCACAAGAACTTTAGCAGAGCGGCGGAGAATGGTTCTCGATTGTGTGGAACCAGGACCGGGGACCGGAAATGAGGGCAGCGTTATCTTCTGCGCCTTTCATTGGTCCAGGCTTGTTCGGCGGCTCGGCACGACAAGCGCTTTCTAAAGTTGCATCGATGGTGGCGGAGCAAGAGGTGGTCGGCAAGTCGTGGAAGTCGACCAAGAGGACTCAGCCGCAACAGTCCTACCGTCAACACAGACAGGACCAGCAGAGGCAGCGTCCTAGATCGCCCTTCCGTCCTTCTGCCCGTGATGCCCATAGGCCATCCGGAGCACAAGGGCCTGGCCGTTCGTCCACATACAAGCCCTCTAGTAAGAGGCCGTATGAGGACGACAGGAAGGGTGGCGGTTCGGGCCGTGGCGGCTACCGTAAGGATAGTCGCGGCGGCGGTTCCGGACCGTCATACCACAAGAAGCCGCGGGGCGGCCGTGGGGCTCGTTCCTGACGGGTTTCCGGCGGAATCAATACCGGCGGCTTTGGAAACAAATGGAGTCGAGAATCTTCACCCAAGCGATGTAGCGTCTTGTCGGCTAATCTCGACCGACAACTGTGTGCAGATTCCTTCCGTCGGAGGCAGACTTCAGCTATTCCTAAGCCAATGGGAACAGGTCGTGCGCGACTATTTAGTCTGTCAGTGGATAAGAAACGGCTACGATCCGGACTGGCTCATCCATCAATCGTTAGTTCCGTTAACCTCGACTCCAATATGGACTCCTATTCCAAGGGAATTAGACCGTCTAGTTGCCATTCAGTCAGAGATAGAATCGCTTCGTCTGAAGAAGGCGATTCACCTGGTAGCCGATCAGTCATCACTGGGCTTCTATTCGATTATGTTCCTAGTTCCGAAGCGTACCGGAGGGTGGAGACCAATTCTCAATCTCAAACCGTTGAACAAATTTATTCTTTCTCCCAGGTTTCAGATGGAGACGGTAGCAGCTGTGATGACAGGGCTCAGGAAAGGCATGTGGGCGGTATCAATAGATCTGAAGGATGCTTATTTTCATATTCCAATGTCAATTCCCTTTCAGAAGTACCTGCGATTTGCATTCCAAGACAATGTTTGGGAATTCAATGCTCTTCCATTCGGCCTGACCACGGCTCCGAGGGTCTTCACCAAGGTGGTTCTCGCCATGACTTCTTTACTTCGCAGGAGAAACATAGCTGTTCACACTTACATAGACGACTGGCTGCTAAAGGCGGGGAATCCAGTCACTCTGCGCAGCAATCTGAAGGTAGTCCTAGACTTATTGAAGAAGCTAGGATGGATTGTGAATCTAGAGAAATCAGAACTGACTCCATCCCAGGAGTTTGTTTATCTGGGAATTTTTTTCAATCTCAGGGACGGCGTAGCTTTTCCGGCGGAGAGCAGAGTCAGAAGCCTGATTGCAGTATTGGAGTCAGTTTCTCTAGGAGCCTATCTGACGGCACGTCAATTTCTCAGAATACTCGGTTTGCTAGTATCTCTGGAGAAGGTGGTGCCATATGCGGCGCTCAGGCGCAGGCCGATTCAGATGTATTTGATGTCGTTCTGGTCACAGAGAACAGATCCGTTATCTCTGAGAATACCAGTAAAAGAACCATTGATATACCACCTTCAGTGGTGGTTGTCGGAACAGAATCTCCTGCGAGGTGTTCCTCTACAACCTCCTCAACCTCAGATGTCCATGTTCACGGATGCATCGTTGACAGGTTGGGGAGCGGTATTGGACAATCAGTCAGTGTCCGGGGAATGGGATCGGACCAATGCGCAGAAACATATCAATGTACTCGAGCTATTAGCGGTGGTATTAGCACTGCAGAAGTTCGAGGGTCGAGTTCAAGACAAAATTGTCCTGGTAAGGACAGACAACTCAACAGTGGTGTCTTATTTAAACCGCCAAGGCGGGACAAGATCACCGGAGTTGTGTATGATGGTTTGGAACCTTCTGCTGTGGTGCCAAGAGAGGAATATTATTCTTCGGGCAGCACACATTCCAGGAAGATTGAACATCTTAGCGGATGCTCTCAGTCGAAGGACGGTTTGTCGTCCGACGGAATGGCAGCTCAACCAAGTGGTAGCAGAGGTTCTATTCAAACAATGGGGCAAGCCGAATGTCGACCTATTTGCGATGAAGACAAACGCAAAGATGGTCACGTACGTGTCACCGATCCCGGACCCGTTGGCTCTAGCAGTAGACGCACTGGCGATAAGTTGGAAGGGAATGTACGCGTATGCGTATCCTCCAACAATTCTCATCCCGAAAGTTCTGGCAAAGATAAGAGAGGGGATGTGCCAAGTACTACTGATCGCTCCTTATTGGCCAGGCCGATCATGGTTTACGGATCTGCTGGACCTTCTGGTCTGCAGTCCAATCCCTCTTCCAGACACAAGAGATGTAATCTCTCAGAACAAGGGTCTGTACCTTCACGACAGACCAGAAATGTTCAAATTGACTGCATGGATGTTGTCAAGCAGCGTGCAATTGAGGGTGGCTTTTCTGAGCAAGCAGCGAAGTTTGTTGCTTCGGCCAGAAGAGTTTCTACCACAAAAACATATAATTATAGAATCAACAAATTTGCACAGTGGTGTGAGAGAAGAGATATTGATCCCTTTTCTGCATCTGTTCAACACGTAGCAGATTTTATCTGTCATTTATACGAAGTTGACAAACTTGTACCTTCTACCCTAGCAGCATATAAGTCTGCATTAGCTTCTGTCATTCCTAGTCTCACCGTTGGGGGAGTAGAGAATGACACCTTGAATGAAGTTATTAAAGGAATGAGCAATCTGCGACCTAGACAGCCAATTCCTATCCCATCATGGAATCTATCTCTTGTTCTACAGGTTTTAGGGCATGCTCCCTTTGAACCGATTAGAACTATTGACATTAAACTGTTAACTATTAAATCAGTTTTCTTGGTTGCAGCAGCGTCGGCGAGAAGGAGAAGCGAGATCCATGCGCTTTCTGCCGAACAAGACCGTTTTGTCGTCACGGGTGAAGGTTTAAGATTACTTCCACGTCTTTGTTTCCTGGCAAAGAATCAGTCACTTAAATATCCAGGACAGCCGATCAATTTGCCAAGTTTAACTAGACATGACCCAAATTCTTGTGCTTGGTGTCCTGTCAGATGTCTAAAGATGTATAAGAAACGTACTTCTGAGTGGAGAGACGACCCGAAATCTCTGTGGTTATGTCTCAAAGCTCCCCATTTACGTGCTTCGAAAGATACTATTTCTCGTTGGATAGTTGACGCTATTCAGATGTCGCACAAGATCGCTACAGGAAAGCAGATTGATCGTGCGAATGCCCATGAGGTCCGAGCACTAGCAGCATCATCGGCCCTTTATAAGGGTGTCTCTTTAGAGCAGGTGATGTCTGTAGCACAATGGCATGCCGAGTCGTCATTCACTGATTTCTACCTTCGAGACATCTCCAGCACACTTAATCCAGTAGCCGTCGCCAATCTGTCGAACCTAAACTAAGCCACGTCCGACCACTACTTCGCACACATCACAAAGGACTTCCGCCTACACTGACCAAGCGCTATGCACATGACTGAGTACGACCGTGGATTGGGCCTAGCTCCTGTGATGATCAATACAGATCGACCACTCAAAAATGGTGAGTGTTTACATTAATTAAGTGACTATAAATATATTTACTTCCAGTCGAAATACCAGACTGAGTAAGTGAATAGTCTGGTACAAGAGTATATTTATCCTCTCATACAGACATGAGACTCATTCCAATTTGAAAATCTAATCGATATACTGATAGTTTTTTTCAAAGATTTGAAGTTGTAGTAGCTTCTTTGCACTCTACTGGACTGCCCTAGCTGAGACTTGGGGCTGACACGGGTCTGGTGGGTGTTGCATCCCCATGGACATCCCTCTGGTTTTGTGCGGACAAAAGAGGGGGGGGGAGCGCGGTCTAGACCATGGAAGTTTAGCACTCTATGAGTCAGATAGCAGAACCCAAGCGTATGCCAGGGTTTTAGTCTCTTCACAACCTTCTCTGTTGGATGGTTGATGAGTGCTGGTTCGAGCCTCACCTCCTCCCACCGGCATTTCCTGGCTGTCGAAATCCGGAGTTTATCATAATAGTACATCTGGTAAGTATTATTCGAAGTAGAATCAAAAAAGCATCCGCTTTTGTTTCTACGAGAATTCTTAATACTTACCAGATGTACTATGGCCCTGCCTCAGCCGCCCCGCTGAGGTGAGGCTGAGCTGCTTTCGCAGTTTGCCAAGGCAAACATAAGACGAATCTGACTGTGATTGGGAATGGACTCGGTACCTGCGGCTATGGTATTCCCGGACACAGTATGGGCAGGACCAGGAGAGTGCGGAGTTTTAATTGTTTATTTTGACCTAGACTAGATAATAGACATTATCATAATAGTACATCTGGTAAGTATTAAGAATTCTCGTAGAAACAAAAGCGGATGCTTTTTTGATTCAAAATGGTGTCCATTATGTCCGCCTTCTTGAATTTAAATGGCTGCCATTTCCCTTGAATTCACAATATAATATTCACAAAGAACTCCACTCAGACACAATATTTCATAATTTTCGTGCTAGATATGGTGGAAATGTTTTCAAGCCAGTTGTCCACTTACGTCATTAACAGTAAACATATAAATTCATCCCACGCCAATTGTGCATCCGTCTGTTTGTCCATCTGTCCACATACCCACCCATAAATATTCATTTCAGAACGATAACTCTACTAATACTGTGTGGTTTCGCTTCAAATTTGGTATGTTAATATCTCATGGGAATGGGTTGCTTTGGATTGCATTTCATCAAAATTCATTCATATTTGCATTAACATATCCTCGGAGACCCTTATAAGTTAAATTGTCAGGGGATTCCACATCCCACCCATCCCCCTTCATTTCCCACCCCATGTCCAGCCCGGTATCAGTCCCTTAAAAATTTTGAATTTGCGGCCATGAAAGTCTGTGAACGGTCCTGCAAGAGTGGACGACAGAACATTCTAAAAACATAATCAGCAAATGCGTGACTGCCTAAAGAAGACACTATATGTGAATCTATACATTCTCACATTGCTGTATAATATGCTGGCGTACATTATGTCTGCAACAACAAGGACGACTGTTAATGTGACTGATAGAGTAGCAGATTGTCGGGTGCTATAGAGAAGGATCCTAATTCTTGAACAAGTGATTATATTTTGTGCATCAAATGGAAAGATTGTTACACCAAAGAGTTTAGCATCAGCCTGGACAGTTTGGCAGTTTACAGGTTCTGCAGACATTATACAAGTGTTGTTCAACAGACTTGGTCATGGTGTATCTAACGTAATAATCTGAGAAGCAGTCACAGCAATTACAGAGAAAGCAAGCAGTGCTGAGAATTTATTCCCGCAGTCATTATCATCAAGTGTGCCACTTACCATTGCATTTGATAACACATCAATGAAGAGACTGGTGGTGGCACCTTCCGTGGTAGTAATAGGTGTATAATTCAGCAAAATAATTCTAATGTACTGAAAACTGATCAACTATCTATGTCGTGCAGAACATGGCTGCTTAAAATCATGTCACAGTGACATTCGGTCTAACCATGCTGGAAAAAGTATTCCTCCTACATGATACAGCAACAATATCTATTCTTGGTCAAAAGGAATTTCAACTTTGGACAGCCTTTTCCTAGTGTAATATGAATTTAAGTTCCATCGTATGAAGAAACAGTTGCCTCAGGCTTCAACCATAGTACTTCTATTATCTGCGAAAAAGCATTAGTATAACACATTCCAGTGACATATCGTTCACCAACATAAATATCAGACATCTACTAAATGTTTTGCAGACATAATAAAATCTGCAAAAAAGCTAAATCTAGATCTTATAATGGTAGTCAGTGATTTTGCAATATATTGCGAGGTGTGGGTGGAGCTTAGCTCTAGTGATGGGCGGGGCATAGCTAAAAATGGAAAGGTCCATTCTGACAGTCACCAATGTTGCAAGACTCTGAAGCACTTTCAGTGACGATAACCATAGACCTATGTCCAAGTTTTGTGACTCATTTTGCTATATGTGTGATTTGTTACTCAATCTTATCAGATCATCAGAGCCACCATCTAGATCCTGTACCTGGAATATATTCGCAGAATAATGTTTGCTTATGGAGACCACAATTATTCCAGGCATATGCCATACTACTGGACTCTAATTTTTTAGTTGCCCAGATTAAATATTTAGTAAATGGTTGATTTGCAGCTCAACTCAGTGCTTCCAAAAGGCTTGGCAAAGTTCTACTGGAATATGTTGTTGAAAAGCAAACAGTACAATGAAAGTTAAAGGTGGTATTGTTAAATCCAGCCGAAACACGGTAGGTGGATATTGTCACAGCATATTGGAAGCAGCATGGCTTTTAAAGGCCATGGACTGGCTGGTAACACTATTTGTGAAAGTGGTTCTGCTGATAATGACCAGACTCCCTCCTGAATGAAACATGGTGAGCATGATGTGGATCAAATTATTCAATTGTGCATGGATTGGGGTGTAAATCTCGAGCACCATCAAGTACCATAAGTATATTGAGCTCTGACCAGTTTCGAATTTGATGACACCCCAAAAGACACGCTAGTTCGTGATGGAGAAATATGTGAGCAGGCAGCGAGATCATTCATTGCCAATCGCATACACTCTGTAGAGAAAGACTTCGAGGCCCCAATAAAGAAGGAAGTGAGCAATTAATGAAACCAAAAAGCCAATATTACAATTCATAGTCGCGAAATGGTAGGAAAAATAGTTCGGAAACTATTTGTTCGCATGACTATCATTGAGCAAAGCTGAAAACTGGACATGAAAGAAGACATGAAATATCTGTTTAGTCAAGTTCCACCCTCATTGACTACAGTATATCAGGTGGATTTATTTACGTGACACTAAAGTCAGTTTTAGCTGATGTATTGGGGAAATAGCAAAGGACCGCGGAACAAATGTACATAGTGACTGTGTGATCTTTGATGCTGTAGCCATGCTTCGCAGCTTGACTCATATTCCATGAACATGGAGCGAGGTTACTGCACGGATATTCCAAAGTTACTCAGTACCACATTACAGGTCAGAAACCAACTGGGATGATTTTGTCGATGATGTCCATTTCTATCAAACGTAGTCAGCGTAATAGTGATGTAGAAATGATCAAGACCAAAAGACACCACAAAGTATATTGCTACTCTATCAGGAAAGAAGCTCTGTGACTCCTTCTTCTTCTTTTTGAGCGGTGGTATCACACTTGGAGAGCCGTTCTCAAGATGAAATCTGTGGTTTTCTGCAGTTCTTCCACAGGCCCATACAGCTTTTCAAGAAAAGAGGTTGACAAAGGCCAGATCTCTTCTCTCAGCAGCTGATACATACTGCAACTTGAAGTATGTGCTCTGTGGTCTGTTCTGCTTCTCCACAAGGACAAGCGGGCGATGTCGTAAGGTGGAACCGCCTGTACATGTGTTGGTTTAGTCTGTTGTGTCCAGTTCTGAGACAAAAAATGGTCACTTGCTCTGGCCTCGAGAGATAATGGTAAGCATCTTCTGATTGAGGTGTTCTATAGAGTGACTTGATGATAGTCTTCATCTCTGTATGGGTAACCATGTTTTCTGTCTGATTCTCTTCTGCACCCACCTTTGCCATCTTGTCAGCTTCCTCATTTCCTTGGACTCCACAGTGTGAGGGGATCCACTGCAGTGCTATCCGAAAGCATTTGATGGTTTGTAGTGCTTCTTCAAGTTGTGGCAGCTTACCTTTGGTGATAGCCTCAAGGACGGAGTGGGCATCAGATAAAAAGACAATCTGTGCAATAGGGTCTGCTGTTCTGCTGATGGTATTAGCTGCATGAACCAGTGCTTCGACTTCAGCTCTGTAGTTTGTGCAGTGTTTGCTTGTCGGTATTGCAGCTGACTCATATTGTCCGTTTGGATACTGTATGTGCAGTCCGGCACCACCGCTCCTAATTGCATCTTTGACTGATCCATCTGTGTAGATCCTTATCCATGTCTCCTGAGGGTACATTTCTTCCAGCATGGCTAGGGTCAGGGCCTTCTTGCTCACATCACTGTGTTCATCTTTGGTTGTGAGATGAGGTACTGTGGTGCGAATAGCTATGCTCTCTAGTTTGTTTTCCCAGGGTGGAGGATCAAGGGTGTGGTTTGGGTCTTCTATTTGTACTGGCAACATTTCTTGGTGTTTCCTTTGAAGTGCTTTTGTCTCTCACAAAACTTGATCTTTTAAGTCTTCCTGATGACAGCTGTGCTTGCCTGATCTTCATTGGGTGGTTGTTGTACGATTTGAACTTTGCAGCTTGGATCAGTGCTTTGCATTCCCTTCCTTTGCTAAGCGGGGGGATGCCTGCTGTCTGCTCCATTTTTTCTATAGGTGTTGATCTCATTCCACCAGTGATGATGCGCAGTGCCTGGTTTTGTACTCTGTCGCGGTTCTGTTGATGAGATTTAGCTACTGTCATCCATGAGCTGGATCCATACTCAAGGTGTGGTCGTACGGCACCTAGGTAGATGGTCTTGAGGATCCTTTCATTGGCACCCCACTTTGTTCCTGCCAGCTTCCTCATAATGTTTAGCTTTCTTCTGGCCTTTGCCTCTGCGTTCTGGATGTGCTCCTTCCATGTTAATCTTCTGTCATAGGTGACTCCCAGGTATGTCTGATGGTCCGCGAGTGGAGTACCGCCCAGTGTCAGATTGCCAACCTTGGTTTTGGTGGACAGTGAGAATAGCATGGCTGATGATTTTTCTTTGTTGATGGTAATACACCAGCGATTAGCCCAAGCTGTAATTCTGTCCAAGGCGAGCTGCATTCTGTACGTGGCAGTCGTTGTGTACTCCTTGGTGCACCAGAGTACGAGGTCATCTGCATAGAGGGCTGTTTGGATCCCATTGGGCAGCTCTGCTACAATGTCATTAATGAAGAGTATGAACAGAGTTGGTGATAACACTCCGCCTTGTGGCACCCCTTGTCTCAGCAATACATTCTGTCCAGATTGTCCATCCACCAGCACCCTAGCTCTGCGATTGTGTAGGTATGACTTGGTCCATCGGAACATGTTGCCACCGATGCCTGTGCGCCGGAGCTTCACGAGGAGGCCATCCTTCCACACCTTGTCAAATGCCTTCTGCAGATCGACAAAGGCAGCTAGCATCACCTTCTTGGCTTGAAAAGTGTCCTCTATAACCTGTGCAAGATGTGTTGTTTGATCTTCTGTGCTCCTGTATCTGCAACCGCTGGTTGATGATGCGCTCCATGGTCTTGCATATGCTGCTTGTAAGACTGATAGGACGGTAGCTCAGCACTTTCGTCTTGTTCTTCCATTTTTTCAGAATAGGAGTCATTCTGGCTTCCTTCCAGCTCTGAGGAATTTCTCCATTGGTCCAACTGAGATTAAAGATGTCTAGCAACTTGCGGAGAGATGCATTACCAAGGTGTTGGATCATTTCATTCATAATGCCCTCTGGCCCGGGAGATTTCTTCTTCTTCAATTGGCGGATAGCCTTCTTCAGTTCTGCTAAACTAATGTCAACTTTCATTGCATCGTGAGTGTTGGTGTCTGTTCTTTCCTTTTGCTCTTTTCTAACCTCTTTTTGACGCATCCGTGGTATAGAAATGTTGCTTTCTTTTACATATGCCTTCGCAAAGGCATCTGCAGCCATCTTTCCTGTCAGTGTTTTCAATCTTCTTCAAGAGTAATCTTCTCTCCCCGACACCCTCATCATCCAGTGCTTTAGTCAGTCTCCATAGCTTTGTGGTGTCTCTCTCTAAATTAAACCCTGCCGTCTTTTCCCTCCAGCTTCTTCTTTTGGCCTCCAGCTTGGTCTTTAGATACCTGGCTTTAGTTTGTTGTAGCGTGAAGTGGTTTTCATGACAGGGATTACCCTCTGCATCTTCTCTGGCCTTGTCTAGTTTATCATGTGCTGCTTGCAGTTCTATTGTCCAGTAGGGGCGGTAGTTTTTCCTGAACCCTCGAGGAATCGCTTCGTTGGCAGCCTTGAGGATACTTGAATTAAATTCCCTTGACCACATTGTTGATGTTTCTCCCTTCTACTGCTATATTTTGGGTAAGCTCATTGGAACGAATGCCGAACAGACTCTAATTTGCCTTTTTGTAGTTCCACCTTGGATGTTGAGGTGAACTTGTCGAAATACTTCCAAAAAGAGAGAGGAGGACTGGGCGGTGGTCGCTTCCTCCTAACTGCGATCCGACCACTCTACTGAGGTTTCTGTGAATGTCTTCTGTACAAAATACCAAGTCCGGCGTTGTTGTCGAGTGCCACCAGCGCGAGTAGAAGGTAGGCTGATCTGTGGGATCGTTGACAAGTAAAAGGTGCTTTTCATCTTGCCATGCTTCAATGTCTTCTCGTTTATCAAGTGTTCTGTATCCCCAGCTCTGGGACTGGCTATTAAAGTCTCCCGCAATGAGGAAGTGGCAGTCGGGGACCTGGATTGTGTCAAGTGAGAGATTCTTGTCATTAGGGCAGTAATAATTGACAATGTCAATCACAGAGTTGCTGGTTGTTACCTTGATCTTGATATATTCTGCCTCTTCCATAAAGGTTTTGATCTGGCTGGCGTTCACGCTGTTTCGGACCAAGGTGATCACCCCGCCTTTCTTTCTTCCTCTTCGATCACACCGGAAAATCTGGTAACCTCTGATCTTAAATGGTTTTCCTTCATGCAGGTGTGTCTCGTGGATGCAGCAGATATCAATGTTGTTTTCGTACAGGAACTGTTCGAGCTCTGATTTCTTGTTGGTAACCCCTTCTGCGTTCCAGTGCATGATTATGATACTGGGGTTCTCTTTGGGTTTGGTCTTCTCTTTCGGTTGGCCAGTAGCTCTCCATCCTCGTCCCCTGGCTCCACAAGACGAGTTGATGGGACCTCCAGTAGCTGATGGTGGGCTCCTTCGAGGCATGGAGCCCGGCGCTGCACCTGCCTGGCGGATCCTCACAGGGCGAGCACCATTTCGGTTGATTCGATCTCCAAGTGTTATTTCATTAGCGTTGTGCATAATGCTCTGGTTAGCCCCTCCAAATGTCTGGATTGACACCCAGTGGGTTACACCCCTGCACCATGTTGAGGCCGAGCATATAGTCTTAAACAGGGGGCTCTATGTGACAACTTTTGAAATTGATTTTAAGATTGATGGCAACACTGGAAACGAACAAATGTGTGAAGATCCCTTGTCCTTTCAGGAGGAAGCAGATACACGAATGATCTTCCATATACAGCATACACACACCCGTGGACATATAGCTAACTGCATGTCTATAGACTCAGTTTCTCAGTTACCATAATTATATATCTATCTATCTATCTATCTATCTATCTATCTATCTATCTATCTATCTATCTGTCTGTCTATTTGTCTGTCTGTCTGTCTGTCCGTCTGTCTCTGTTGTATGTCTGTCTGTCTATATATATATATATATGTATATATATATATATATATATATATATATATATATATATATATATATATATATATATATATATATATATAGAGAATCACATTTATGAAGAGGAGTTATGTTAAAGTGTCTATAATGGCCATCTGCTTTTGAGAGACACCGAATAATGGTTCTTTTAAGATGGCCGATCTACAACTACATTTGTTCCTAGTATAAATTGATTGATTGGTTAATTATTGGAAGTAAGTGACTAATACAAACGTTCTCATTTAGCTGATATTATTCTCTTATGCATAGGCCTAGTAATTGGTCTCATATATCACAGCAGCGGCCATTTTTACTTCAAAAGAGGCGATAAATAGATATTTAATATTAATGTGAACGGTAGAATAAACTAGAATATGTTTAAATACAAGTTAACAACATATTTTGATTATTTTACATTATTGTGTAGATTGACTTCTTGTTGATTATATGCAAAAGCTTCTATTCAGGAATATAAATGGTGGCCATTTTGAATTCAAGATGGCGGCCATAATGGACACTTTTTGAAAATGGCAACAAGTAGTTTTGGACTTCTAGGGCTATACTTCGAGGTTCAGCAATAAAACTGACGTCACACAGGGTGTCCCGCTGGGTCACATGCAGCCACCCTCTTATCAACAGTTTACCTGTATAGTTTTAGGGAAATTGATAGTCATGGCATTCAGGGATTGATCGATCCCAACACAGGCGAGGTGTGGGTGGAGCTTAACTAGGGATCGGCGGTGCATGGCTAAAGTTGGAAAGGTTCATTGAGCTTAAGGTGTGGCAATCAAATATCTCATGACGTAACTGAGCCAGTCATTCCAGTGGTAAATTTTCAAAAAGTCTTGGTCTGCAAATGGACATTGGAATCATGATTAGCGACATTCAACTTGCCAAAACTTATTCCAAGTGAAGTCTTAAACTTGGTTGATAAATTTGGTATGAAATGTGATCTCTTGAAATCCTCTATTTATTCGTATTTTTTCTGTTTCTTTTTTTTGAAAAAATTGCAAGCTAACGAAAAACCTTGTTGATGATTTTCAAACAAATTGACTGAATCTTATTTGCTAACTGTTCTCAGGTGCCCGAGATACCATGATCTGCCAGATGGTTGTACATTAACTTCAGACTTTGCTGACACGTGCTGTCAAAAACCAACCTGCAACTTTAATGCCAATGCAGGGCAAATAACGGGAAGTGGAACAGTTACAACAGAACAAGCAGGTATGGTTCGTTAGAAAATAATAATGATCTTCATTGAAAAGTATTCATTACCGGAAGGTGCAGAAGCTGTATAGTAATCACCACATCTGTCCGTCCATCAGTCTTGCTGTCCATCTGTCTGTCCAGCCATCTGTCCGCAATCTCGTAAACAGCATATTATACAGAACCCCTTCAGATATTTTAATGAAACTTGGTGTATGCTTCAGTTATGATATGCAGATGAACCTTTTGAAGAATCACCTTTATAGGTCCAATATTTTGGGTGAAAATTGGCTTTTTAATGCGAAAACTCAATTTTTGTCAACCATCTGCATAAGCTCCATATCATACAGAATCTGCCATTGGCAGCAAGAGCCATCAGTCAAATTAGTTTCAAAATATTCAACAGTTTTCCTGTAGGCCTATAGTTAGCTTGAAATTGTTTTTCTGGTAATTCAGCGTTCAAAGCATAAGAATTGGTTCCAACACACATACACAGTGGGCGGACCTTAGTTAGAAATGGGCAGGGCATAGCTAGAAATGAATCCTTCTGGTTATGGAACAGTCATTGAATTTCACAATGTGGATCAGTAAAGACCCTGGATATAGATCACGTAAATAAATTTTTGGCATCATGCATTGCATTTGTTGTCATTGTCTATAACAACAACAGCTTTCAGCAATGCGCTGTTCTGAATTTACTCACATCTTTTCCACTGTAAAATTCTAATTTCTGACATCAGAGCGATAGGGCGTAAATGATTATAATAATGGAATAGTTTGACATCATTTCATTACCCTTTCATACTAATTAATGTGTAAGTAATGGAGGAATCCAGTTTTAAACTCCACCCACACTTCCCGTGTTGGGATCAATTGATCCCTACACTCCCTGAATCTCAGTTTCCAAAAAACTATACAAGTAAACTGTTTAATATTTTGAAACTAATTTGACTGGGTGCTGCTGTTGCCTATGCCCCTCCCATCTCCAGGTAGATGCCACCCCTGCTTTGCCCATGTTGGGATTGATCGATCCCTGCACTCTGAATCTCAATTTTGAGAAAACTATGCAGGTAAGCTGTTGAATATTTTGAATCTAATTTGACTGGGTGCTGTAGTTGCCTATGGCAGCAACAGCACCCAGTCAAATTAGTTTCAAAATATTCAACAGAATGTTTCTTAAATGGTAAAGACATTGATTATGACATCAGCCTGTGGCAGCAACATTGCCCAGTCAAGTTAGTTTTAAAATATTCAACAGCATGTTTATTAAATAGTAAAGACATACAACTCGTACAACAACGCTTTGTCCGTCATCAATTAAGCGTTCATGATGATCTTTATGATATCATCCTACATGTCACATAGTTGATTATGGCATCATATGATGGCTGGATAAACTGGAATCCTCCATTTTAAAATCATGTGATATGTATTGTGCTTTTAAGGCATGTGTGTCTATGAGAACCAGCGCTACGCCGAAGGAGAGACGTGGCATGTAAACTGTGAACAAACATGTCGCTGTGACGACGCTGACCAAGGACTTTACACATGTAGAAACAGGTATGCTAACCACATATATTCTATTATAACACGCCTCACAGTGTTCATACAAACTTGAAGATTACGTGAAATTTGACAAGTGCCTTGACAAGCCTTGAACTTGTGAATTCGCTTGAAATGTACTTGAAAATTACTTTAATGTATTGAAAAGCCCTTGAATTTAAGATTTCAGCCCAAATTATATTCATTGAGTCCAAATGTATTGCAATGAATCATGAGCCAAATTAAAGGAATTGCCTTCTCAGAGAATCTAATATTAAAATTGTTCTATTAGCAGATTCTTGGAGCCCTATTATAAGTTGTATTGCGAGAGGATTCCCCATTCCAGCCCTCCCACATCATTTACCACCCCATGTCAAGACTGGTATCAGGCCCTTGAAATTTTTGGAATTGCGACCTTGAAAGTCCTTGCATGATGACCTCTGCTGGGTGTAGGAACCCTGGCTTCAGTTTGAAATGTGTTTATTAATGTCTGGGTAAATGAAAAGAAAAGCGAATATCTTCAAAGGTATGCTCTCTTGCAACACTAAGATCCTGAATCAGATACTACTGTACCCTAATGCATTTAGATAGCCCTGCATTGGAGGAATCTAGTTTTATCTATGCCCCTCCCATCTAAGCTAAGCGCCACCTATGCTTTGCCCATGTTGGGATTGATCGACCCCTGCACTTTCTGAATCTCAATTTTCTGAAAATTATTCAAGTAAGCTGTTGAAGGTTTTGAAACTAATTTAACTGGGCGCTGTTGCTGCCATAGGCAGCAACTGCACCCAGTCATATTAGTTTTGAAATATTCAACGGAATGTTTATTAAATGGTAAAGACATTGATTATGACATCAGCCTGCATGTGATGTAGTTGAATATGACAACATGATTGATCGATAAACTGGATTCCTCCATTGTGTCTTTAAATTAGTATCAATAGTGCAATCCATGTCTAGCTATGCCCCGCCTCTCTAGCTAACCCCTGCCCAGTTTTTACATGGAATTGATTGAAAACTGAAACCTGAATTCCCAGAACCTATATTTCAAGGTAATTATAAAATAATGGCAGCAACATCACCCAGTGAAATTAGTTAAAAGGAATACTAGGTATGTCTGTCTGTACATATATACATAAAATCTGATGTACTCATGTGGGGAGGGTGGTGGTTTGGGGGTGGGGGAGAGTGGATATGTCAGCCTCCAGCTGAGTATGTCAGCCTCCAGCTGACTTTCTCATGTTACTATACCCCCCCCCCCTCGCAAACGCATATAGTAATAGCTTTGTCCGTGTGTGTGTGTGTGTGTGTGTGTGTGTGTGTGTGTGTGTGTGTGCGTGCGTGCATGCGCGTGCATGTGCGTGTGTGCACGCATGCACAGGGTTTGTACTAACTTGAAAAGCCATTGAATTTTGGTATCTGCTTTGAAAAGCCTTGAATTTGAAATTTGTCTTGAAAAGTACTGGAATTTCACCCATCCGCCTTGAAAAGCCCTTGAAAATCAACATTTCCTCCCATGTGATTTTTACTGTCTGCAAAATGTTCACGTACTGATGTAAATAAAGATTTAAGAAAATTTGATTGACAATTTGACTGGAAAAATGTATCTGGAACCGAGTAAGTTCCAAAATTCAAACTGTAATTTGAAAGGTTCTAAAGGTAAGCTGTATGAGATTTTGCGTCAGTGTCATATCCTCACTTTGTCTGGGATGCTGGTTCTGAGCCCTTGAGAAATCAACTTTTTTTAGTCTTTAAAGTCCTTGAATAAGAAAACCTGCCAGCTGTATGAACCCTGATGCATCTGTGCATCCCTCCCCAATTTTTCCCCGTACCATATTGGTCGCTAAGATGTCTTTGTACTGTCTATTCAATCACTCATGAATTTCAGTACTTCACTCCAATAGACGTATGTTCATCACATTTCAGGTGCCCCACGTATACGGATGTTCCTGACCAATGTCACTTTGTCACAAGCACCGTCGATGCATGCTGTCTGGAACCAAAGTGTAACTTTACAGCCATATACAATGCCGCTAATGGTAGCATGAATGTGAATCTCATACCGACCGCGGCATCAGTGGTCATCGAGGGTAATGGCTATCAAACCGCTAATGGCAGCACACAAGTTAATATAGGTGTGTAAGTTAAAATCAGCCCTATTTTTAAAACATATATGAAATATGTATCTGTAATCTATCAGTACAATACAACAGTTGAGATATCTAGATTATACTATTAACCCGTCTTTTGTCAACAAGATACAAATATCAATTAATCCAGTAATGTTCTCGGTTTTTATAGAAAATTGAAGTTTTTGCTCAGTGAGTGGCCATTTGCAGACCAAAAGACGACTACTTTTGAAAATTAACTACTGAAATGATTGGCTCGATAACCGAGCCCGTCATTCCAGTGGTACATTAAGAGAAGACAATTTTTGAAAATGTCTTCTCTTGGCCTGCAAATGGATGCAAATGGACATTGAATATGGACTTTCATGACTATTAACCCTTTAGTAGTCAAGCCGGCCAAAGAAAATTCCAGATTCTGGGACTGCACCAGAGCTGGTGTTCATTGATCACCTGAGTTAATCCATTTCTGAATTACCAAGGCTAGTACAATTTGTGGCTGAGCAGACCGGTGGGCTAGTAACAAATTGATATCTCAAAACATTAATTGTAGAGCGGGCGTGAAAAATGTCAATTTACAGACCAGGAGAAGGCTATTTTTCAAAGTTTACCACTGGAATGACTGGCACAATAAACAAGCCAATCATTCCAGTAGTTAATTTTCAAAAGTAGTCTTCTCTTGGTCTGGAAATGGATACTTTGTCTGAGAAAATTAACATTTTCCTGACCATATCTGATGATTAAAGGATTAGATTATGTCAGTTTTTGTATAAAAATAGACTGAATGACATAAGACTACCATTCTGTAGTATAAAGGCTAAGCATATCCTCCTTATCTGCCAAGTAAGTGTGTAGTATAAAGGCTAAGCGTATCCTCCTTATCTGCCAAGTAAGTGTAGTATAAGGGCTAAGCGTATCCTCCTTATCTTCTAAGTAAGTGTAGTATAAGGGCTAAGCGTATCCTCCTTATCTTCCAAGTAAGTGTGTAGTATAAGGGCTAAGCATATCCTCCTTATCTGCCAAGTAAGTGTGTAGTATAAGGGCTAAGCATATCCTCCTTATCTACCAAGTAAGTGTGTACTATAAGGGGACTATGCGTATCCTCCTTATCTTCCAAGTAAGTGTGTAGTATACGGGCTAAGCGTATCCTCCTTATCTTCCAAGTAAGTGTGTAGTATAAGGGCTAAGCGTATCCTCCTTATCTTCCAAGTAAGTGTGTAGTATAAGGGCTAAGCGTATCCTCCTTATCTGCCAAGTAAGGGTGTAGTATAAGGGGGCTAAGCGTATCCTCCTTATCTTCCAAGTAAGTGTGTAGTATAAGGGCTAAGCATATCCTCCTTATCTTCCAAGTAAGTGTGTAGTATAAGGGCTAAGCGTATCCTCCTTATCTTCCAAGTAAGTGTGTAGTATAAGGGCTAAGCGTATCCTCCTTATCTTCCAAGTAAGTGTGTAGTATAAGGGCTAAGCATATCCTCCTTATCTTCCAAGTAAGTGTGTAGTATAAGGGCTAAGCGTATCCTCCTTATCTTCCAAGTAAGTGTGTAGTATAAGGGCTAAGCATATCCTCCTGATCTGCCAAGTAAGTGTGTAGTATAAGGGCTAAGCATATCCTCCTTATCTTCCAAGTAAGTGTGTAGTATAAGGGCTAAGCGTATCCTCCTTATCTTCCAAGTAAGTGTGTAGTATAAGGGCTAAGCGTATCCTCCTTATCTGCCAAGTAAGGGTGTAGTATAAGGGGGCTAAGCGTATCCTCCTTATCTTCCAAGTAAGTGTGTAGTATAAGGGCTAAGCGTATCCTTATCTGCCAAGTAAGTGTGTAGTATAAGGGGGCTAAGCGTATCCTCCTTATCTTCCAAGTAAGTGTGTAGTATAAGGGGGCTAGGCGTATCCTCCTTATCTTCCAAGTAAGTGTGTAGTATAAGGGGGCTAAGCGTATCCTCCTTATCTGCCAAGTAAGTGTGTAGTATACGGGCTAAGCGTATCCTTATCTGCCAAGTAAGTGTGTAGTATAAGGGGACTAAGCGTATCCTCCTTATCTGCCAAGTAAGGGTGTAGTATAAGGGGGCTAAGCGTATCCTCCTTATCTTCCAAGTAAGTGTGTAGTATAAGGGGGCTAAGCGTATCCTTATCTTCCAAGTAAGTGTGTAGTATAAGGGGGCTAAGCGTATCCTCCTTATCTGCCAAGTAAGGGTGTAGTATAAGGGGGCTAAGCGTATCCTCCTTATCTGCCAAGTAAGTGTGTAGTATAAGGGGGCTAAGCGTATCCTCCATATCTGCCAAGTAAGGGTGTAGTATAAGGGGGCTAAGCGTATCCTCCTTATCTTCCAAGTAAGTGTGTAGTATAAGGGCTAAGCGTATCCTCCATATCTGCCAAGTAAGGGTGTAGTATAAGGGGGCTAAGCGTATCCTCCATATCTGCCAAGTAAGGGTGTAGTATAAGGGGGCTAAGCGTATCCTCCTTATCTGCCAAGTAAGTGTGTAGTATAAGGGCTAAGCGTATCCTCCATATCTGCCAAGTAAGGGTGTAGTATAAGGGGGCTAAGCGTATCCTCCATATCTGCCAAGTAAGGGTGTAGTATAAGGGGGCTAAGCGTATCCTCCTTATCTGCCAAGTAAGGGTGTAGTATAAGGGGGCTAAGCATATCCTCCATATCTGCCAAGTAAGTGTGTAGTATAAGGGGGCTAAGCGTATCCTCCTTATCTTCCAAGTAAGTGTGTAGTATAAGGGCTAAGCGTATCCTCCATATCTGCCAAGTAAGGGTGTAGTATAAGGGGGCTAAGCGTATCCTCCTTATCTGCCAAGTAAGGGTGTAGTATAAGGGGGCTAAGCATATCCTCCATATCTGCCAAGTAAGTGTGTAGTATAAGGGGGCTAAGCGTATCCTCCTTATCTTCCAAGTAAGTGTGTAGTATAAGGGCTAAGCGTATCCTCCATATCTGCCAAGTAAGGGTGTAGTATAAGGGGGCTAAGCGTATCCTCCATATCTGCCAAGTAAGTGTGTAGTATAAGGGCTAAGCGTATCCTCCATATCTGCCAAGTAAGGGTGTAGTATAAGGGGGCTAAGCGTATCCTCCTTATCTGCCAAGTAAGGGTGTAGTATAAGGGGGCTAAGCATATCCTCCATATCTGCCAAGTAAGTGTGTAGTATAAGGGGGCTAAGCGTATCCTCCTTATCTTCCAAGTAAGTGTGTAGTATAAGGGCTAAGCGTATCCTCCATATCTGCCAAGTAAGGGTGTAGTATAAGGGGGCTAAGCGTATCCTCCATATCTGCCAAGTAAGTGTGTAGTATAAGGGCTAAGCGTATCCTCCATATCTGCCAAGTAAGGGTGTAGTATAAGGGGGCTAAGCGTATCCTCCTTATCTGCCAAGTAAGGGTGTAGTATAAGGGGGCTAAGCATATCCTCCATATCTGCCAAGTAAGTGTGTAGTATAAGGGGGCTAAGCGTATCCTCCTTATCTTCCAAGTAAGTGTGTAGTATAAGGGCTAAGCGTATCCTCCATATCTGCCAAGTAAGGGTGTAGTATAAGGGGGCTAAGCGTATCCTCCATATCTGCCAAGTAAGGGTGTAGTATAAGGGGGCTAAGCGTATCCTCCTTATCTGTCAAGTAAGGGATGGTAAGTAATCAGTAAGACTAGCAGAATCTACTGATCACGGATCCTGCGGTTTAGTCACACATCCAGGTTAATCTCAACAGCTAAGATTCAATCATTTTGTTTAGTCATTGTTCATTTGCAGGCCAAGAGAAGGGTATTTTTGAATATTCAGTATGCGAGTGACTTGCTTTGCTATCAAACTATTTACACCATTCTGTATTACTCCCTATGAAGCTTTTTCACGTGGTTCCAAAGTGACTGAATTAACCTGCTGCTAGAACATTTATAATCGCCTAACCGACTACCTGAAATGTAACAGGCCAGACTCCTAGATGTATATGAATGTTTTATGTGTGATATTCTGTGGGATAAGTATTAATGTCGAAAACAAATTAATGAGATATATAAATTTTACCAGGTTTGTGTGTGTACAAAAATGGTCGCTATCTTCAAGGTGATACATGGCAGGATGGATGTGACTATACCTGCGAGTGCCTTGATGCCACAGATGGCAGCTATAGATGTGTCGAACGGTAAGTGCAATCAACAACCAATGAATTCCCCATATCTCATTTTCAAGGGAACCAGATAGAAAAACTGTTGAATGGCTTCCAGTCATATTAATTTCAAAATAATCAACAGAACATGCTATAAATCATAAAGATATATAAATATAGATATAGTTCAGGGTTTATAGTGCTCATCCATAACCGAGCCAGTCATTCCAGTGATAAATATTCAAAAATTGTATTCTCGTAGCCTGTAAATGGACATTCAATAAGAAAATATTTATATTTTCTTGACCAATGCTATGCTTCCAAACAATACCTCTGCTGTTGCATTTTTATACGCCCGCGCAAAGCGGGGTCGTATTATGTGATGGCACTCGCTGTCCGTGCATCCATCTGCCCATCTGATTCTTGTCCGGAGCATATCTCGAAGAGTTTTGAACCTACACTCACAAATCTTTTTCAGCAGATATCTTACCTATAGACTAAGTGTCATGATTTCGATTCGGCAAAATCCTCCCATATTCGCTAGAGTTATCTCCCTTGAAAACTTAAAATTCGTCAAAATTTTCTTGTCCGGGACAGATCGCGAAGAGTTTTGAAAATACAATCACAATTTTTTTTCCAGAAAATGTGTTATGTATAGGCGAAGTGTCATGATTTCGGTTCGGCAAAATCTGCCCATATTCGCCAGAGTTATCACCCTTGAAAGATTAATATTCGTCCAAATTGTCTTGTCCAGACCAAATCTTGAAGAGTTTTGAACCCACACTCACAAATTTTTTTTCAAAAGATGTACATATAGCCGAAGTGTCATGATTTCATTTCAGCAAAATCCTCGTATATTCGCGGGAGTTATCTCCCTTGAATGATTAAAATTCGTCCAAATTTTCTTTTCCTGGCCAGATCGCGAAGAGTTTTGAACCTACACTCGCAATTTTTTTTCCCGGCAGATGTGTTAGGTATAGACGAAGTCTCATGATTTCCTTTCAACAAAATCCTCGCATATTCGTGACAGTTATCTCCCTTGAAAGATTCAAATTCATCAAAATTTTCTTGTCTGGGTCAGATCTTGAAGACTTTTGAACCTATACATTTACAATTTTTTTTCCGACAGATGTTTTACGTATAGACGAAGTGTCATGATTTCCTTTCTGCAAAATCCCCCCATAATTGCCAGAGTTATCTCCCTTGAAATACAAAATTTGTCAAAGTTTTCTTGTCAGCCATATCTCGAAGAGTTTTGAACTTTACACTCATAATTGTATTTTAAGCAGATATGGTAGGAATAGATGAAGTGTGATGATTTTGTTTCCACAAAGTCCGCCCATATTTGACAGAGTTATCTCCCTTGAAAAGCTAAAATTTGTAAAGTTCGAAGAGTTTTGAACCGACTCTCACAATTTTTTGTTCGCCAGATGTTTTATGGATAGACGAAGTGTTATAGTTTTGTTTCGCCAAAATCCTCCCATATTTTCCAGAGTTATCACCCTTCAAAGATTAAAATTCATAAAAATTGGCTTGTAATTGTAATGATCAATGCAGCTGTGAAGACTCAAGATTTATAATGATGTCTTTGCCGTGAATTCCAAATGTGTACCTAATAGAAGTCGCCCCCCCCCCCCACCCCTTTCTCAGAGAATTATCAAAGACAAATGGTTCACATTTAGCATTCCTCAAACAAGTATGCCTGCGGGCGTATGTTGAGTTTCACTAAAACTCTTGTTCTTGAAAACATCTGCATTGTGCACTATCAACTCTTTAAGCCTTGAAGTTGTTCAAGAAAATTTCAATTTTTTTCAAAGAAAATGTCAATATGCAGGCCAAGAGAAGACTATCTTTGAAAATTTAGCATTGGAATGACTGGCCATACCAGTAGTAAATTTTCAAAAATAGTCATCTCTTGCTCTGCAAATTAACATTTCTCAAGACCACTGTAGAAGCCATTTTTGGCAGATATAAGTGTTGAAGGGTTAATCCTTAATATCCTGATGTCAATATTCTATCTTATAATGTGTCAATAGCAAAGAAACTGATATACGTTTTTCAAGAATTTTGGTGGACGATGTTACTGTCTATGAGTATGACTGCAGCATCGTCCACCAAATTTGTTGAAAAATGAACACCAGGTCATCTTTGAATTTAACTAGAAAATTTTGAATTTTGACATCGGAGTGGTAAGGGTTAACAGTTTTCTAATGAATTTGTGTTGACACACTGCATCAAGATCTTGATTATATGTATTAAGGTGTGCACAGTACCTTGATTTACCCGCTCAATGTCGCTTAATGAGGGATCCTGCTAACCCATGTTGTAACACACCTCGCTGTGATTTCTCCCCGAATACTGGAATTGTCACCGGAACAGGAGCAGCATCGATGGGATACTCATTCACACCCACGCAACCAGCGTTGCCAGATGGTGAATATTGTTTGTCTTAATAATGAAATTGGTGAAATTAGGTTGTATGAAATATAGCGTACGTGGTTATTTGACTTAAAATACCATATAATGTACCGATAATCTCCCTTTCTGATTCTAAAGTTATAACTTGATCATATAGGTGTTAAGATTGTAACTACGCATTGTGGTTTACTTTCTTAACCTTTTCACCAACAAATCCCTGGAAAATTATATTCTTTTCAATATAAAACTTATTATGTTGAATATTCCAGTCAAATTAATTTCAAAATATTCAACAGTTCTCATGTATGGTTGCCTTGAAAATGAAATATCGGGAATTTCTCAATGAAAGGGTTAAGCGTAGTTTGTTTCAAATTAATATATAGTCAACTGTATTTGACTGTTTTCTGGTTATTTCATAGATGTGTGTGTTTACGGCTCCGACCGTTATACACAAGGACAGTCATGGTATGATGGCTGTGACTATGTCTGTCAGTGCGAGGACGCATCTCAGGGTTTGTATCGCTGTAATGACCGATGTAAGCAGTACGGAACTCTCCCCTCTAATTGCAGTCTCGTGTCTGATCCGAACGATCCACTGTGCTGCCAGGTACGATAAGTTCAGTATATTGTATTAGAAAATTCGTAGAAACTTGTGTTCAATCGCGGTACAGTGCAACTCATAAATAAGTTCACATGTTTCCAAAACAAAAACATAAACACGTTTACTTAGTTAGTATAATTTTGAACAGGAGATAAGAAATGTTCTGTTGAATATTTCGGATGCAGCAATGGTCCAATCAAATTATGTCCAAAATAATTTAGTTATTTCTGAGCACTACTGTACATATGACCAGTGTTTCTCATGACTTCTAAATGTTTGATGTCCCAGCGACGCCCACAGCCTGAAATCTGGGGGTCACCAGTTGAAATCTGGGGTTGGCGAGAGGGGGGGGGGGGGGGGGGGGGCGTGGGTGGTGGTGGCCCAAACTGAAATCTAGTGTTCCCAAGCAGTGTTTTGCATCCATGCTGAAATTAGAGGATACCATTACACAATCATATAAGATTTTTAGGGGTTCCATGGGACACACTGCCACTACTTTTGGGGGTCCCAAAAACTGCATTATTGGCGTATAGACTCTCAAAATGACCCTTATGAGAATCACTGCATATGACAACTGTATATTGTAGCGATGATTTTGAGTTAGTTTGTTATCTAAACATTCAGCATGTTTTTCACCCCACTCTGTGAAAGTGGGTGTGGGCGGAGCCGGTGGATGATTCTGTTTAAACTTCAATCTGTGCTGTTACATGTTTGAACTGGCTTCTAATCTTCTAGTTTTGGTTGACCACATCTTAAGAGATACCTAGGTGCAATATAAGAATACAAATTTAGTTTTTAATCAAAAACGAGCATGTATAGAAACTGAGGAAGAGAAGGCCGAGTAACAGATTCCGGGTACCTATTAATTTATAGATACAGATTTTAATTTTTCTTTCAAGGTTCCAAAATGTGTGTTTACACCAATGTTGGGAGAATTGGTAGGATATCTACCCATCCCGACGGCTGCACCGGGAGAGTTCACAGGCGGAAGTATTTCACAGACCACAGTATTCCCCAATGTTGTGGGTACTAATGCTGCTGGTGATCCAATCTATGCCACCGCTGCGACAAGAAGAGGTAACTATTTCACGCTTAACCCTTTAATGGTCAAGCCGGCTAAAACAGGCCTCTGCTGTGGTATTGTGGGATGTCTATTTAGACTATTTTTGAAAATTTAACACTAGAATGTCTGGCTCGATAACTGAGCCAGTCATTCTAGTGGTAAATTTTCAAAAATAGTCCTCTTGGCCTACAAATGGACATTCAATTAGCAAATATTTTAATTTTCTTGACCAAATCTGACCATTAAAGGGTTAAATAAAATGGGTTGATCTGATCTGTCACTCAAGTATATGGTATCATAATCACTTACAACACATGTAGGCTGATGTGTCAATAATTGCGACATTTTGTAACTCTGTCATGAAGCAGGAAAATTCTGTCGAGTAGGAATTGTACGTCTTTGATGGATTAGCACCGAATCAAATTAGTTTCAAACTATTCAAAACGGTTTACTTGTATAATTAACTTGAAATTAGGATTCTGGGAAAATCAGGATTCAAAGTATACAAATTGATACATAAAAAGTGGGCGGAGCTTAGCTAGAAATGTGAAGAACATAGCTAGAAATGGGAAGGACATGGCAAGAAATGTGAAGAACATGGCTAGAAATGGGAAGAACATGGCTAGAAATGGGAAGGACATGGCTAGAAATGGGAAGGACATGGCTAGAAATGGGAAGGACATGGCTAGAAATGGGAAGGACATGGCTAGAAATGTGAAGAACATGGCTAGAAATGGGAAGGACATGGCTAGAAATGTGAAGAACATGGCTAGAAATGGGAAGAACATGGCTAGAAATGGGAAGGACATGGCTAGAAATGGGAAGGACATGGCTAGAAATGGGAAGAACATGGCTAGAAATGGGAAGAACATGGCTAGAAATGGGAAGAACATGGCTAGAAATGGGAAGGACATGGCTAGAAATGGGAAGGACATGGCTAGAAATGGGAAGGACATGGCTAGAAATGGGAAGGACATAGCCAGAAATGGGAAGGACATAGCCAGAAATGGGAAGGACATGGCTAGAAATGTGAAGAACATGGCTAGAAATGGGAAGAACATGGCTAGAAATGTGAAGAACATGGCTAGAAATGGGAAGAACATGGCTAGAAATGGGAAGGACATGGCTAGAAATGGGAAGGACATGGCTAGAAATGGGAAGGACATGGCTAGAAATGGGAAGAACATGGCTAGAAATGGGAAGAACATGGCTAGAAATGTGAAGAACATGGCTAGAAATGGGAAGAACATGGCTAGAAATGGGAAGGACATGGCTAGAAATGGGAAGGACATGGCTAGAAATGGGAAGGACATAGCCAGAAATGGGAAGGACATAGCCAGAAATGGGAAGGACATGGCTAGAAATGGGAAGGACATGGCTAGAGATGGGAAGGACATAGCTAGAAATGGGAAGGACATAGCTAGAAATGGGAAAGATATAGCTAGAAATGAGAAGGACATAGCTAGAAATGTGAAGAACATGGCTAGAAATGGGAAGGACATGGCTAGAAATGGGAAGGACATAGCTAGAAATGGGAGTAACATAGCTAGAAATGGGAAGACATAGCTAGAAATGGATCTCTATTGACTTATTTTAAATATAAATACCTTACTTACTACGACATGTAATAACTAACAAGTCGAGACGTTGGTTAGCAGTCTTTACTTAAAGGGGCACCGGTACACGAAACTGAAATGTAACAAGGACAATAATTAGCTTTGAATAAAGCTAAGCAATCACTGTAAACTACAGTCATTACACTACGATGTGTGGTTCACTGTTTCTCACGACATGCAAATTGTTGAGGACCCGGATAACCCACACCCTGAAATCTGGGGCTTCCAAGATTGAAATGGGGTGTCCCAACTCAGGGATGTGCCCAGGATGGGCTGTGCCGGGCCACATGTCCACCACTCATCAGCGTCCGCCTGGCACTCTGGACAGATTCTCCTCTTTTAACCCCTCAAAATGCAGGAAATGGCTTCTCAGATCATCTAGTTTTCAAAAGGATTCCCGGACACCACCCCCCCCCCCACACCCCCCACACCCCCGGACTGGGATCACCTGGCACTCATTTTTTTCTGGCCATCTGTACATCTCTGCCAACCTGAAAATCTTGCGTTCTAATACAGTTTTCTCATCCATGCTAAAATTAGAAGGTACTGTGGACTCGCAGTTATGAATTATGGGTCCCATGCTAGATTTTGTTGTTATATTTGTGCAAAAAATTATAAAACTCATTAATATTTTATAATCATTTAAGATTTTCAGGTGTCCTATGAGACACACTGCCATTACCTTTAGGGGTCCCATGTTGTGTTTTTTGGATTATATACCCTCAAAAGGCCCATTATGATCACTGAGGGGATTTAAATTATTTTAATTGTCACACATTTGAATGCTTTCCGATCAATGCCTGTCAGTTGAGCAAATTCACCATGCCTTTTTGTAGAACTCATAGCATTACCTTTCCATTCATACAGTTGTTTTGAAGATTTTATCATGCAGAGACATAAAATAAGAAAGAGAACAGTGTGTTTAATGGAGGATGCCAATTGTCGCCATCCCCACCCATTTCTAGCTAAGTTCCACCCACGCTTCACCCGTGTTGGGATCAATCGATCCCTGCACTCTTTGAATATCAAAGGACAAATTATGGATAATTTGAAGTTTGTTAAGTGTGATTTCGTCCCAGATTTCATGGTATGGACAAGTTATTATGGAAAGAAAGACTAGTCCAAAATGGACCTTTCCATTTCCAGCTATGCCCCGCCCATCTCTAGCTAAGCTCCACCCACACCTTGCTCATGTTGGGATCGATCGATCTTTGAACTTCCTGACTCAATTTCCAGAAGGCTGTACGGGTGAACTGTTGCATATTTTTAAACTAATTTGACTGGGTGCTGTTGCTGCCTATTGAAATTAGTTTCAAAATATTCAACAGCATGTTTATTAAATAGTAGAGACATACAATTCGTACAATGTGTCAGACTATTAAGAGTTAGCGACGGGCCTAATAGAACCATTTATGACGTAATGATTATGACATCATCCTACACGCCGCTTAGTAGAGTATGACGTCCTATCAGAATCATCGATCGATACTCTGGAAAGGTGAATTGAGCACATCATCAAAGCATTGCTGTTCAGAAATTATGAATACCCACCATGGGGTTTAAGTGTTTTTAAGTCTTTCTTAAGGGAAGGGGGTGATAATACCTTCATTTGATTATCGGATCCGATTGTGGTTCAGGTGACTTGTCAATTAGCTGAGCTATAGTGATACAATACAATAAAGTCAATTTTTACATGTAAAGGGAGTGATGAATGACAACATGAAGATGTTTTTTGATTGAGACATGACTCTGACCCTGCCTACAGTTAGTAAATACATGATAATTGTGTTTCTGTTAAGACGTGTGTGTATACAATGGTGTTGAGTATCAACAAGGTCAGCGATGGAGCGTGGGTTGTGACTACAGCTGTGAATGTTACGACGCTGATTCCGGGAGATTCAGGTGTACAGAGAGGTATGAACATTAGCAAGAATGGGTGACTCCAGTTTTAGATATACCTTGCCCATCTCTAGCTAAGCTCCACCCGCCCTTTTCCCGTGTTGGGATCAGTCGATCCCTGCATTTCCTGAATCTCAATTTCTAGAAAATTATACAGGTAAGTTGTTGAATATTTTGAAACTAATTTGGCTAATGCAGCAACAGCGCCCAGTGAAATTAGTTTGAAAATATTTAACAGAAAGTTTATTAAATAGTAACGACATACAATTCTTACAACTTGACAGACTATTAAATGTTTGTGATGGACTAAATCAAGTCATTCGTGATGTAATTGATTATGATGTCGGCCTAGATGTGACGTTTTTGATTATGACATCATATGATTGACTGAGAAACTCGATTCCTGAATTCTATCTTTGATTGGATGCCTTCAGTTAATCGTAATACATTGTGCTATTGGTAGGGCATAAAATATCAAAAAGAGCTATATAAGCCTAGAAGCATTCACAATCATTAGTTTTATAACTACAGTACAGCTCAGAAATAAATATGACGTTTCCAAAACAAAATTATTGAGCTGTACTGTATTAACCCTAAGTACAGGGTGATGTTGAAAATGGTAAATTGTTTCAAGTGAGTGGATGAAAGAATAGTGTAAATTTTGTAGAAACCTGTTACGCTGACATGGACAGTCAGACAATCATAGCTTACAGCAACATTGTTTCCAGTGTAAACACCAGTTATTATATGAAATGAAATGGAACTATGGAATTTAAAATTTCAGTTGTCTAGGTGTTTGCTGTCAGGCTGACCCAAACTCGGTCTTTGTCTGGTTTGGTTTCGTCTAAAGGAATGTACATTTGTAGGCCAAGGAGTCCGCGAAAATTACACGTTTCTGCGGTCCGGGGAAATGACTTTACTGCAAGGCAACCAAATTTTAACATATTGGTTGCCCTGGGGAACAACATAGATAACTTGTTATTTTCACGGCCTGTATATTTACTCATGGTGAATATTTATTTTATTTACTCTTAACCCTTTCACACTAAAATTTGTTCAAGAAAATTTCAATTTTCTCATAGAAAATGTCCATTAGCAGACCAAGAGAAGACTGTTTTTGAAAATGTATCACTGGAATGACTGGCTCGGCTATCAAGCCAGTCATTCCAGTGGTACATTTTTGAAAATACTCTTTTCTTGGTCTGCAAATGGACATTTCTCAAGACCACTACAGAAGCCATTTTTTGCCTGATATCAGTAACTAGTATATAGTAACTTACTATAATGCTTGAGTTGGTATTTACAAGGATTCTGTAGTCTGTATAGCTTACAACAATACATATTTTCAACAGAATTTACAGAAATGAGGCAACCTGGAAGTACAGTCGGGCAACCTAATTTAAATGGAATACTTGCCCCTGTGGGAAACAAAATATTTGTCTAATTTTCGAGTCCTGCCAAGAAAAAACAATTTTTTGCAATTTTTTTACTTGAATGCCTGCTATAAGATGTCTGGAGAATACGTTACGGTGATGCTGACCTATATTACATGGAGAAATAGCCGACAATGTTATCATAAAAAATGTACATTTAACCTGTTCTCGGTACCCACATCTTGGTCTGAACACTGATATTTGCTCGCTTTATTTCAGATGTCCACAGTATGTCGGCTTACCAGATGAGTGTACTTTAGTCCAGGATGTTTATGACCCATGCTGCAGGAAACCGTACTGTGATTTCACCCCGACATACGGTGGTCTAACAGGTACTGGTGCAGTGCCCACATCCACAGCATCAGCAGAACCTATGTGTGTGTATCACTCTGCCCTATACAAGCAGGGAGAGGAATGGAATGATGGATGCGACTTACATTGTAGATGTGAAGACGCTGCTGCACAGATTTACAGATGTACAGACAGGTTAGTAACTAGCTGCTGCTACTAATGGTGCTGATGCTGGTGGTGGTGCTGCTGTCGCTGCTGCTACTACTACTACGACTACGACTGCTACTGCTGCTGCTGTTGCTACTACTATTACTACTGCTACTGCTGCTGCTACTCCTACTACAACTATGACTACTATCACCACCAACACCACCACAGTTGTGCTGTATTTTGTAGAATCTTCATTTGTCTTCACTAAAACTCTGTTCTTCAGGTATACTACATATCCATCTTTGCTGCTGCTGCTGCTGCTGCTGCTGCTGCTGCTGCTGCTGCTACTACTACTACTACTACTACTGCTGCTGCTATTGCTACTACTGCTGCTGCTGCTTCTACTGCTGCTGCTACTACTGTTGTTACTGCTACTGCTGCTGCTACTACTGTTGTTACTGCTGCTGCTGCTGCTGCTGCTGCTGCTGCTGCTACTACTACTGCTGCTGCTACTGCTCCTGCTTCTACTGCTACTGCTGCTGCTGCTACTACTGCTGCTGCTGCTACTACTGCTGCTGTTACTACTACTGCTGCTGCTACTGCTGCTGCTGCTTCTACTGCTGCTGCTACTACTGCTGCTGCTATTACTGATGCTACTCCTACTGCTGCTGCTCTGCTGCTATTACTGCTGCTGCCGCTACTACTACTGCTACTTCTACTGCTGCTACTGCTACTACTACTACTGCTGCTGCTACTACTGCTGCTGCTACTACTGCTATTATTGCTGCTGCTGCTGCTGCTACTACTGCTGCTGCTACTACTGCTGCTGCTACTACTGCTGCTGCTACTACTACTACTACTGCTGCTGCTACTACTGCTGCTATTACTGCTGCTGCTGCTGCTGCTGCTACTACTGCTGCTGCTACTACTGCTGGTGCTGCTACTACTGCTGCTGCTACTACTGCTGCTGCTACTGATACTGCTGCTGCTGCTACTGATACTGCTGCTGCTGCTACTACTGCTGCTGCTACTACTGCTGCTACTACTGCTGCTGCTGCTACTACTGCTACTACAGCTGCTGCTGCTGCTGCTGCTGCTGCTGCTGCTGCTGCTACTGCTGCTGCTGCTACTGCTACTGCTACTACTACTACTACTGCTGCTGCTACTACTGCTGCTGCTGCTGCTGCTGCTGCTGCTGCTACTACTACTACTACTACTACTACTACTACCTCTGCTATTACTGCTGCTGCTGCTGCTGCTGCCGCTGCCGCTGCCGCCGCCGCCGCCGCCGCCGCCGCCGCCGCCGCTACTACTACTACTGCTGCTGCTGCTGCTGCTGCTGCTACTACTGCTGATGTGGCTGCTACTACTACTGCTACTACTACTCTGCTGCTACTACTACTACTACTACTACTACTACTACTACTACTACTACTACTACTACTACTACTACTACAACCACCACCAACACCACCATCACCACCACCACCACCACCACCACCACCACTGTTGTGCTGTATTTTGTAGAATCTTCATTTGTCTTCACTAAAACTCTGTTCTTCAGGTGTGCTACATATCCATCTTTGCCAGCCACTTGTGTCCTACATACAGACCCACGTGATGGATGTTGTCAGATACCCAGCTGTCTCGCAGTGCCAACTGCAACACCATACACAGGCACGGGCGAGCCACCTGTACCAACAGAATACCCAGTACCTACTGCAGTTACAGGCATTAGACAGGGCACTGGAGTTGACCCAAATAACCCTGTGCAAGGTAGTAGTGCTGCATGAAATCTAGATTGTTGTGATATTACCATTCATAATTTGAGAGTAACTGATTACATATATATCTCTCCATCCCACTTTCTTTTCCCACTCCCACTCACTCTATTCCACTCTTTTTCCCACTTTCACAGCCCCCCCCCCATCTGTCTCCAACTGTTTATCCCCCGTCTCCATTCATCTCTCTTGTTCCCTCTATTCCCCCCTCCCCTCCCTCCCTCCTCTTCATCTTTCCCACCTCACTCTCTCTGTTGTCACTCATTTATTCGCTCGCTCGCCCGCCCACCTACTAAATCACTCTTAATTCTCACTCCTGTCTCCCTCATTCACTCCCCCCTTCCCCCCCCCCCCCCCCCCCCCTCACTGACTAACCGACCGACCACCCACCCACACTCACTCACACTGCTTTCTCCCTCCCTCACTCGCTCACTCAATTTTCCGTGTGTTCCTTCATTCCCTCTCTACCACTCTGTTTCCATATGTTTCATGTTTCCTTATCCATCATGGGGGTATACAAAGTCTGACTTTGTCATAAAATGGAAACTTGCGATTGAGAAAACCTTTTTATCAACATGGCGGAACACCTCCAATGTGTGTAGTGACAGAATTATGATACACAACACGAATAATGATATGTTCCTGCATTTCTAGATGACTGTTTTGTGAATGGTCAACACTATGCTGAAGGAGAAAGCTGGGCAGTTGGTTGTCTAGAGACCTGTGTCTGTATCAATGCAACGGCTGCCACTTATCACTGCTCTGAAAGGTAGCATTTCTGGCTATACCCTGGTCAATTATAACTAAACTTTGCCCACACTATGTGTGTTTCATTCAATTTTAACACTGAACACTGAATTAACAGAATCCCAGCAGTGGACCTTTCCAGTTTTTGCTATGTCCCGCCCATCTCTAACTAAGTTTCACCCACACCACTCGTTTTGGGATTGATCGATCCCAGAATTCCCTGACTGAATTTCCAGAAAGCTATACAGGTAAGCCGTTGAATATTTTGAAACTAATTTGACTGGGTGCGGCAGCAACAATGCCTAGTCAAATTAGTTTCAAAATATTGAACAGCATTAAATAGCAAAGACATACAATTCGTACAATGTGTGGAACTATTAAGCATTAAAGTCTGACTAAATCAAGTCATTCATTCTGTAATTGATTATGACATCATCCTACACATGATGTAGTTGATTATGATGTCATGATGGATGGGTAAACTGGAAAGGTCCTTTCACTTCAAGAGATATACTTACCTCCCTAACACACTATGATATTTCCTAAATATCGACCTTCACTCAATAACCCCAGATTTAAAAAGATAGGTGCCCTTATTGGGCAGGTAGACAGGTGACAGTCAGCCGGATGCCGGCCCCAACCTCGCGCATGCGCAGACTGTCACTGCCTCTTTCTTGACTATTGGCCTGAACCACATGCTTGTGTTTTTTTACTACTTGCTTAGTTTTTGCTCAATTTTCTATCTAAAAGTTGTTGTAGAGTCTTGATTATCATGTCTGATCATCATATTCCATCTGAGGCCATTCAGGAACGAGTTATCAGGTGATCTTTACTACAGTTATGATTTAATTACATCTTAATTACGCGTTGTCACCTTTTTCCATGACGTGGTATAGACGTTATAGGCGCTCAGAAAACGGGTAACTTTATTATCTGGCACCATAAAATGTTAATCTGTCTTTATGATTGTGTCTACAGGTTCCTATAAGGAGGTTTGTAAACATCTAAAGAGGTTTGTCTCCACTATTTCCCTATAAATGTTAGGAAAAAAGACTGCCCAGAGTGATATAGGCTCCCATAAGAGAGAGCTTGTCGTTCTGCTCTCTGGTCCCACCATTCCCTTTATAAGTAAGTGAGTAGTGATGAAGAGTGGTTGTCTGGTGGAGCTTCCAAGAGCAGGCCGTGGTGGTATGCTTTCGCTAAAGACGCGGGTACTCTAGTTATGCTTTATGGCACTGTAAAATATTTGAAAATATTTGTGATTATTTGCTGCCAATATATTTTCAGTCATACTGTTTATCTGTATCATTATCATGAGCTATTACTGTGTTCATTTACTGTTCAGTGTGCTCTTGTATTCATACAATTCATCTTACACCTGAATGGTGTTCGTCTGTTTCTATTTATGGATATTATGACATCATAATCAACCTTATTATTATTATTATTATTATTATTATTATTATTATTATTACTATTATTATTATTATTATTATTATTATTATTAATATCCTCTTTGAGGCTGGTTGGTCATCTTTCTCACTGTCCTGTTTAGGCCTATAGATGAATTCTTTCTCCTTTATGAGTTATTTAATTTATTTAATTATAAAAAGAATCTTTAACTCATTGTCGGCGTCTTGTCCCTTTTTTTAGAAGCCTTCTTGTGTCAGTTGTAACCACTCTATCAAGCCCAAGTTTTCTCCTCACTTGTGTGTAAAATTTACACCTTGCGGTCCATTATTAAAATCTGATGTCTGTAAACAGTTGGGGGGGGCCGACTTATTCTCTGAATTCTTGTCATTACAGGTGAAGGATAAGGTGTCGGAGAAGTGTGTGAATAAAAGTGTAAGTGGCAAGGGTAAGAGAAAGGCCTATGTTTCTTCGGAAATGGAGTCTTTGAGCTTGGAAATGATGGGGGGAGATGAAAAAGACAATAAAAGATTTGGTACCAGAGCTGCTTCGCAGCATGCTCCCTGGCCGAGTACTTTATTGTCTTCATCTACCCCTGAGCAGGAAATCCCCACTGCTGATTCTGGTGTCCGTGGTCCGAAAATGTCAGAATCAGTGGTGGCTTCAGTAGATCTTGGAAGGCCTGCCACCTTGCCAATGGATCCTGAAGCAGCCCAATATGATTAAACAGGCTTGCCACACTGTTAGATCTTGAGCCGGGCTCGCTGCACACAGGATGGCGCCTAGAGTGTCCGCGCCCAAAAGGTGCCGCCACCTCTTACGGTACCTTCCCTGGCCAGCCCGTGTTAATAATAATAATATAATAATACAGCATTTGTATAGCGCCATTTATCAATTTGACTAATTTTCAAAGGCGCTTCGGTACATATGTGTTTTTAGTTTTTCTTTAAATTTCTCCCTAGAGCTTATCGTTTTAATATCCAGTGGTAGGGTATTCCAAAGTTTTGGCGCGGCGATGCTGAAAGCTCAGTCTCCACATGACTTCAGATTGGATCGTGGAATGTTTAGCAGGTGTTGATCTGTAGAGCGAAGAGCACGGTGCGGATGGTGGGGGATAATGAGATCCTTCATGTATTCTGGAGCTTCATCGTGCATGCATTTCCATGTTAGGAGGATAAGTTTGAAGTCAATTCGTTGACGGACAGGTAGCCAGTGGAGGTGTTTCAGTACAGGGGTTATGTGATCACATTTCTTGATCTTCATCAGGACACGGGCTGCAGAATTTTGAACCTGTTGTAACTTGTTCAGTGACTTTGCCGTTATACCATATAGTAGGCAGTTACCATTATCCAGACGTGATGTTATAAATGCATGGATAAGCGTTTCTGTTGTTTGATGTGTTAAAACAGTTCTTATTGAATTAATATCTCTTAGATGGTAATATGCCGCTTTGCAAATAGATGTTACCTGCGCATCCATATCCATAAACTGATCAAATATTACACCTAAATTTCTGGCCGATGGATTTGCCGTAATCAGACTGTTTACTAGTTGGACTTCGGTAGTATGAACCTTACTACATTGATGTTTTGTCGATATCACGAGGAGCTCGGTTTTGTCTGGGTTAGCGCTCTTTGCTAGCCTAGAGGCAGTGTATGATGGCCTGGAGGAAGAGGATCTTCTGCTGGGTTCACCCATTGAAGCCGTGGACATGGAAATGCTCTCTCGGGCCCGCATGTTTTCCATGGCCTACGAGGAGTATCCACGCCTCCAGCCACATTTACACCTGTGAGTGCTGTAGAGGATGACGAAGGTCCGTGCCTTGTCGACCACTCATCGGTGGCCACATAGGAGGACTTGTCTGACGCATGCCAATGGCTGGTAAGCGTTAGGCCAGAGATGTGTGTAGAACAGTCGGTAAGCCAGTGGGACCAGCGCCCATGGATGGCTGGAAAGCCGGCAGTTACCACTATGCCATCTCTGCCGTTAGCAGAACAGTTAGCTGATATGTTCACGGCGGCAGAGACGTCCATTAAGCCTAATGGATGGCTTGCGAAAGGGTGTCGTATCGTTGCTGGCCAATACCAGTCTTATGGTACAATGCCAAAGCCGAGCGCTGATGATCACGCGGCGCTTGGCAAGGACACATGACCAGGCTCCCGTTCTGACATGGGAGCACTTTGCTCACACCGCATTGCACGATGCAGAGGAGAGCTCGAGAGCGTCCATAGCAGCGCTCTCGCATGTCTCACAGCTGTTACAGGGTGTAGTAACAGTGTCTGCATCGTGCCAAGCAAGCCCTGTCTCAGAGAGCCATCCAGGATGGTATTAACCTGGCTCTGGACTGCATGACTAGGGCAGTGACTAGATGTGTCAGGGCGAGACGCACATTTGCTCTAGACAATTTGTGTCCGTCACAGGATTTGTACAACAAGCTGCTGCGGACGCCTATGTCAGGTCCTGGGCTCTTTGGGGGTGAGGGATGTAGGCAGCTCCAGGAGACAGTCACTCTAGTCAACAATGAGAGGGCGCTACGTGAACAATTTGAGGTGCTTCGTAGGGAGCACGTTCACGCAGCCCCCCCCCCCCCCTGCGTACCATCCTCAGCAGGCCCACGGTGGCGCTGGTCAGGTCAGAGGCCAGCCACCGGCACAGCGTAGGCCACGGCCACACTAGCAACGGCCTGCAGAGTGGGAGGGGGCCCCGCGCAGGCTCCTCAAGCGCAGCCATCCAAACAGCCGCCCATGCACCAATGTGCGCAGGTGGCGCGCGAGGATCTGGTCGTGGTAATCGTGCCTGATGGGCCGATTTCCACAAGAACCAAACCAATGCTAGAACCAGAGACAGTCCCACTCTTGCACTGCTTATGTCCACCTCTCCCTAAATGGACCTGTGGGAGGTCGATTGACCTTCCACAAGCAGGAGTGGGAGCGGTTAACCCAGGACTGTTTAGTCTTGCGATGGCTTTCAGCCGGGTACCAGCCCGACTGGGCGATAGGCCCACCATCGCACCTGTCTGGTTCCGAGCTGGACTCAAATTCCAAGAGATCCAGATCAACGGTTGTGTATAGAGGAAGAGATAAATTCCCTCATACAAAAAGAAGCAATTCAACCGGCGCAAAATTGCCCGGGTTTCTATTCAACCGTGTTTCTAATGACAAAGAGCACTGGAGGGTGGAGATCAATTCTCAACCTCAAGCCATTGAATAAGTTCATAGCCACACCGAGTTTTGGAAACAGTCAAAACGGTGTTGGCGTGGTTGGAGAAGTGAATATGGACGGCGTCAATAGGTCTGAAGGGTGCTTATTTCTACATTCCAATTGCGAAGAGTTTTCGTCGGTACCTGAGATTCGCATTCCAGGGCCGACAGTGGGAATTGAAAGTTTTACCATTCAGAATTTCCACAGCTCCTCGGGTTTTCACCAGGGTGGTTCTTGCAATAACAGCATACATCCGCGGGAGAAGCATAGCAGTCCACACTTCGATAGAGTTCTTCAGCTTGTGGTGTTAGTGCACTTGCATATAATGCATGCCAGATCATAAATGTATCTGCCTCTTCATGGTTATTTAATGCCAAAACGCCTTCAACCTTGCTGGAAAAGGTTTTTCCCGCTGCTGATACATCGAACATCTTCCCCTGTTCCCTGAGGGTTCTGTATTAGAACGACTAAACCTAGTAGGTGTGCTTTGGATGATATCAATCGATGTTGATGGCCTTGCCACTGAATATGGTCTGCCTTTTCTCTTAGGCATAAAGCTGCCAGTGTCTACTGAGTGCATAGTGTTCTTTAGCATGCTCTAGTTTTTCCTTGTTAGAATGGCTATAGCACTGACGATGCCAAAAAATCTTCATTGATTTCAGAGAAGCTATCGTTTCTCCCTTCAGTCTCTGAGAAATAGCTACATATTTCCCATCTTGTAGTGCTCCTCGCTCTTGGATAGAACTAATCAATTTATCATATGATTCATCCTTTGGTTGCAAAACCTTTAACATCGCACGAATCTTCTTGGCATATAACACACCGTTTAGGGTCTGTGTGAGTTTTTACCCTTTTAGTACCAATTGCTTTTAGCTCTGGAATATTAGCCATTGTGTTATTGGGCTTGGGAAAGTACAATTATGCTATAATTATTTTGTAGTTTACTATAAAAACTACAGCGTATGTAAATATATTGCATACATGTCATAAAATCTGTGAGATTTTGGTTAGACAATTTAATAGCATGCAGGAATTACTTTGTGTGCCTAGCAGACGACATAAAACGACAAAAATTTAAGAAAAATACATAAATTTATTTCGCATTTACATCTACGATCACTTTCTAAATTTATCAAGGGCTATTTATTTCTGAAAATTTATGGTCTTATGACTAGAAGACTGCATAGCATTGCGAAATTATAGTATAAAATAAATCACAAACCAAAGGAATAGTTACATTTTACAATATTCTTCAATAGAGTTGTTCGTGATATGCAAAACAGTATATGGAACTTTGAAGTTCAATGTTAATGATACCGCAATGTTTATCATTTGACGATTTTTACGCTATGACGTAACTTTAGCGCCGAATAACTTTGTCCGTTAAAGAGGAAATACAAAACAAACAAGTTTTCTGACAATGCATTTTAATAAGCTTTAATTAGATATACAGCATGCTATGGTTTAGTTCAGATTTAAAGTGATCATACCAAGGAAACAAATATCTGACCTTTCCTGACCTCTAAATGACCTTGAACCTTGTCAGAAAAAATGGAAACATTGTTTTTTTAGAATTGTCATGACAAATACTTTGCAAACATGCATGTTTCCAAAAATTAACAAAAAGTTCCCACAAAATTTTTATTTTTGACACAGGTGGACTATCAAACAGATGTTAATCCAATGGATGCATCTATTCAGGTAGTAGCCGATTTTCTCTCACCTGTATGATTCCTCTAGCCTCAAACCTAACTCTATTGCTGGCTGCAAGTCAGATTTGATGTCAGTTATCCCTTGCTTGGCTGATAGGGGAAGTGACAAAGTCTGTTCATTGAACACTTTAATAAAAGGCATGGGTAATCTATGAAAATGTTGGCACTTAAAACTGTATTTCTAATTGCTGCGGCCTCTGCAAGACGGAGAAGCGAGATTCATGCTTTATCCACCGAGGCATACCGTTATGTGGTTGCAGGGGAAAGCCTTAGACTTCTACCTAGGATAAATTTCATCACTAAGAACCAGTCTGAAATATCCAGGTCAACCAATTATTTTACCAGTTTTGACTAGGTTTGATCCTAATTCAAACGCATGGTGTCCAGTCCACGCATTAAACCGGTACAAACAATGTACACAGGAATGGCGGTCGGACCCATCCTCGTTATGGTTGTCTTATATTGAACCCCATAGCAGGGCATCAAAAGACACTATATCTAGCTGGATTGTGGAATGTATTAAATTTTGCCACAAATCTGCCACTGGTAAACAAGTTGACTTAGCCAATACTCACAGTGTCCATGGCGTAGTGGCATCCACCGCCCTGTTTAACGGGGTGGCGGTGGATGACATTGTCGGTAGCTCAGTGGGGCTGTGAGTCATGTTTTATCAACCATTACCTCCGTGACACCACTAATCCTTTTGGCTTATCGATATTCAAAAGATGGTCAGGTGTATATATTGTAAATAAGTTGTCCTCAGACAGTACATTTTAATTGTGGAAATAACCGCATAATCTTGTATCATTTTTCCTTCACTGATGTGGACTGGATGGATACAGCTTACATGCATAAGGTCAGTACTGCCTTTTGTTGTTACATAATCTATTGTCACAATGTATTACCCTTACTTAACAAGAATGTAATGGTACCTGTGTATTATGTGGTTCATTTATTGAGAGTATACGAAATGACGTCTTTCGTCTCGTGTCCTGTAGTACTTTGCACCAGTACTTAGAGAGCGTATGGGACATTGAGGTCATAGCTTCTCCTTTCCCAAAAGGAGGGGGGGAGCGCATTTGACATACGGTCATTACTCTCACCATCGGTTGCGTTATCTGATGTTCAAATCATTGCCTGATTGTGTGTGTCACACAATTTCAGATGTTAGTGCTTCATGCGTAAAAAAAAAGCGCAAGGGATGAGCTGGTCTTTTGACCTCGCCTCCCTCCTGCCAGATTCTCTTACAAATCTGGCAATATCATAGTGTTAGGGAGGTAAGTATATCTCTTGAAGTGAAATAAATTTTTCACGAGAGAGTAGTTATACTTATCTCCCTACTTATCTCCCTATAATATTGCATGTGTCAGCCAATAGTCAAACTGAGACAGTGACAGTCTGTGCATGTGCGAGGTTGGGGCCGGCATCCGGCTGACTGTCACACGTCTACCTGCCCAATAAGGTCACCTATCTTTTTTAATCTGGGGTTATTGAGTGAAGGTCGATATTTAGGAAATATCGTAGTGTGTTAGGGAGGTAAGTAAGCCTACTCTCGTGAAAAAAGAAGTCCGTGATTTCGTTTGATTGGTCGCAAAGAATTCAACAGAACAGTTCTTAACCCTTTCATGATGATGTCATCCAAAACTGGCCTCTGCAGTGGTCTTGAGGAATGTCCATTTGCCGGCCAAGAGAAGAGTATTATTGAAAATTTACTGTTGAAATGATTGGCTCAATAACCGAGCCAGCCATTCCTGTGGTAAATTTTCAAAAATACTCTTCTCTCGGCCTGCAAGTGGCCATTCAATAAGGAAATATTCTTAATTTTCTTGACCAAAATTTAGTCATGAAAGGATTAAATTGTAAATTCACCAAAGACACGGATTCAGATTTTGCCTGAGGACAAGACACAGTGGTCAAAGGTGAAGGACTGATTGGAGCTGTAGCATGTTCGTACTACTACAGCTACAGAACACAGTACATCATCATCATCAATCATCATCGTCATTGTCGTCGTCGTCATCATAGGCTTGTGCGATTATTGCGTTGAGTGATCGCGATTGATTATTAAAAAATAATCGTGATTGCTTGATTAATCAGCCTGGATACAAATTACCAAGACATAACAATAAAAGGATGTCAATGACGAAAATTGCAATGGTGTTTAGAAAAGTCCATTTGCAGGGCAAGAGAAGACTATTTTTGAAAATGTATCACTGGAATGCTTAGCTCGATTCTCGAGCCAGGCATTCCAGTAATACATTTTCAAAAATAGTTTTCTCTTGCCGTGCAAATGAACATACATTCACTAAGCAAAATGTTATTTTTCATGACCGATCTCACTAAAAAAAATTGAAAGTTAGGTTTTGAAATATTTTATGAAATAGAAAGTATACACGATTATTCGATTATTTAATATTTAATCATATAAATTCACGATTTAAAACATAATCGTGATTTTCGATTTAATCACATAATGGCGCAAGCCATCATCATCATCATCATCCATGTCAGACACTTGTGTGACAAAACTCAAGTCAAATCATTCATATCATTGTAACCTATATTTTCCATTTTGAGTTTAGGTCTTCGTGCACACACATTGAGGTTGCATTTTGTTATGAGAAGATACCTTTTGAAAATTTACCGCTCGAATGCCTGGTCCAGTTAACGAGCTATGGTCCAGTTAGCGAGCTAGCCAGCCATTTCCAGTTGCAAATTTTCAATTGTCTAGAGACACCATCCTAGATATTATTTGATGTATCTAATTTTATTTTCTCAGGTGTCCTCAGTTTCTGAATATTCCGGATTATTGTCAGCTAGTCGTTGATCCAGATGATTCGTGCTGTAGGAAACCACAGTGCTTCGCTCCGGTGCCTAGTGATGGGCCACCAACACCCGTCCCAACTGGCGACTCAACACCACACCCTACATCGGGTTCTCAGCCAGCTAGGGATGGTATGTTTTCTGCTTGTATTAGTTTTATAATAGTATATTGTCTCGATATTTACAGTACAGCTAATAAATAAACTAATGTAAGTTAAAATGTTACTAAATCAACAACAAAAACGTGTTAGTTAGTTCAATTCTGAACACAATGTAAGAAATGTTCTGTTGAATATTTTGAACATAATTAGATTGGAAGACATCGCTGCCTATGGCAGCAATGTTTTCCAATCCAATTATGTCTTAAATATTTAGCTGTACATAGGTCATTTCTCATCTATACTGTATTGTAATTGGGCTTGTTGGCACAGTTTTGTGGAGAAAGAACGCATCTCAAATTAATAATTAACATATGTGTAGATATTAACCACGCTTGTTACTGTAATTATACTAGTAATATGTAAATATCACATCACTAACCCGTTAACCATCAAATTTATTCAAGAAAATTTTCAGACCAAGAAAAGACTATTTTTGACAGTTGACCACTGGAATGACTAGCTCGGTTATCGAGCCAGTCATTCCAGTGGTAAATTTTCAAAGATAGTCTTCTTTTTGTCTGTAAATGGACATTTCTCAAGACCACTGCAGAAGCCATCATTGGCTGATATGAGTGTTAAAGTTTTAAGTACCTGACACATGTTTCCTGATTTGGAGATGAAAGTTGGACGCCTGACACTGCGAGTGTCTGCTATTTATATGCCTTGGTGATCTGGCAGAGATCCCCGCCACTGCACATGTGCATGCGTGCTCATTAAATACTTTAATTCACCAAATTATGGAAAAACATGTTTCCTCCCGCATCATCCGGGTTTTAAGAGCGGACCTGGATGCGGAAGTAAACACGGCAATCAGTTGGAAAAAAGAAGCCTTGTGGATCCACACAATGGAGCCTCTAGGCATGAACCATAGTGGACGATGAGCCCGCCCCCTCCCTCCCCCCCCCCCTCCCTTCCCGGCATTTTACGCTATTGTAATTCTACATTTGTGCGGTATCTCAATCCCAATTCATGTTAGTTACAAAATGAACATAGTACTGAGTGTTTAAGCACAGATTCATAATTTGTGTCTTGTGTTATAGATGTGTGTATGTATGATGGCGTCGCGTACACTCAAGGACAGCAATGGTATGTGGGATGTGATAAGGTGTGCATCTGTGAAGACAGCGTGGCAGATATATATAGATGCAGTGACAGGTAAGGAACTGTCGCAATTTTACATAGGCCAGAGTTAGAGGACAGCTAAAAAATAACCTATGTTTCCAAAACATACCTTTGAATTTGTTTAACATAATTGGATTGGAAGACTTAGGAAGCAATGTGTTCCAATCCAAGTATGTTCAAAAAATTTCAAGAGAACATTTCTTATCTATTCAAAATGAACTGTTCCAGTTTTAGCTATGCCCCGTTCATCTCTAGCTAAGCTCAACCCACACTTCACCGTGTTGGGATTGATCGATCCCTGAATGCTCTAACTATCAATTTCCTGAAAACTATACATGTAAGGTGTTGAATAATTAGTCCCCCGAAATTGTCGATAGGGACTATAGAAACGGGCCCCATCTGTCCATACATCCATCTGTTCGTCCGCATTTAGATTCCGTTCAATATCTTCAGTTAGCTTGAATGGATTCATTTCAAATTTAGAATGTCAACTCCTTATGACAACACCTCGGTGGGTAATTGCATATTGGCGAAATGTTTTCACTTCAAGAGTATACTTACCTCCCTAATACTTTTGATATTGCTAAATATTGGCTTTCACTCAATAAACACTCAGATTTAAAACAGTTAGGTGCCCCTACTGGGCAGGGAGTCAGAGCGTAGTCTGGCGGATGCCAGCCCCACCACCGCGCATGCGCAGACTAGCACTTCCTCTTTGCTAGATTATTGGCAGAGAGTTCACACATGTCTTTTTGTGCTGAAGCTTTTTCTTAATCTTAAACTGTTTAAGTGGTGTTATTTGGAGTGATAGTCACTTTTTTGGATGGCGGGAAGTAACAATTCGCCAAAGGAGGACTTAGGACCTTTAAATCAGGTGACTTCTAGTAAAATTAGCGAGTTTTCTTCCCGGTGTATTGTGTTTCCGGGACTCGCGTTTACCGTGATAAGCGCCTTGGTTAGTTGGTTTATGTCAACTCGGTGCTACCTAAGGCTAATTTCTCTTTCTGTTTATGTCCACAGGTCTGTATGACGCTAGGTGGTGACATCACAGCAGCAGAGAGTTAGTTTTCTCTCCACCATGGTTCCATTTCCTACTAATACTGTTAGGTTATCTAACCAAATGAAAAATTATGTCCAGTGAGTTGGAGGCCTAGTATAAAGGTCTTCTCACTTTGCCCTCTTGATCCAATTCCTTCCCCATGAGGTGGAGAGAGTTAAGAGGCGTGCAGATGGTGGAGTTCTCCGATTCGTCACGTTGGATGGTTTGTCTATACAAAGTGTCAGGTATCTAGTTATTGATAATGTGGTGATGTTAATTATAGTAAACAATCAAAGGGAGATAATTAACATTTTTGCCAGAAAAGAGTTATCTATATGTATCTGATGGTTGTGTAGTCGACGTATCCATTCAGCATACAATTCGTCCTTGCACTTGGATGTTTTGTTGGGATCGAATTTTTCCTGTCACGGGATTAATGACGTCATAATCAGCCTGGCTATGTATTTATCAGCAATTCAAGTCGCTATGCTGGTTTCTGATGTATATTGATCTTTATGATCGTTTTCCTTCTCTTTGAGTTGGTTTGAGTGTCTAAGCTTAACTAGTTTGCTCATACTCCTTGTCCTTGCCCTGTTTCAGGGACCGGGTTGCGCGTCCTGTGGACGTTTTCTTCATGAAAAGTTCTGGCCTCATCTGTGCTGTCAATGTAGCCCTTGTGGTCCCTTGGTTAATTGTGACATATGTAAGCACTGGGGGGGCGAGTTAATGTCCGAATTCTTGTGCTGCTTACAGGCGACGGACAAGGTGGTAGAGGAGGAGAAGAAGATGAAGCGGAAACGAGAGGTTGTAAGTAGGAAGGGTAAGGGGAAGGTCTCGTCCGCGGTGGATATGGAGGCCTTCCGGACCGAGATGTTGGGAGAGATGAAGAGGACAATAAAGGATTTGGTTCCAGGGTTGCTTCGTGGCATGCTTCCTGGACCAAATCCTTTACTGTCCTCATCATCGGCTTCGGAGCAGGTAATCCCCGCCTCTGGATCGGTTTTCCTTAGACCGCTTCCGTTGTTCGACGATTCAGAGGTGGCCCCATTAGAGGGGGCGTTCCACGGCCCTGGCAGCAGGCTTATTGCCGCGCCGAGAGGGGACCGTGGACGGTTGTCGCTGGAACCCGCGGGCTGCTTATCAGTCCAGGGGTATCCGCACGCCGCGGTAGCCAGTACCTCCTATGGCACCGTTCCTGGTCAGCCCGGGTTAGCTCTCTTTGCTGACCCGGGGTCTAATCTTTCTGACCAGGGTGATGAGGATTACCTGCTAGGGTCGCCGTCTGACGACGTGGACATGGATGAAGACGTTTGTGCACCCCTCGCGGGGAATACAGGCGGCTTCTTCCACGGTTTTACTCACCCTGGAGTAAAGTCCGCGGCTCAGGTGGTGGCCCAGGGCGCTGCTGATGGCCAGCGGTACCGCATACCTCGGCTTGCCGAGGGTGTTGCTGGTGCTGGCCGGGCCCGTGGTGGGGCGGTATATACCCCGCGCTCTGCCACGGTGCCTGCTCCTGGTCAAACCAGTGATATTGTCATGCCGGTGCTATCAGGCCCGCATGTTTTCCCTGGCTTGCCAGGTGTATCAGCGTACCCGCCGTCAAGCTCTGCTGCTTGCGCTCAGGAGGAAGACGAAGGACCCCGTCTTGTAGAGCGCTCGCAGTTAGCCACGGAGGAGGATTGGTCTGACGCTTGCCAGTGGTTGGTGAGCGTTAGGCCTGATCTGCCCGTGGAGCAGTCGTCTAGCCAGCGTGACCACAGGCCGTGGTTAGCTGGGAAACAGACTGCTAACGCTATGCCTTCTCTGCCGCTGGCGGAGCATGTCGTTGACATGTTCAAGGCGGCGGAGGCGTCCATTAACTCGAGTGGACGTCTCACGAAGGCCCCTCGCGAGGTGGCCAGGCGTTGTCGCATCGTGCCCCTGGATTACCAGCGGTACGGTGTGGTACCCAAGCCCAGCGTGGATGACCGCGCGGCTTTGGGTGAGGATGCGCGGCCAGGCTCCCGTTCTGACACGGGGGTCTTGTGTTCGAACGCGTTGCGTTCGGCGAATGCCGCGTTGCGTGATGCGGAGGAGAGTGGGAGGGCTTCGATTGCCGCTCTGTCCCACGTCTCCCAGCTGTTACAGGGGGTAGTAACGGCATCCGCATCGCGCCAGCCAAGCCCGGTCACGGTCCAGCGAGCCATCCAGGATGGTATTAACCTGGCGCTGGACTGTATGACTCGGGCGGTGACCAGGAGTGTCCGGGCAAGACGCACGTTTGCCCTGGACAATCTGTGCCCGTCTCAGGACCTGTACAATAGGCTACTCCGTACGCCTATGACGGGTCCTGGTCTTTTTGGAGGTGAGGGATGTCGCCACCTCCAGGAGACGGTCACCCTGGTGAATAACCAGAGGGCGCTGCGCGAGCAGTTTGAGGTGCTGCGTCGTGCTAACGTTCGCGCCGCGGCCCCTGCGTATCGTCCCCTGCAGGCTCGAGGTGGTGCTGGCCAAGTCAGGCCAGCCACCGTCGCAGCGTCGGCCTCGGCCGCGTGCGATTCGGCCAGCAGCGAGGGGGGCGCAGGTTCCTCAGGCGCCGTCAGCCAGGCAGCCGCCCGCGCACCAAGGTGCGCGCGGGGCGGGGCGGGGCGCGCGAGGATCTGGGCGTGGTTATCGGTCCTGACAGGATGCTTACCGCGGTAAGAACCACTCCGGTGTGTATGGCGACGGAGACAGTGCCGCTCTTGCATGCCTTGTGTCCACCGCGGTCCCTAGGTGGACCGGTGGGAGGCCGGCTTGCCGGCCACATGCAAGAGTGGGAACGGTTAACTCAGGACCGTTTAGTCTTGCGATGGCTTTCCGTCGGGTATCATCCAGAGTGGATGACAGGCCCGCCGTCGCGACTGTCTCTAGTGCCAGTCTGGACTCCCATTCCGAGAGATCCAGAGCAAAGGTTGTGTATCGAGGAGGAGATAAATTCCCTCGTACAAAAAGGAGCTATTCAGCCGGCACAAAGGTGTCCGGGCTTCTATTCAACCCTGTTCTTAGTAACAAAACGCACTGGAGGGTGGAGACCGATTCTCAACCTCAAGCCATTGAACAAGTTCATCGAGACGCCCAGTTTCAAGATGGAAACGGTGCGCTCGGTGTTGGCGGGGTTGGAGAGGGGGATGTGGACGGCGTCGATAGATTTGAAGGACGCTTATTTCCACATCCCCATCCACGGGAGTTTCTGTCGCTTCCTGAGATTTGCATTCCAGGGCAGACAGTGGGAATTCAGGGTGTTGCCCTTCGGAATTTCCACGGCTCCTCGGGTTTTCACCCGTGTGGTTCTTGCGATCACAGCATACCTCCGCAGGAGAAGCATAGCAGTCCACACGTACATAGACGACTGGCTGTTGAAAGCGCACACCCGGGAAAGTTTGTCGGCCAATCTGGAGATTGTTTTGAAAACTCTCACAGACTTAGGCTGGATGATCAATTTCCCAAAATCAGAGCTGACTCCATCCCAGAAGTTTGTTTACCTGGGGATGTTCTTCGATCTAGAGACAGGATATGTTTATCCTACTCAGGAGAGAGTTCAGAAACTCATCTCATTAATTCAGTCAGTGTGCGACAGTCGTCATGTCCTGGCACGGGTTTACTTGAGAATGCTGGGGTTGATGGTTTCATTGGAACCAGTCATTCCTCAGGCCGCCTTACGCAGGCGGCCGATCCAGTTATTTCTCATGACACAATGGACCCAGAGTACAGGTTCGCTGGACTCGAATGTGTCAGTGTTGGCGCCTCTCATTCACCACCTGCAATGGTGGTTGAATACAGAGAATCTCTTGCCGGGGTTTTTTGCTAACCCCTCCCCACCCTCAGGTGACTGTGTATACAGATGCATCGATGGAGGGCTGGGGAGCTTGCCTGGAAGAGTCCACGATATCAGGGCTTTGGAATCTGGAACAGTCAAAGGAACATATAAATCTACTGGAGCTAAGAGCAGTAGTCCTGGGCCTGGAACATTTCTTACAGAAAGTTCAGGGCAAGATTGTTCTTATTCGTTCAGACAACTCAACAGTTGTGACTTACATAAACCGCCAGGGCGGAACGAAGTCGCCCAGTCTCTGTATGATGACATGGAAACTGCTTTGTTGGTGTCTGGATCACCAGATTACCTTGAAAGCAGTTCATATTCCGGGAAGGTTAAACCTGCTAGCAGACTCATTGAGCCGAAGGATGAGTGTTTTACCCACGGAATGGCAACTAAATCAATGTGTGGCGGATCGTCTGTTCGACCATTGGGGGAAACCCAACATCGATTTGTTCGCAACGAAGAAGAATGCGAAGATGACGACGTACGTCTCTCCGATTCCGGATCCAAGCGCTTTCGCAACAGATGCGTTAGCTATCAGCTGGGGGAGAATGTATGCATACGCATTCCCTCCAGCAATCCTGATTCCAAAAATTCTTCAGAAAATCAGACAAGAGGAATGCCAAGTGCTTCTGATCGCCCCGGATTGGCCAAGCCGATCATGGTATACGGATCTGCTGGACCTTCTGGTCTGCAATCCGGTTCCTCTGCCTCTGATGGACGATATTATCTTCCAGGGCAAGGCCCTTCACAACAATCCGTCAATGTTCCGATTGACTGCGTGGATGTTGTCAAGGAATCTAGAATTAAGGAGGGCTTTTCTGAGCAAGCAGCCATGTTTATGGCCAAAGCCAGGAGGGGGTCAACCTCCAGAGCATATAATTATAAAATCAACAGATTTGCAGAATGGTGCTCAAAAAGATGTATTGATCCAATGGATTCATCTATTCAAGTAGTAGCTGATTTCCTCTGTCACCTCTATGATGCCTATAGCCTCAAGCCTAACTCTATTGCTGGTTATAAGTCAGCATTAATGTCTGTTATTCCTTGCTTGGCTAAGAGGGGAAGTGATGAAGTAAATACATTAAATGTATTAATTAAAGGCATGGGCAATCTAAGACCAAGGAATCCACCTGTGATTCCGTCTTGGAGTTTATCGCTAGTGCTTCAAGTACTAGGTGATAAGCCTTTTGAACCACTTAGTTCCATTTCTATGAAACTATTAACACTGAAGACTGTGTTTTTAATTGCTGCGGCCTCGGCTAGGCGTAGGAGTGAAATTCATGCCTTATCAGCCGAGGATGACCGTTTTGTGGTTTCAGGGGAAGGCCTTAAGCTGCTACCTAGGATTAATTTCTTGGCTAAAAATCAGTCGTTGAAATATCCAGGTCAACCTATTATTTTGCCTGCTTTAACTAGATATGATCCTAATTCTAAAGCATGGTGTCCCGTCCGGGCGCTGCGCCGGTACAAACAACGTACGGCGGAGTGGCGCACCGACCAGTCAGCGTTATGGTTGTCATATATTGAACCCCATGGCAGGGCTTCTAAGGACACCATTTCCAGGTGGATTGTGGAATGCATTCAGTTTTGCCATAAATCCGCCACCGGGAAGCAGGTTGACGTGGCCAAGGCTCACAGTGTCCGCGGCGTAGTGACATCCACGGCCCTATTTAATGGGGTCCCTGTGGATGATATTATGTCGGTGGCTCAGTGGCACTGTGAGTCAAGTTTTACAGACCATTATCTCCGTGACACTTCTAATCCTCTCGCCTTGTCGATTTTGAAAAAATAACTCGGTTTATATTTTTTTGAGGAGGTTTTTTCCTCATTACTTATATATTTCACAATTAATTTATGGAAACACCCACTTTTTTGGGCCTGCATCAGTCTTTACCAATCGGAGGATGATGTCAGCAGCCATTTTCAACAAGGTCAGTCTTGTTCATGTGTTGTCCGTTGTTGATTGTATTGTCACGATTACCCGTTATTCATATGGTGATGGTTTGTGTATTTGTGTGGTTCATTGTTGAGAGTTACGAAAATGGAGCTTTTTCGTCTCTGTCCTGTAGTACATGGCACTTGTACGTAGAGAGCGTATAGGACATTGAGGTCAGGCGACTCTTCCTCCCAGGAAGGAGGGGGGGGGAGCGCATATGACATTCGGTCATCTCTCATACATCGGTAGTGTTATCCGATGGTTAGTCAAATCCTGACTGTTTTTTCTTACAGTTTCAGAAGTTTAAGTGCCTTAAACGCAGAAAAAGCGTATAGGGATGAGCTGGTCTTTTGACCTCGCCTCCCTCCCGCCAGATTCACTTTCGAATTCTGGCAATATCAAAAGTATTAGGGAGGTAAGTATACTCTTGAAGTGAAATAAACGAAATCTAGGATTTCTTTTTTCACGAGAGAGTTGATACTTACCTCCCTAGATACGGACCCGGCCTCTCCACCCCACAGAGGCTCGGTCTTCAGGCTCTTATTAGTTGCATGTGTGTCAGCCAATAATCTAGTCAGAGGAAGTGCTAGTCTGCGCATGCGCGGTGGTGGGGCTGGCATCCGCCAGACTACGCTCTGACTCCCTGCCCAGTAGGGGCACCTAACTGTTTTAAATCTGAGTGTTTATTGAGTGAAAGCCAATATTTAGCAATATCAAAAGTATTAGGGAGGTAAGTATCAACTCTCTCGTGAAAAAAGAAATCCTAGATTTCGTTTAGTCCAGATCCACCAGAGTTATTCCCCTTTATTTCTCGAAAAATCATAAAATATGGTTTCCGCTCGTTAACTTCAGTTAGCTTGAATGGATTCGTTTCAAATTTGTAATGTCACCTTATGAGACGACCTCGGTAGGGATTGCATATCGGCGAAATGTGTCCAGACACACCGGCTGGACACACCAGATTTATCCCCCTTGATTTCCTGAAAAATCGTAAAATATGTGGTTTCCACTCGATAACTTCAGTTAGCTTTAATGGATTCATTTCAAATTTGGAATGTCAACATGGCTTCATGTCGACGAAATGTATCCAGCACACTGGAGTTATCCCTCTTCATATATCGACAAAATGTGTCCAGACACCGGAGTTATCTCCCTTGATTTTTCTGCAGTACTTATTCACACCTAATTTAGTAAACCAACTCCTGACAAGACCTCGGTCTATGTTGCCTATAAACAAAATATGTCCAGACTCACCAGGTTATCACCACGTGATAAACTAAAAATTCATAAAAAATAGGATTTCTGCGAAAACACCTGGGTCGGGGGGATATGTGACCAGAACTGGTCTTTTATTTGTAGCTAATTTGACTGGGTGCTGTTGCTGCCTATGGTCTATGGCAGCAATAGCGCCCAGTCAAATTAGTTTCAAAATATTCAACAGACTATTAAATAGTAAGGACATACAATTCGTACAACAACGCATTGACCATCTTCAAATATGCGTTCGTGACGTAAATATCTACGTCAACGTCATTGATTATGATGTCATGCTACACATCATGTAGTTAATTATGACGTCATGATAGATGGATAAAGTGGAAAGTTCTATTGTACTAATTAATTTTGTGTTTGTCTTGGATACATGTTAGCTTATTTATGGTGTGTTCTTTAGATCCATGGCCGAGTATATAACCTCGAGTAACTGTTGTAATTGACAATAAAGCAAGAGAATTACTTCCAGTCAAATTACTTTCAAAATATTAAACCGCTTTTCTGTATGTTTGTTTTGAAATTGGTGAGAACCGATATGTGGTACTTTACGGATGGAAGGGTTAATATTTGTGGTACTTTACGGATGGAAGGGTTAATATTTGTGGTACTTTATGGATGGAAGGGTTAATATTTGTGGTACTTTACGGATGAAAGGGTTAATATTTGTGGTACTTTACGGATGGAAGGGTTAATATTTGTGGTACTTTATGGATGAAAGGGTTAATATTTGTGGTACTTTACGGATGGAAGGGTTAATATTTGTGGTACTTTACGGATGGAAGGGTTAATATTTGTTATTAACCGTCTGACTGATGAGTTTTTGTAGAAGCCACCAACAACTTTCAGTCAAATTATTTTCAAAATATTCATGTCAAGAATTTTTTTTCATTGAAATTATTGTATGGTGACTTACAGCAGCAAGACAGTTACAAAAATTCTGATGCCCAATTTAATGTTTTTGCCCATGATTTCAGATGTTCTCAATACACGAGTATTCCGCCAAACTGCCACATGGTAGCTGACCCCCAGGATCCTGGCTGCTGTGTAGTCCCACAGTGCATCCCGACTACTGGACCACAAACTACAGGACCTGATGGATCAACACAAGGTCCACATATCATTACAGATATCCCAACAGGAAGCATAACTGGAATTGGTAGGGTTTTACCGGCGCCGAGCACATCAGCTGGACAGACACCAGATCCGAATGTACCAATAACAGCATCGCCCGTAGTGCCATGTATGTTTTTCATGTTAACTGTTGTGGAACTGTTTCATAGCAACACACACTGTTTCATAACAACACACTGTTATTAGCAATGCACACTGTTTCATAACAACACATTTTCATAGCAACACACTGTTTCATAACAACATGCAGTGTTTCATAACAATACTCACCGTTTCATAACAACACATACTTTTTCATAACAACACTTACTGTTTCATAACAACACATACTGTCTCATAACAATACACCCTGTTTCACATCAAGAGTATACTTACCTCCCTAATACTTTTGATATTGCTAAATATCGGCTTTCACTCAATAAAACACTCAGATTAAAAACAGTTAGGTGCCCCTACTGGGCAGGGAGTCAGAGGTAGTCCGGCGGATGCTCGCCCCACCACCGCGCATGCGCCGACTACTACTTCCTCTTTGCTCATTTATTGGCAAAGGGTTACATGCGGTTTTGTGTTCTCTATACTTTTCTGCGCGTTACCTTGTGTTTTGCTCAAATTTGACGGTTCTTGTTCGTGGGAAGCATGTCGGAAAGGGAGGATTCACCTTTAGAAGGAGCGGGATCTCTTTATCAGGTGACTTCTTTGATATGCTAGCGTGTTTTGTCCCGGTTTAATGTATTTCCGGGACTCGCGCTTACCGTGATTAGCGCCTGTTTGTGTTGGTTTTTTACAACATGGTGCTTCATAAGTCTCATTTCTCTTTGTGTTTTGTCCACAGGTATCAAGTAGAAGCTTTGATGGACTTCTCGGCACAAGAGGATATGTTTTCTCTCCACCACGGTTCCATTTCCTACTAATACTGTTAGGTTATCTAACCAAAAGAATATGTTCAGTGAGTTGGAGGCCTGTTATAAAGGTCTTCTCACTTTGCCCTCTTGATCCAATTCCTTTCCCTTCGGTGGAGAGAATGTAGAGGCGTACTATGGTGGAGTTCTCCGGTTCATCGCGTTGGATGGTTTGTCTGTACAAGTGTCAGGTATCTAATTATTGATAAACAAAAGGGGAGATAATTTCCCTTTTTGCCAATGCTAGAATTGGAAGGAGTTATCTCTGTATATCTGATTGTTGTGTACTCGATATGCCTATTCAACGGGAATGTTCCGGTTACTTATACAATTCGTTCTTGCACTTGGTGCTTGTTGCGGATCGATTAATTTGGTCACAGGAGTGATGACGTCATAATCGGCCTTGGCCTTTATTAACATTTAACGTTTTGTCCGAGGCTGGTTCTTCTTGATTTGCGATCTTGAGGATCCTGTCCCTCTCTTTTTTAGTTGGTTTTGAGTTCGCTAACCTTAACTATCTTGCTCATTGTCCCTGTCCTTTGTCCTGTTTCAGAGACCTGGTTGCCCGTCCTGCGGGAGGTTTTTGAAAAACCGTTTCGTTCCGCACTTGTGCTTCAGCTGCAGTCCCTGTGGACCGTTGCTGAAGTGCGACGTATGTAAGCAGTGGGGGGGAGACCTAATGTCTGAGTTTTTATCTTTGCAGGCAAGGGAGAAGGTGATGGAGGAAGAGAGGAAGAAGAAGAAGGAGGGTTGTAAGAAGGGTAAGAGGAAGGCCTCATCCGCGGTGGATATGGAGGCCTTCCGGTCCGAAATGTTACAAGAGATGCAGAGGACAATAAAGGATTTGGTCCCAGAGTTGCTTCGCGGCATGCTCCCTGGGCCAGCTCCTTTGTTGTCCTCGGCATCTGCTTGCGAGCAGGTGATCCCCGCCTCTGAATCCGGTCTCTTTAGGTCCGGTCCGTTTGTGGATTCAGAGGTGGCCCCTTTGTTGGGGGCAGTCCACGACCCTGGCAGCAGGCATGGCGCCGCGCCGAGGGGCCGTGGACAACGGTTGTTGCTGGGACCCGCGGTCTGCTCATCAGACCCCGGGTATCCGCGCGCCGAAGGTGCCAAAGCCTCCTATGGCACCTTCCCTGGCCAGTCCGGGTTAGCTCTCTTTGCTGACCCGGATTCTAATCTTTCTGGCCAGGAGGAAGAGGATCTCCTGCTGGGGTCGCCTTCTGAGGACGTGGCCATGGAATACGACGTCTGTGCACCCCTCGCGGGGAATACAGGCGACGTGTTCCGTGGTTCTACTCTCGCAGGAGTAGATTTCACGGTCCAGAAGGTGTCCCCGGGCGGTGCTGTTGACCACGGATACTGCATACCTCAGCTTGCCGATGGTATCGCTGGTGCTGGTCAGACCCGTGGTAGAGCGGTGTTTACCCCACGCTCTGCCACGGCGCCTGCTCCTGGTCAAGCCGCGGAGTTTAGCATGCCTGCTCTCTCGGGCCCGCATGCTTTTCCAGGCTTGCCAGGGGTATCAGCTTACCCGCCGTCGACGTCAACTGCGAGTGCTCTGGAGGAAGACGAAGGCCCTCGTCTAGTAGAGCGCTCGCAGTTAGCCACGGAGGAGGATTGGTCGGACGCTTGCCAATGGCTGGTAAGTGTTCGGCCCGATCTACCCGTGGAGCTGCCGGCTAGCCAGCGTGACCATAGGCCGTGGTTAGCTGGTAGGCCGGCGGCTACCGCTATGCCATCTCTGCCGCTGGCTGAACATGTCGTGGACATGTTCGAAGCGGCGGAGGCGTCCATTAAGGTTAATGGACGTCTCGCGAAGGCCCCTCGCGAGGTGGCTAAGCGTTGCCGCATCGTGCCCCTGGATTACCAGCGGTACGGTGTGGTGCCGAAGCCAAGCGTTGATGATCGCGCGGCTTTAGGCGAAGATGCGCGGCCGGGCTCCCGTTCTGACACGGGAGTCTTGTGCTCGAACGCGTTGCGTTCGGCGAATGCCGCGCTGCGTGATGCGGAGGAGAGTGGGAGAGCGTCGATTGCCGCTCTGTCCCACGTCTCCCAGCTGCTACAGGGGGTGGTAGCGGCCTCCGCATCACGCCAGCCAAGCCCGGTAACAGTTCAGAGAGCCATTCAGGATGGTATCAACCTGGCTTTGGACTGTTTGACGCGGGCGGTGACCAGAAGTGTCCGGGCGCGGCGCACGTTTGCACTTGACAATCTGTGCCCGTCCCAGGACCTGTATAATAGGCTGCTGCGGACGCCTATGACAGGTCCTGGTCTCTTTGGAGGTGAGGGATGCAGGCACCTCCAGGAGACGGTCACTCTGGTTAACAACCAGAGGGCGCTGCGTGAGCAATTTGAGGTGCTCCGGCGGGAGCGTGTTCGCGCGGCACCCCCTGCGTTTCGTCCTCTGCAGGCTCGAGGTGGTGCTGGCCAGGTCAGAGGCCAGCCACCGTCGCAACGTAGGCCTAGGCCACGGGCGATTCGGCCAGCAGTGAGGGGGGCGCAGGCTCCTCAGCCGCACCCAGCCAGACAGCCGCCCGCGTACCGTGGTGCGCGCGGCGCTGGGCGGGGCGCGCGGGGATCTGGTCGCGGTAATCGGGCCTGATGGCCCGGTTACCGCGGTGGGAACCACTCCGGTGTTTCACGCCGAGAGAACAGTGCCACTCTGGCACTCCTTATGTCCACCTCTATCCCTAGGTGGACCGGTGGGCGGCCGTTTGGCCGGCCACTTGCCAGAGTGGAAACGGTTGACTCAGGACCGTTTAGTCTTGCGATGGCTTTCAGTCGGGTATCGTCCCGACTGGGTGACAGGCCCGCCATCGCGACTGTCTCTCGCGCCGATCTGGACTCCTATTCCACGGGATCCGGATCAGAGGTTGTGTATAGAGGAGGAAATAAATTCCCTCATACTAAAAGAAGCCATTCAGCCGGCACAGAGGTGCCCGGGCTTCTATTCAACCCTGTTCTTAGTAACAAAAAACACCGGAGGGTGGAGGCCGATTCTCAACCTCAAGCCATTGAACAAGTTCATAGAGACGCCCAGTTTCAAGATGGAGACTGCGCTCGGTGTTGGCGGGGTTAGAGCGAGGAATGTGGACAGCGTCGATAGATTTGAAGGATGCTTATTTCCACATTCCCATAGAGAGGAGTTTCCGTCGCTTCCTGAGATTTGCATTTCAGGGCCGGCGGTGGGAATTCAGGGTGTTACCCTTCGGGATTTCCACGGCTCCTCGGGTCTTCACCCGTGTGGTTCTCGCGATCACTGCATACCTCCGCAGGAGAAGCATAGCAGTCCACACGTACATAGACGACTGGCTGTTGAAAGCACACACCCGGGAATCATTGTCAGCCAATCTGGAGATTGTTTTGAAAACTCTCTCGGACTTGGGCTGGATGATCAATTTCCCGAAATCAGAGCTAACTCCATCCCAGAAGTTTGTTTACCTGGGCATGTTCTTCGATCTGGAGACGGGGTATGTGTACCCCACTCAGGAGAGGGTTCAAATACTCATCTCGGTAATACAGTCGGTGTGCGACAGTCGTCATGTCCTGGCACGGGTTTACTTGAGAATGCTGGGCTTGATGGTTTCTTTGGAACCAGTCATTCCGCAGGCCGCCTTACGCAGGCGCCCGATCCAGTTGTTTCTCATGACACAGTGGACCCAGAGTTCAGGTTCGCTGGACTCGAACGTGTCAGTATTGGCGCCTCTGATTCACCACCTGCAATGGTGGTTGAATACAGAGAATCTCTTGCCGGGGGTTTTGCTAACCCCTCCCCACCCTCAGGTGACTGTGTATACAGATGCATCGATGGAGGGGTGGGGAGCTTGTCTGGAAGAGTCCACAGTATCAGGGCTTTGGGATCTGGATCAGTCCAAGGAACATATCAATCTACTGGAGCTAAGAGCAGTAGTCCTGGGCCTGGAACATTTCTTACAGAAAGTTCAGGGCAAGATTGTTCTAATTCGTTCAGACAACTCAACAGTAGTGACTTACATAAACCGCCAGGGCGGAACGAAGTCGCCCAGTCTCTGTATGATGACATGGAAACTGCTTTGTTGGTGCCTGGATCATGGGATCACCTTGAAAGCAGTTCATATTCCGGGGAGGTTAAATCTGCTAGCAGACTCATTGAGCCGAAGGATGAGTGTTTTACCCACGGAATGGCAACTAAATCAATGTGTGGCGGATCGTCTGTTCGACCATTGGGGGAAACCCAACATAGATTTGTTCGCGATGAAGAAGAATGCGAAGATGACGACGTACATCTCTCCGATTCCAGACCCAAGCGCTTTCGCAACAGATGCGTTAGCTATCAGCTGGGAGGGAATGTATGCATACGCATTCCCCCCAGCAATCCTGATTCCAAAGGTGCTTCAGAAAATCAGGCAGCAGGAGTGCCAAGTGCTTCTGATCGCCCCGGATTGGCCAAGCCGATCGTGGTATACGGATCTGCTGGACCTTCTGGTCTGCTATCCGGTTCCGCTGCCTCTGATGGACAACCTTATCTTCCAGGGCAAGGCCCTTCACGACAATCCGTCAATGTTCCGATTGACTGCGTGGATGTTGTCAAGGAATCTAGAATTAAGGAGGGCTTTTCTGAGCAAGCGGCCATGTTTATGGCCAAAGCCAGGAGGGGGTCAACCTCCAGAGCATATAATTATAAAATCAACAGATTTGCAGAATGGTGCTCAAAAAGATGTATTGATCCAATGGAATCATCTATTCAGGTAGTGGCTGATTTCCTCTGTCACCTATATGATGCCTATAGCCTCAAGCCTAACTCTATTGCTGGTTATAAGTCAGCTTTAATGACTGTTATTCCTTGCTTGGCTAATAGGGGGAGTGATGAAGTAAGTACATTAAATGTATTAATTAAAGGCATGGGCAATCTAAGACCAAGGAATCCTCCACTGATTCCGTCTTGGAGTTTATCACTGGAGCTCCAGGTACTAGGTGATAAGCCTTTTGAACCACTTAGTTCCATTTCTATGAAAATGTTAACTCTTAAAACTGTATTTTTAATTGCTGCGGCCTCGGCGAGGCGTAGGAGTGAAATTCACGCCTTATCAGCCGAGGTTGACCGTTTTGTGGTTACAGGGGAAGGCCTTAAGCTTCTACCTAGGATTAATTTCTTGTCTAAAAATCAGTCATTGAAATATCCAGGTCAGCCTATTTTTTTGCCATCTTTAACTAGATATGATCCTAATTCTAAAGTATGGTGCCCCGTACGGGCGCTGCTCCGGTACAAACAGCGTACTTCGGAGTGGCGTACCGACCAGTCAGCGTTATGGTTGTCATATATTGAACCCCATGGTAGGGCGTCTAAGGACACCATTTCTAGGTGGATTGTGGAATGTATTCAATTTTGTCACAAATCCGCCACCGGGCGACAGGTTGACGTGGCCAAGGCTCACAGTGTCCGCAGTGTCGTGACATCCACTGCCCTTTTTAATGGGGTCCCTGTGGATGATATTATGTCAGTGGCTCAGTGGCACTGTGAGTCAAGTTTTACAGACCATTACCTCCGTGACACCTCTAACCCTCTCGCCTTGTCGATTTTGAAACAATAACCGCTTTATGTTTGTGAAGAGTGCCTCCGCATTGCTTATATACTTCGCCATTCAGCGACGGTGACAACCACTTGTCGGGACTGTATCATCCATCTCTACTGGATTCATGATGACAGCTTCCTAGTACAACAAGGTCAGTCTTGTTCATGTGTTGTTCATTGTTTTGTATTGTCACGTTACCCAGTGTTATTAATATGGTGATGGTTTATGTGGGTTGTGGTTCTTTAGAGAGAGTATACGAAAATGGAGCCTTTTCGTCTCTGTCCTATAGTACTTAGCACTAGTACGAAGAGAGCGTGTAGGACATTGAGGTCATTTAATCTTCCTCCCAAGGGAGGGGGGGGAGCGCATATGACAAATCGGTCATCTCTCAGGCATCGGTTGTGTTATCCGATGGTTTATCAAATCCTGACTGTGTTTTCACACAGTTTCAGACGTCATAAGTGCCTTAAACGCTTGAAAGCGTATAGGGAAGAGCTGGTCTTTTGACCTCGCCTCCCTCCCGCCAGATTCACTTTCGAATTCTGGCAATATCAAAAGTATTAGGGAGGTAAGTATACTCTTGATGTGAAATAAACGAAATCTAGGATTTCTTTTTTCACGAGAGAGTTGATACTTACCTCCCTAGATACTGACCCGGCCTCTCCGCCCCACAGAGGCTCGGTCTTCAGGCTCTTGGTAGTTGCATGTGTTAGCCAATAAATGAGCCAGAGGAAGTAGTAGTCGGCGCATGCGCGGTGGTGGGGCGAGCATCCGCCGGACTACCTCTGACTCCCTGCCCAGTAGGGGCACCTAACTGTTTTTAATCTGAGTGTTTTATTGAGTGAAAGCCGATATTTAGCAATATCAAAAGTATTAGGGAGGTAAGTATCAACTCTCTCGTGAAAAAAGAAATCCTAGATTTCGTTTATTTCATAACAACATGCACTGTTTCATAACAGCACACCCTGTTTCATAACAACATGCACTGTTTCATAACAGCACATACTGTTTCATAACAACACTTACTGTCTGATAACAACACATACTGTTTCATGACAACACATACTGTTTCGTAACAACACATACACTGTTTCATAAAACACACACTGTTTCATAACAACACGCACTGTTTCATAAAAACAATTACTGTTTCATAAAAACACACTGTTTCATAACAACACATACTGTTTCATAACAACACACCCTGTTTCATAACAACATGCACTGTTTCATAACAGCACATACTGTTTCATAACAACACACTGTTTCATAACAACACACACACACACACACACACACACACACACACACACACACACACACACAGTTTCATAACAACACATATTGTTTCATAGCAACACACACTGTTTCATAACAACACACTGTTTCATAACAACACATGCTGTTTCATAACAACACACTGTTTCATAGCAATGCACTATTTCCTAACAACATGCACTGTTTCATAGCAACACACACACTTTCATAACAACACACTGTTTCATAGCAACACACTGTTTCATAACAACACACACTGTTTCATAACAACACTGTTTCATAACAACACACACTGTTTCATAACAACACACACTGTTTCATAACAACACACACTGTTTCATAACAACACATACTGTTTCATAGCAACACTGTTTCATAGCAATGCACACTGTTTCATAACAACACACTGTTTCATAACAACACACCATGTTTCATAACAACACACCATGTTTCATAACAACACATACCGCTTAATAACAACACACTGTTTCATAACAACACTCACTGTTTCATAACAACACTTACTGTTTCATAACAACACAGACTGTTTGATAACAACACGCACTATTTCATAACAACAGACACCGTTTCATAACAACATGCACTGTTCCATTTTGGCGACTGACGGCATCAGTGAATTTGATGACTTGATTTGAACGAAATTGGTTTGAACCAAAACCGTGAAAATGGGATTTATACAAATTGGCGATGTTTGACGATCGTAATTTTGCTGACTAATATTGGTGGTTCCTTTAGGTGGGTGGTCATATAATTTTTTGTCTTGGAGAACCACCATTTTTTTTGGTGGTGAATGCAGGTGTTCGTTATAGACAGATTTCGCTGTTAATTTCCTATTTTAGCCTGGTGTCATTATGGCATTACTTTCTGTGTTTTAACTAGTTATATGTTAGATTTCATTTCCCTCGGCCCAGGCATGTGTGCGTGCGTGTGGGTGGGTGTGCGAGTGTGAATGTGTATCTGTGTCCAGGGCTGTTTCTAAAAAAACTAGTGATCTGATTGTGCACAAATTTGAATTCAACAATTAATTTTACCATGGAAGAGCATTTCTGTAAGTATCTTGGAAAGTACTCTGATTTGACTCAAATTTTCGCACGGGAACGGGTGTGACACTACGATTCTAGAACTTTGATTACGATTAAAAAGTGATAAAATGTTGAAAAATACGAAAAGGATTTCAATGTATCAAAAACCGGTGTATGAGTGTTTCCAATCTCTGATTGTTTTTGTTTTCCTATTATAGCTGGGTGTATTTATGATAATGTGCGCTACGATGAAGGACAGAGATGGCAGGACGGCTGCGAATATAACTGTATCTGTGAGGATGGTGTGACAGGACAGTTCCGATGTGATGACAGGTTTGCTTTCATAGGCGTTAGCTCTTTAAATCTGGACCTGCTTAATATTTTGAAAACAATTTTGCTGAAAGTTGTTGGTGACTAAGCCACCAACAACTTTCAGTCAAATTGTTTTCAAAATATTGAACTAGTTCAGAGTTATTGCCCATTAAAATTATTGTCTGGTGGCTTGCAGCAATTAGACTGTTAAATATATTTTGGTGGCAGGCATGCCCACTTTGAGTATATCGCGAAGAAATTACCAAAATTTCAATTTGTAGAATTTCAGTTAAAATAACCCTTCAAACAGAGAGGCCAATATTCCAGCCTCAGTGAGAAGGTGCAAGAACAAGAAGATGTTAGCTCAAGTCCAATTATCAAACCGCGCATTCTATAAGTTTACTGAGACACCTTGAATTAATCTGCAAGGGCTGGTATACAAATTTACCAGTTCATTAACCTGTGCGATGCAAGCCTACTGACTTACCATGGGGTAGACGAGTCCTGGGACATAGCAGTATTCTAGTGGTTCTGGCCCCTAGTATCAGTAAACACAAGTTATAGGACTAGCTTTAATTACTGTGAAGAGAAACTGCAGGCTGACTGGAGGTCTGACAGTGGAGAAATTCAGTTTATCCATCAATCATATGACGTCGTAATCAACTACATGACGTTTAGGCCGATGTCATAATCAATTACGCGATGAATGACTCGATTTAGTCCATCTTAAGTGCTTAATAGTCATGTTGTACGGATTGTATGGCCTTACTATTTAATAAAAATGCTGGTGAATATTTTGGAACTAATTTGATTGGTTGCAGCAGCAGCACCCAGTCAAATTATTCATCAGCTTACCTGTATAGTTTTCTGGGAATTGAGATTCAGAGAGTGCAGGTAAGCGGGCGAGGCGTGGATGGGGCTTAGCTAGAGGTGGGAGGGGTATAGCTAAAACTGGATTTCGCCATTCTCTTGTGGCTGCAAATTCACTAGAGGACAGTGGCGAGTCCTCTTCACATTTAACGGTCTCGCGTTCATGAGCAAAGCCTAATTCACCTTTCCAATGTATCCATCCATCATTTGACCTCGTATGATGTCATAATCAGCTCAGCACGTGTATGATGATGTCACAATCATTACGTAACAAAGGGTTCCATATAGACCGTCATCAAATCTCAAAGAGTCTGACACATTGTATAAAATGTATGTCTTCGTAATTCTTTGCTATTTAATAAACATGCTGTTGAATATATTAAAACTAATTTGACTGGGCAGGAGCTGTTGCTGCCTTAGCAGCAACCCCACCCAGTCAAATTAGTTTCAAAATATTGAACAGCTTACCTGTATAGTTTTCAGGAAATTAATAGTTAGGGCAATCGGTGATCGATCAATCCCAACATGGCAAGGTGTGGGTGGAGCTTAGCTAGTGATGGGCGGAGCTTGGCTAAAAATGGAAAGGTCCATTCTTACCCGTGTCCTACTGGTCTGAAGAAATACCTGTCGGACCTGTTTTATTGGTCAAGGCTATACAGACATTTAAACAGAACCAAGACTAGATGTCAATCCCGACTCGGATGATGAACAGTATCAAGAACAATTATTATTATTATTATTATTATTATTATTAATAGATGTCCCAAGATACCTGTGTTGCCGCCAAATTGCCAGTTGCGTCGTGACTATAATGATCTCTGTTGTTACATGGCTGTGTGTGATCCGGGATTACGAATCCCAAGTCCGACTCCATACATAGCACCCACAGCAGGACCTGGAGAGACTCTTGACCCTAATGCTCCTACTCCAACACCACAAGTACCAGCACATGGTATGTTTCTGCTAATCTAATCCTAGCTGTTATAAAGATAATAACATTGCACCTTGTACTGAGCTTTAGAATGATGCAAGTTTCTGCCTACCGTTCTAGTGAAAAGAAAATTTGAATTCTTAATTATGTGAAAGAAAATACGCATTTATATTTAAATATTACAGACTAGTAGGGTCAGTGGTTTTCCGGGATAACGGAAAATAAACGGAATTCATGGAATTGGTAATTGGAAACAGAAAAGTGATTTTCAAACAGAAATTAATGAAAAATCACATTTTTCTGTAAACCAGTTGTAAATTGAAATGTTATTCAAACGGAAATTAATAAATTAAAGGCATTTTCCTCTAGAACATGAGACATTCTGGGCGTAAAATTGTAACTTTTTACCAACCCATATCTTCACCACCATAACTTTGTACTGTCTCGTCATACTAACAGTGCACAACACAAATTTGACTGTTTTATTGACTCTTAAGTGTACATGCAGCTTAGATGATGTAAGTTTGTTAAACGGAAGGCAAACACAATCAGCAATTTTGTGAAACGGAAAATTACAAATGTTGAAATGGAAACTCACTGTCCCTAGACAAATATTTGTGAATTTGTTTTTGTTTGCAGCATACTGTATGTATAATGGTGTGCCTTACAGACAAGGAGCTAGCTGGGACATTGGATGTGAGAGTCAGTGTATTTGTGAAGATCCTGTTAACAATGATTATCGATGCTTTGACAGGTAAAGGATGAAACCACTAACTCAGAAGTAACTGACCAATGTTTCAAAAACAAAATAAAATGTACTGTTGAATATTTTGATCATAATTAGATTGGAAGACTGCTGCCTAAGGCAGCAATGTCATCCAATCGAATTACATTCAAAATATTCAACCCAACATTTCCTACATCGTTTTGAGAATTGTACTAATCATCATGTGTTCATTTTTGAAACATTTTAACTTATTTATGAACTGTACTGTATGCTACTAGAAAGATATATATATATATATATATATATATATATACCAAACATTTGCAGGTGTGCCTCATATCCAGATAGACCTGCTACCGGGTGTGTCTCGCTAACCGATCCTGAGGACAGTTGCTGTCAAATTATCCGCTGTCATCAGCCGACCCCGACCCCAGACATCAATGGTACCATCAACCCAACACCGATCATACATCCCACCTCTGTTCCAGGAACGATCACGGGTGATATACCGAGAATTGACCCAAACACAGGAAGACAACAGAACATAGGTATGCATGTATCAATTGTTATTTCATCATTAGCAGTATTTTGTGAATGTATAGACATTTAACTCTTTATTCGTCAAACTGGAATGTCCATTTGCGGACCAAGAGAATAATATTTTCGAAAAATTACCACAGGGATCGAAAAATTACCACAGGAATAGCTGGTTCGATAACCATGCCTGTCACTCCAGTGCTAAATTTAAAAAAAATATCTTGCGTACAAATGGACATTGAATAAACAAATATATAGATTTTCTTGACCAAATTTGAACATTTTATGGTTAAATCTTTCTTCATCCTGCCTTATTCATTACATAAGCTTATCTTGATGGCGGATTCCAGTTTTACCTAAGCCTCTTCCCATCTCTACCTAAGCTCCAAACACGCTCTGCTTGTGTTGAGATCAATCTATCCCTCCACTCCCTGAATTACAATTTCCAGAAAACTATACAGGTAAGCTGTTGATTATTTTGAAACTAATTTGACTGGGTGCTGTTGCTACCCAGTCAAATTAGTTTCACAATATTCAACAGAATGTTTATTAAATATTAAAGATATACAATTTGTGTAATTTGACAAACTAATATGTGTTTATGACAGAATAAATTGTGTCATTCATGACGTAATTGATTATCACCTCAGCCTAAATGTGACAGTTTATTGTGATGTCATGTAATTGACTGAGAAACTGAATTTATCAATTACATATATTTGTATAGAGTGAAACTTGTTTTTATGCTCCCTGAAAAAAATTTCACTGGAGCATATAGTCGCCGCTTTGTCCGTCCGTCCGTCCGTTTGTCCGTCCATCCATCCATTCACCATATATAAGTTTGTCCGGGGCAGAGTTTCAAGACTTTTTCACATATGGTCACCAAACTTGGTATGTGGATGCATCTTAGGGAGAAGGTGTGCAGAGTATGAAAAGTAGGTCATGCTGACCTACTTTTCATGGTTGACTGAATAGCACAGAAAATGTTTTCCCGGGGCATAGTTTCAAGACTTTTGCACATGTGCTCACCAAACTTGGTATCTGTATGCATCTTAGGGAGAAGGTATCCAAAGTTGAAAAGTAGGTCATACTGACCTACTTTTCATGGTCGACTGAATATCACAGAAAATGTTTGTCCGTGCCATAGTTTCCAGACATTTGCATATATGGTCACCAAACTTGGTATGTGGATGCATCTTAGGGAGCAGGTGTGCGGAGTATGAAAAGTAGGTCATGCTGACCTACTTTTCATGGTCGACTGAATATCACAGAAAATGTTTGTCCGGGGCATAGTTTCAAGACTTTTTCACATATGGTCACCAAACTTGGTATGTGGATGCATCTTAGGGAGAAGGTGTGTGGAGTATCAAAAGTAGGTCATGCTAACTTAGTTTTCATGGTCGACTGAATATCACAGAAAATGTTTGTCCGGTGAATAGTTTCAATGCTTTTTCACACATGGTCATCAAACTTGGTATGTGTATGCATCTTAGGGAGGTGTGCAGAGTAGAAAAGTAGGTCATGCCGACCTACTTTGAATGGTCGACTGAATATCACAGAAAATGTTTGTCCGTGCCATAGTTTCAAGATTTTTGCACATATCGTCACCAAACTTGGTATGTGGATGCATCTTAGCGAGAAGGTGTGCGAAGTATGAAAAGCAGGTCAAATGTAGGTCATGCTGACCTACTTTGAATGGTCGACTGAATGTCACAGAACATGTTTGTCCGTGCCATAGTTTCAAGACTTTTTCACATATGGTCACCAAACTTGGTATATTGATGCATCTTAGGGAGGTGTGCACAGTATGAAAAGTAGGTCATGCTGACCTACTTTTCATGGTCGACTGAATATCACAGAAAATGTTTCTCCGGGCCATAGTTTCAATACTTTTTCACATATTGTCACCAGAGTTGGTATTGATTATTACAGAAAATATCTCTGTTCATTTCGAACATATGTATCTTTCATATGGTGCCTTAAGTCTAAGTATGTTTATTTAGAGAAACTTAGATTTTGCTTTTATTACGCTATCCTTAACAAATTGTTCGTTAGGGCAAATCCTGCCAGACCAAAAGAATGATGGCCCACCGAATCATTCCTACTCCCCAAATGGTGGATTTAACATCATTTCCCCAAAACCAACAATATTTTAAGGATGGTCTAATATGGTGATATCTCATTGAGAATTTCAAGTTTGTTTCTCTGTGTCTGATCCATAGTTCCAAACCTTTCCCTGAAGCATATGCCTTCAGGGTTATCCATTTAGTTTCTCTGCAGAGTATGCCTTCGGGGAGCATGCATCAATTCATTGATTTGCCTTGTGTTTTGAGGTTACTGCCTGTATGACAACACACAGTACCAGCAAGGGGACACGTGGGAAGATGGTTGTAATTACAGATGCGAATGTGAGGATACCTTTACTGGTCACTACTCATGTGTTGAAAGGTCAGTCACTATCCATCTAATCTTCAAAGATTGCTCATGAAAATAGTTTTCTCATAAACTTTGAGCCGCTGGACTATTATTAATTTTCAAAAGTGTTATTTTTGCCTGCAAATGGATATTTCTAACTTGATAAGTGTATTATCTCTATCTCGGGCAGGTCAGGTGAGACTATGGCAGGGTAGGAGAGGGTGATGGAAAGGGAAGGAGGGAGAGGAGCGGAGAGGGAGGGAGAGAGAAATAGAGAGGATAAGGAGAGGGATGTATGAAGGGATGCATGTATATAGGGAGAGAGAGAGGGGGGGGAGTGAGAGAGAGTGAATGGTGTATGGAGAGAGATAGAGAGGGAGGGAGTGCGGGCGGGAGGGAGAGAGGAGGGAGGGAGAGGAGAAAGAGAGGGGGAGTCATCACACGAGGGAAGGAGGGAGAGAGAGAGAGTTACAGTCAAACATGTGTTAAACAACAACTATATGAAACACAAACAATTAGCCACCTATAGAGAGGTGGTCTTTTGATGCAAGTGACTTCCTAAAAGAAATAATTTTATGATGCACAAGTTAGTGGTTCTTTATTAAGCCAGTTGGCCTTTTGACCACATCTTAAAGAACCACTATTTAGGCTCCAATAGAGAGGTGCTCCTTTGAGTAAGGGTAACTGTATTAGCTCATCATTTGTTACATGTAGCTGATTTACTTAACAATGGAGGAATCCAGTTTTACCTACGATGCGCCCACAGGCCACAAAAATTACACATTCCTGCGGTCCGAGGCAACCACTTTTTACTGCAGGGTAACCAAATTTTAATGCAAAGGTTGCCCTGCCCTAACCCTAACCCTAACAACCTAGATAATGTGTTATTTTCATAGCGTGTATATGTACTCCTGGTGACTAATTATTTTATTTAGTCTTAATCCTTTAATAATCGAAACATTTCAAGAAAATTACATAGAAAATGTCCATTTGCAGACCAAGAGAAGACTGTTTTTGAAAATTTACCACCGGAATGACTGGCTCGTTTATAGAGCCAGTCATTCCAGTGGTAAAGTTTCAAAAATAGTGTTCTCTTGGTCTGCAAATGGACATTTCTCAAGACCGCTGCAGAAGCAGTTTTGGCTGATATGAGGGATAAAGGGTTAATATAATGGTTGAGTTGGTATTTACAAGGATTCTGTAGTCTGTATAGCTTACAACAATACATGTACAAAATTTATAGAAATGGGGCAACTCAATTTTTTTCTAATTTTCGAGCACTGCCCCATCTCTATCTAAGCTCCACCCACACTTTGCCAGTGTTCGGATCGATCGATCGCTGCACTCCCTGAATCTCAATTTCCACAAAACTATACAGGTAAGCTGTTGAATTTGGTAGCAAACAGTGCCCCAGTTAAATTAGTTTAAAAATATTCGACTGAATATTTATTAAATAGTAATGACATACAACCTGTACAACTTGACGGACTATTACGCGTTTATGATGGACTAAATCGTATCATTCATGACGTAATTGATTATGATGTCAGCCTACACGTGATGTAGTTGATTATGACGTCATATGACTGATCATAAACTGGATATCTCCATTCCACATTCCTGTTGTTATCTGAGTTTAGTCGTTCTATTTTAACCCTCTGATGCCGGTGATGGCCAGAAGAAACTGGAGGAAAGTTGTTTCTTCCACCTTTCTTCCGCATTCTACCAGTGGAAAGCAAAGTCCAAGAAGATCTATGACGAATACCACCATTTTGTAAAGATCTCCGCGCGCATGCTTAACCCTTTGACTCCCACAGACCAGAAACAACAAGTTCTTTATAATGTAGGGGATATTCTGTTGAATATTTCGAAGTTAATTGGACTGTGTTCTATAACCAGCAACAGACCCCAGTCAAATTAGTTTCAAAATATTCAACAGCATTCCTATATAGATGTGTTGGAATTCTGACAGAAGAACTTCAAGGTTTAAAGAGGTAAACACAGCATCAAAAATATTAACCCTTTCATGGCGAAGCTATCAAAAACTGGCTCATGCAATGGTCTTGAGGAATGGCCAGGCATTTACAGGCCAAGGGAATGCTATTTTCAAAAATTCCCCACCAGAATGAGTGGCTCGATAACCGAGCAAGTCATTCCAGTGGTGTGAATGAAAAAAAAAAGTATTTTCTAGACCCTCTGGTGTAAATATTCTATCTTTTACTGTGTCATTAGCAAAGAAACGTGTGTACATTTTTCAACAATTTTGGTGGACGATGTTGCTGTCTACGACAGCACCATCATCCACCAAATTTATTGAAAAATCTACACCAGTTCATCTTTTAATCTAATTTGAAAATTTAAGATTTAGAAATCAGAGTGGTAGGGGTTAAATAGGTACATATTTTAGATTTTTTTTTTTTTACAAATTTTAGTCATTAAAGGGTTAAAACAACTGATTTATTTATAGGTGCCCAAAATATCCTGACATCCCAAGTTATTGTGTGATGGTGCAAGACCCTAATGACCAGTGCTGTCTAACTCCTTCATGCCCTGGACGACAACCAACCCCCACGCCAGAAGTGATAAATGGAACCACCAGACAGCAAACTCCTGTACCTACAGGCGTGATAACAACACCACAACCACTTCTAGATGGTGAGAAGCACTTCGTAAATATTTATGTTTTTCCAAACAAATAGCAACTGTAGGACAGACAGAGCAAAAACTATACGACTTATTCTCTTGACTGTTAAATATTGTGATTATGACCAGAAGATTGGCATGTGTCGACCAGAGATCCATCTGTTCACCCAACAACTTGTTAATGCATCATTACTGATGGCTCCAATCAAAATTGTGTATGTTATTTCAAATAGCATTTAAATCGTTGTTGCATAAAATGTATACACTGATCCGGAATCATATGCCCCCCACCTACCATATAAATATATGGGGTAATATAGCATTTGCCTTGTCCATCCATTCGGGGTTTCATTTCCAGATGATAACTCGAGTTCTATTGAAGGGATCGTTACCAATCTGGCGTGGGAGCTTGTCCTGGGTGGTCTGAAGAACCCTATAGATTTTGGCGTCAAACAGTCAATGGTCAAGGTCATGGTGACCTAATTAATTACGTAATATTGCGTTCCTGGATGATAATTTGAGTTCTATTTCATTAGCAATCTAGCGTAGGCGCTTGTCCTTGATTGTCCAAAGAAGCCTATCGATTTCGGCGTCAAAGGTCAAGGTCACTGTTACCTAATTAATTACATAATATTGCGTTTCCGGATTATCACTCGAGTTCTATTGACATGTTTGAAGGGATCATTACCAATCTGGAATGGGCGCTTTTTCCTTGGTGGTCCAAAGAACCCTATTGATTTTGATGTCAAATGTCAAGGTCACTGACCTAATTAATGATGTAATATTGCGTTTCCGGATGATAAGTCGAGTTCGGTTGAAGGGATTGTTACTAATATTGGGTGGGAAGTTGTTCTTGGTGTTTCGAAAAACCGTTATCGATTTTGCTTTCAAAGGACAAGGTCATGGTGATCAATCTAGGTGGGGGGTGGGGGGTGTTTGTGCTTGGCGGAATGGGGGGCCATACTTTAGCAATCACTGAATGTCCTTCTTGTTATAGTTGTTTTGTAAATAGATCACCTAGATATAATTATATCAAACAGTTGACTCGTCTCATTTCTCATTCATAGCTTCTTGATTGAATGATTATCTCGTCTCTCGTTATCCGTCATTGATTAAGATTTTTGATTCAATTTATAAATTTATTATAAATAATTAGTGTGTCTTGATATTTTGAATTTATATCTAACATAATGTATCCCTTTAAACCGCAAATTTGTTTAAGAAAGGCTCAATTTTTCATTGTAGATATCCATTTGCAGACCATGAGAAGATTAGTTTAGAAAATTTATCACTGAAATGACTGAGCCAGTCATTCCAGTGGTGACTTTTCAAAAATAGTCTTCTCTTGTTCTGCGAATGAACATTTCTCATGGCCACAGCAGAAGTAATTTTTGTCTAACATGAGTGTTAAAGGGTTAATTAGTTGTATGACCTATTGGCATGTATGAAAACTTGTTTTCTATTGAAGATGTGTGTACAGTAGATGGGGTAGCGTACACTGAAGGTCAGCGGTTCACTGTGGGCTGTGAGCAAAATTGTGTCTGTGAGGACGGTCAAACTGGGCGTGTAACGTGTACACAGAGGTAGGTGGCCATCTTTATTTGATACATACAGCTCAGAAATAAGTTAACGTGTTTCTATTTAAAAACCAAGTTATTAGTATTCTTATTGAGTAAGAAATTTTCTACGAAATGTTCTGTTGAATATTATGAATATAATTGAATTAGAAGACATCGCTGCCTTAGACCTTTCCACTGTATCCACACATCATATGATGTCATAATCAACTACGTGCGATGTAGAATGACATCATAATGAATGACGTCATGAGTGATGTAAATAAGTACGTCACGAACGCATATTTGAAGACGGGCTATGCATTGTTGTACGAATTGTATGTCTACTATTTAATAAATCATCTGTTGAATATTTTGAAACTAATTTGACTGGGCACTGTTGCTGGAATAGTTTTCAGAAAATTGATAGTTAGGGCATTCGGGGATCGATCAATCGCAACATGGTGAAGTGTGGGTGGAGCTTAGCTAGAGGTGGGCGGGGCATAGCTAAAACTGGAAAGCTCCATTAATCCAATTATGTTTAAATTAGTTAACAGTATGTTTTATTTTGTTTGGGAACTTATATCTGAGCTGTACTCTAGCCGTCAAACTCTACGCATGCATATCACTTTTACAAGCTATTTCCTGTTTTCATTAACCATTTGAAACTAAAATACCAAATTCGATAGCTCATGTACAATTTTATAAATATTCTGTTGAAAATTTTGACACTAATTTGACTGGGATGCAAGCTCCCTGTCAAATTTTGGTTCAATATTTTCAGCAACCTATCTGGAGAGTTACCTTGAAATTTGAATTTTGAACCAGGAATTCAGGGGTCAAAGGCTTAAACATATTTATACACTAATAATGATATTTTTACTATGCATTCTTAGCGCTTTAACACTTTCACTGCCAAATCACTGAAAAAGTATATTCTTTACAAAGAATATATATATTCTTTGCCTAAGGCAGCAATGGCTTCCAGTCAAAGTAATTTCAAAATATTCAACAGTTTTCCTGTATGATAGCCTTGATAATGGGATATGTGGTATTCATTGAGGACATGGTTAAGTTAGCCAAGAATGGCTTCCGCAGCGGCAGTGATTTTGAGAAAGTTCCATTAGCACATAGATATCATATATACTGGCTAGATGGATCATGCACATTCCCTCACTATGGGCCTAGTTGTCGTGAACGCCGGTGACGTGAGCTCATTAAATCACAATTATGCATGAGCATGTATTCAGACTGGCTGACGCAGACGATCAGCAGCATTAAAATATGACAAAATTATCTTTTGGTAATTTGAAGAGAAATTGAACAGACGCAAATTTATATATTTTTATCAGAAATAAAATTGTATTGGTTATATTAATTGAGACTTTATTCGACTGTGTAATAGGTTTAGTAACAAAACATAGTATTTTGGAGACTATACATCCGGTGAAAAAAATTCTGAACTCTGAAATGCCGCTTTTTGAGAGGGTCATGAGCGATCCAGCCAGTATATATGATATCTATGCATTTACAGGCTGAATTGAACCAGTCATTCCAGTAATGAATGTTAAAAAAACATCACCTCGAGGTTTTACCAAAGGCATTAATTATATCTCTGGACCAGCTAAATATTTTGAAAATAATTTGGGTGAACATTTTTGGTGGCTAAGCCACCAACAACTTTGTGTCAAATTGTTTTCAAAATTTTTAGTAGGTCAGAAGTTTTTGTTCATTGGAATTATTATGTCTTGCTGCAGCGAGACAGTTAACCCTTTAACACTCATATCAGCCAAAACGCCTTCAGCGCTGGGCTTGAAAAATTTCCATTTGCAGACCAAGAGAAGCCTAGTTTTGAAAATTTACCAATGAATGATTGGCTCGATAACCGAGCTAGTCATTCTATTAGTAAATTTTCAAAAATAGTCTTCTCTTGGTCTGCAAATGAACATTTTCTATTAGAAAATTTAAATTTTCTTGAACAAATTCGAGGGATAAACATTTAAGGGAACTCTTTGTTGCTATTTGGACAGGGCTATTTATATGATGTGTTAACCCTTTTACCCTTAAATTTGTTCAAGAAAATTTCTACTCACATAGAAAATGTCTATTTGCAGACTAATTTTTGAAATTTTTTTACTAGAATGACTGGCTCGGTAGACCGAGCCAGCCATTCTAGTGATAAATGATCAAAATTACTCTTCTCTTGGTCTACAAATAGACGGTTCTCAAGACCACAACAGAAGCCGTTTTAGCCGGTTTGAGTGTTAAAGGGTTAATTAACGAATCTAATTGTTTTAACGCTTATTGTTTATCTGCAAGATTAATAAAACTTAATAACATTATTAGTCTCTGCTACTATTTTTAAATTAAAAAAAAATTAAAGAATGAAATCTTTCTGAATGTTTAAATACGATTTCGTGTATATTATGCTTTAGATGTCCAAGCTACGATGACTCTGATCCAAATTGTATCCTTGTTCCTGATCCGAGGGATCCGATGTGCTGCAAAGTCCCTCAGTGCGATTCACCTACAGATCCTGGTGTTCCCACACCGACTCCAACTGGCGTGCGTGGTTCCATTACTGGTGCCACCCCACCACCTTATCGTATTCCAAGTCCATCCCCTACTCCAGCCATTCCACCATTCAAGACACCATATCCAGGTGAAACATTTGCCCCATATTTGGGTATGACACCTATTCCGGGGCAAACACCTGGAGTTGGTTTAACCTACCCTCCACATTACACATACCCAATTCAACCACCTGCTTTAACTCCTGGACGATATCAAACTTTTGAACCTGGCAAAACATACAGTCCAGGGTATACATTCCCAACTCCACCACATGGCATGACATATGCACCGATACCTGGCCTAACACCCGGCCCTAATGACACACCGGGACCGGGACAAACATACTCACCTGGCTATACCTTTCCAACTCGGCCAGCTCCAACAACAAAGCCAGATGTACCACCATTTGTCACGCCGTATCAGGGTCAGACATATGCTCCTATTCTAGGGCAAACACCACCCCCAGGTGAAACCCCTCTACCAGATGTAACATATCCTCCATTTTATACATATCCAACAAGTCCTAAGCCATTGACACCAGGGCCAAATGAAACACCGACTCCAGGGCAAACATATGCACCAGGATATACACATCCAATTCCACCATATGGACAAACATTTGCACCTATGCCTGGACAGACTCCTCCTCCCGGTGCGACTATTGCACCCGGAACAACTTATCCGCCGAATTACACATTTCCAGTTAGACCTAGTGCAACACCTGCTGTACCACCATTTCCAACACCTATTGGTCCTGGTGCTACATATGCTCCAATGCCTGGTATGACGCCAGGACCAGGAGCAACACCAGGAGTTGGCAGCACTTATGCACCGGGCTACACATTTCCAACACAGCCATCTCCATTTACTCCAGGTCCATGGCAAACGCCAACGCCGGGTCAAACATATGCACCTGGATATACATTTCCCACTCCATATCAGGGCGATACATATGCCCCAAGCTCAGGCATGACTCCACCACCAGGTAATACCCCGAGGCCAGGAGTATCTTATCCTCCAGGATACACTTTCCCAACACAGCCGCCCAAGCCTGGACCAGTACCCACCCTTCCATTTTCTACCAGATATCCTGGAGAGACATACGCAACAGCATTAGGAGTGACACCCTCCCTTGGGCAGACCCCTGCGCCAGGACAAACATATCCTAGAAATTATACTTTTGCCACACTTCCTGCACCTTACACAGCTGTGCCAGGTCAAACTCCCGCACCAGGCATGACATACCCAGCAAATCACACATTTCAAACACCATACCCAGGACATACATACGCCCCGAGACCTGGTATAACACCTGGTCAACACCAAACACCTGAACAAGGAAAGACATATCCACCGGGATATGTTTTCCCTACTGCTCCAGTGCCAACACCAACACCTGCAGTGCCACCATTCCCTACACCGTATCGTGGACAAACATTTGCACCTGAGCTAGGCATAACCCCTCCACCCGGAGAAACGCCTGCACCAAGAAAAACCTACCCACCTGGCTACACATATCCAACGCAGCCACCAAATTACACTCCACCGCCCGGAGCCACCCCTGCGAAAGGTGAAACATATGCGCCAGGATACACATATCCAACTCCACCTCATGGTTTTACATATGCTCACATACCAGGTATAACACCTGGGCCAAATGACACTCCAGGTCCTGGGTTGACCTTCACTCCTGGTTACACATTTCCAACAAAACCACCTCGTGTGACACTGGCAATCCCACCGTTCGTTACACCCCCTCTAGGCCAAACATTTGCTCCAGACAACATGATAGTGACCCCAAGACCAGGTCAAACACAAATTGGTGGTGGTACATACAGGCCTGGATATACTTTCCCAGTTTCACCTAAGCCATTCACACCTGGTCGATTTCAAACCCCTTCACTTGGTGAAACCTATCCACCAGGTTATACATTCCCAACACCAATCCATGGGCAGACATATGCCCCGGTAGAAGGCCTTACACCTCGGCGTGGAGCTACACCATTCCCCGGGTTAACTTACTCTCCTGGCTACACATTCCCAACACAACCACCCAAGATGCCGCAAATACCACCTGTTGTAACTCCGTATCGTGGTCAGACATACGCACCAAGACCTGGAATGACCCCGCCAGCAGGCGAAACGCCAGCACCTGGGCTAACATATCCTGTCGGATACACTTACCCAACACCACAACCATTCACGCCTGGTCCTGGGCAAACGATTGCACCCGGTGTTACATATCCTCCCGCCTATACATTCCCAACACCACCTCATGGTGAAACATATGCGCCCAGACCTGGCATGACACCAGCACCGGGTGTTACTCCTGGGCCTGGACAGACATTTGTACCTGGCTATACCTATCCAACTGCTCCACCCACACCACAGGCAACGCCGTACAGGATTCCAACACCTGTGGTTGGTTTGACTTACCCTGCTGGCTTGTTCTCTACACCTGATGGATTGGTTACAACAACAAATCCAGCTCGCATGGATGGTACGTGAATTTAACGGTAACACTCTTATATAGTACAGATCATAAGTCATGTATAATAGAATAAAATCAAAACCATGTTACTTAGTACAATTTTGTGAGCAATGTAAGAAATGTTCCTTTGCATATTTTGGACTTAATTTGATTGGAAGCCATTGCTGCCTAAGGCAGCAATGCCTTCCAGTCATATTAATTTCAAAATATTCAACACAATATGCTATGACTCGGAAAGTATGTACTTTTCTACTTCGAATAATACTTACCAGATGTACTATTATGATAATGTCTATTATCTAGTCTAGCTCAAAATAAACAATTAAAACTCCGCACTCTCCTGGTCCTGCCCATACTGTGTCCGGGAATACCATAGCCGCAGGTACCGAGTCAATTCCCAATCACAGTCAGATTCGTCTATTTTGCGCTTGTTGAAAGTCGCGTGTATTTAGTGCTCTCTTATTAATTGAATAAGCAGTTTTAGCGTGTTTTTTTCGGAAAACCATCGTTGGATTCATGGAGGAACTGGGGAAATCATCACAGGGGCAGGTTGTATCAATCTAGAATTTATACATTCGTGCCATAATGACTGTTTGAAATTTCCTTAAATTGGCACATTGTTTTATAATGATAGCCATTGTTGGAGTCGCTTCTGTACCCGTTGACTTTTAGTTTTAATTCGGGTACTCGGTTAATTTTCTCTTGCGACTCGGTTCCTCTAAGATGGATGCGCCCTTAGCCAAGATGGCGGTGCCCATGAATTATGTCGTTCTTGGCTTGGTGTATCCAGGCACTCTGTTGTCGCCGATTTTAGCTCTCGCTTCATTGTCGAGGGTGTTTGTAATGATCGGCGAGTTATTCTTGGTTATTTAACGTTAGTTAAAGGCTGAGTTGTGTTTTTAAAAAATTTTTCTGTCCAGTGGCTCTTCTGCCATGCCTACACTCCCGTTGGACACGCAGACTTCTGACATGTTGGAAGTTGCGGCATACTGTCTGGTTCAGCCAGACTATGTGTTGCCCAAGGCCCCGAAGGGGATAAGGAGTAGGGTCCGTTTTCCGGAGCAGGCTTATCATCAGTACGCCAGGGTTCCACGGCTTTCCGTTGCGGAACGTGAGGCGCTGAATAGGCCGTTGGCTGGGAAGGCCAAGGGGCGGTCACGTCCTTTGGTTTCTCAGACCAACAAAGACCCGTTCAATGAGCTCACGCTCATTGAGGATGCGGCTAGGGCAGCCATGGCTGCGCTGTCGCACGGGTGTACCGTCTTGCAGGGTATGCTGGACTGCACGGCGGAAGGCGGACAGGTGCCAGAGGCTGCTCCCGGAGTTGTTCGGGACACCATGCGCCTGTCTCAGGATTGCCTGGCCAGGGTAATCACGAGAACTTTGGCAGAGCGACGGAGAATGGTTCTCGATTGTGTGGAACCAGGACCAGAGATGAGGGCTGCGTTATCTTCTGCGCCTTTCATAGGTCCAGGCTTGTTCGGCGGCTCGGCACGACAAGCACTCTCTACGGTTGCGTCAATGGTGGCGGAGCAAGAAGTGGTCGGCAAGTCGTGGAAGTCGACCAAGAGGACTCAGCCGCAACAGTCCTACCGTCAGCATAGGCAGGAGCAGCAGAGACAGCGTCCTAGATCGCCCTTCCGTCCTTCTGCCCGTGATGCCCATAGGCCATCCGGAGCACAAGGGCCTGGCCGTTCGTCCGCATACAAGCCCTCTAGTTAGAGGCCGTATGAGGACGACAGGAAGGGTGGCGGTTCGGGCCGAGGCGGCTACCGTAAGGATAGTCGTGGCGGCGGTTCTGGACCGTCATACCACAAGAAGCCGCGGGGCGGCCGTGGGGCTCGTTCCTGACGGGTTTCCGGCGGAACCAATACCGGCGGCTTTGGAAACAAATGGAGTCGAGAATCTTCATCCAAGCGATTTAGCGTCTTGTCGGCTAATCTCGACCGACAACTGTGTGCAGATTCCGTCCGTCGGAGGCAGACTTCAGCTATTCCTAAACCAATGGGAACAGGTCGTGCGCGACTGTTTAGTCTGTCAGTGTATAAGAAACGGCTACGATCCGGACTGGCTCATCCATCAATCGTTAGTTCCGTTAACATCGACTCCAATATGGACTCCTATTCCAAGGGAATTAGAGCGTCTAGTCGCCATTCAGTCAGAAATAGAATCGCTTCGTCAGAAGAAGGCGATTCACCTAGTCACCGATCAGTCGTCACTGGGCTTCTATTCGATCATGTTCCTAGTTCCGAAGCGTACCGGGGGGGTGGAGACCAATTCTCAATCTCAAACCGTTGAACAAATTTATTCTTTCTCCCAGATTTCAGATGGAGACGGTAGCAGCGGTAATGACAGGGCTGAGGAAAGGCATGTGGGCAGTGTCGATAGATCTGAAGGATGCTTATTTTCATATTCCAATGTCAATTCCCTTTCAGAAGTACCTGCGATTTGCATTCCAAGACAATGTTTGGGAATTCAATGCTCTTCCCTTCGGCCTGACCACGGCTCCGAGGGTCTTCACCAAGGTGGTTCTCGCCATGACTTCTTTACTTCGCAGGAGAAACATAGCTGTTCACACTTACATAGACGACTGGCTGCTAAAGGCGGGGAATCCAGTCACTCTGCGCAGCAATATGAAAGTAGTCCTAGACTTGTTAAAGAAGCTAGGATGGATTGTGAATCTAGAGAAATCAGAACTGACTCCATCCCAGGAGTTTGTTTATCTGGGAATTTTTTTCAATCTCAGGGACGGCGTAGCTTTTCCGGCGGAGAGCAGAGTCAGAAGCCTGATTGCAGTGTTGGAGTCGGTTTCTCTAGGAGCCTATCTGACGGCGCGTCAATTTCTCAGAATACTGGGTTTGCTAGTATCTCTGGAGAAGGTGGTGCCATATGCGGCACTCAGGCGCAGGCCGATTCAGATGTATTTGATGTCGTTCTGGTCACAGAGAACAGATCCGTTATCTCTGAGAATACCAGTAAAAGAACCATTGATATTCCACCTTCAGTGGTGGTTATCGGAACAGAATCTCCTGCGAGGTGTTCCTCTACAACCTCCTCAACCTCAGATGTCCATATTCACGGATGCATCATTGACAGGTTGGGGAGCGGTATTGGACAATCAGTCAGTGTCAGGGGAATGGGATCGGACCAATGCGCAGAAACATATCAATGTGCTCGAGCTATTAGCGGTGGTATTTGCACTGCAGAAGTTCGAGAGTCTAATTCAAGACAAGATTGTCCTAGTAAGGACAGACAACTCAACAGTGGTGTCTTATTTAAACCGCCAAGGCGGGACGAGATCACCGGAGTTGTGTATGATGGTTTGGAACCTTCTGCTGTGGTGCCAAGAGAGGAATATTATTCTTCGGGCAGCACACATTCCAGGAAGATTGAACATCTTAGCGGATGCTCTCAGTCGAAGGACGGTTTGTCGTCCGACGGAATGGCAGCTCAACCAAGTGGTAGCGGAGGTTCTATTCAAACAATGGGGCAAGCCAAATGTCGATCTATTTGCGATGAATCAAAACGCAAAGATGGTCACTTACGTGTCACCGATCCCGGACCCGTTAGCTCTAGCAGTAGACGCACTGGCGATAAGTTGGAAGGGAATGTACGCGTATGCGTATCCTCCAACAATTCTCATCCCGAAAGTTCTGGCAAAGATAAGAGAGGGGATGTGCCAAGTACTACTGATCGCCCCTTATTGGCCAGGCCGATCATGGTTTACGGATCTGCTGGACCTTCTGGTCTGCAGTCCAATCCCTCTTCCAGACACAAGAGATGTAATCTCTCAGAACAAGGGTCTGTACCTTCACGACAGACCAGAAATGTTCAAATTGACTGCATGGATGTTGTCAAGCAGCGTGCAATTGAGGGTGGCTTTTCTGAGCAAGCAACGAAGTTTGTTGCTTCAGCCAGAAGAGTTTCAACCACAAAGACATATAATTATAGAATCAACAAATTTGCACAGTGGTGTGAGAGAAGAGATATTGATCCCTTTTCTGCATCTGTTCAACACGTAGCAGATTTTATCTGTCATTTATACGAAGTTGACAAACTTGTACCTTCTACCCTAGCAGCATATAAGTCTGCATTAGCTTCGGTCATTCCTAGTCTCACCATTGAGGGAGTGGAGAATGACACCTTGAATGAAGTTATCAAAGGAATGAGCAATCTGCGACCCAGACAGCCAATTCCTATCCCATCATGGAATCTATCTCTTGTTCTACAGGTTTTAGGGCATGCTCCCTTTGAACCGATTAGATCTATTGACATTAAACTGTTAACTATTAAATCAGTTTTCTTGGTTGCAGCAGCGTCGGCGAGAAGGAGAAGCGAGATTCATGCGCTTTCTGCCGAACAAGACCGTTTTGTCGTCACGGGTGAAGGTTTAAGATTACTTCCACGTCTTTGTTTCCTGGCAAAGAATCAGTCACTTAAATATCCAGGACAGCCGATCAATTTGCCAAGTTTAACTAGACATGACCCAAATTCTTGTGCTTGGTGTCCTGTCAGATGTCTGAAGATGTATAAGAAACGTACTTCTGAGTGGAGAGACGACCCGAAATCTCTGTGGTTATGTCTCAAAGCTCCCCATTTACGTGCTTCGAAAGATACTATTTCTCGTTGGATAGTTGACGCTATTCAGATGTCGCACAAGATCGCTACAGGAAAGCAGATTGATCGTGCGAATGCCCATGAGGTCCGAGCACTAGCAGCATCATCGGCCCTTTATAAGGGTGTCTCATTAGAGCAGGTGATGTCTGTAGCACAATGGCATGCCGAGTCGTCATTCACTGATTTCTACCTTCGCGACATCTCCAGCACACTTAATCCAGTAGCCGTCGCCAATCTGTCGAACCTAAACTAAGCCACGTCCGACCACTACTTCGCACACATCACAAAAGTCTTCCGCCTACACTGACCAAGCGCTATGCACATGACTGAGTACGACCGTGGATTGGGCCTAGCTCCTGTGATGATCAAGAACAGATCGACCACTCAAAAATGGTGAGTGTTTACATTAATTAAGTGACTATAAATATGTTTACTTCCAGTCGAAATACCAGACTGAGTAAGTGAATAGTCTGGTACAAGAGTATATTTATCCTCTCATACAGACATGAGACTCATTCCAATTTGAAAATCTAATCGATATACTGATAGTTTTTTTCAAAGATTGAAGTTGTAGTAGCTTCTTTGCACTCTACTGGACTGCCCTAGCTGAGACTTGGGGCTGACACGGGTCTGGTGGGTGTTGCATCCCCATGGACATCCCTCTGGTTTTGTGCGGACAAAAGAGGGGGGGGGGGAGCGCGGTCTAGACCATGGAAGTTTAGCACTCTATGAGTCAGATAGCAGAACCCAAGCGTATGCCAGGGTTTTAGTCTCTTCACAACCTTCTCTGTTGGATGGTTGGTGAGTGCTGGTTTGAGCCTCACCTCCTCCCACCGGCATTTCCTGGCTGTCGAAATCCGGAGTTTATCATAATAGTACATCTGGTAAGTATTATTCGAAGTAGAATCAAAAAAGCATCCGCTTTTGTTTCTACGAGAATTCTTAATACTTACCAGATGTACTATGGCCCTGCCTCAGCCGCCCCACTGAGGTGAGGCTGAGCTGCTTTCGCAGTTTGCCAAGGCAAATATAAGACGAATCTGACTGTGATTGGGAATTGACTCGGTACCTGCGGCTATGGTATTCCCGGACACAGTATGGGCAGGACCAGGAGAGTGCGGAGTTTTAATTGTTTATTTTGAGCTAGACTAGATAATGGACATTATCATAATAGTACATCTGGTAAGTATTAAGAATTCTCGTAGAAACAAAAGCGGATGCTTTTTTGATTCAGTGTTTTGTCATTGAAAGGGTTCATTGAGAAAACAGAGGGATTAATTCCACCACTTTTGCTGGGGAATAGTTTGGGATCTGTAAATAATGTCATTAACCGTGTTATCGAGGCGAAAGTAGGGGAAATATTCAGCTTCAACTCTCCCTAGCACACAGTGAGAATAGGAGAAAGAGAAGCGGGAGGCTGTATCTGAAGCTGTGTGCAGAAGCATAAGAATAATTCCAGCACAGATGAAGCTATGTCGTGTTTAGGTGGAAGGTAGATGGAAGCTAGGGAGTGTGCTATGGTAGGAGAGGATATGACTGAGTTGAAGTTTGTTAAGTTATGGGCTAAAGTTAGTTATAATTTAAAGTTTTAAATTAATTGATTGATAATTAAACCATTAACCCTCAAATTTGTTCAAGAAAATTTAAATTTTCTCAGAAAATGTCCATCTGAAGACCAAGAGAAGACGATTTTTGAAAATTTACCACTGGAATGACTGGCTCGGTTATCGAACCAGTCATTTCAATGGTCAATTTTTAAAATTAGTCTTCTCTTAGTCTGCAAATGGACATTTCTCAACACTACTGCAGAAGCCATTTTTGCCTGATATGAGTGTTAAATGGTTAAAGGAATTTGTAAGCTAACTAATATGCGTAATTTGTATTTCCTTGTTCCGTCTCTAATAGTTTGCTTATCTTTGTTGATTTGTAGATTACTGCGAGTATAATGGACGCATGTATCAGACTGGACAGAAATGGATGGATGGCTGCGACTATACGTGCGAATGTCTTCCTGATCAAACATACAGATGTCTGGACAGGTATACCGATAATATACAGAATAATACAGTACTGTTCGTAAATAAGTTAACATGTTTAAAAAAAAACCCCAGAAAAGTGTTAAAGGTGCATGTTCACACCATGCTTGAAATTAAAATTATTGAAATTATATACTTTAAGAGACTTAACCCTTTAAGCCTTAAATTTGTTCAAGAAAAGTTCAATTTTTTTCAAAGAAAATGACAATTTGCAGACCAGGAGAAGACTATTAGGTTATCGAGCCAGGCATTCCAGTGGTAAATCTTCAAAAATAGTCTTCTCTTGGTCTGCAAATTGACGTTTCTCAAGACCACTGTAGAAGCCGTTTTTGGCTGATATGAGTGTTAAAGGGTTAAATTATGTACCTCACTAATGAAACGAACTTAATCTTAACATATGATGATTTCATTACATATAAATAAATTTCGTAGGTTTAGTTGGGAATTTGAATTAGGGACTCGTGCCTCTAATTCAATTTAACAACTTAAAAAATTATATTAATTTATACATAATGAAATCATCATGTGCTAAGATTTATTTCATTTCATTACTAAAGGTATATAATTGTAACGATTTTATTTTTAACCCGTCTCCTGTGAATATACACCTTTAAGTTGGTTTAAGAAATGTTCTGTTGAATGTTTTGAAAATTATTGGTTTGGAAGACATTACTGCGTCCAATAAGGTTAAAAATATTCCAATGGAGAAATCCATTTTGTCAGTCAATCATATGACGTCATAATCAACTATGTCATATGTAGCTTGATGTCTTGATGTCATAATCAATTACGTCATGAATGATGCGATGTAGTCTGTCATAAATGCATAATAGTCTGTCAAGTTGTACGAATTGTATGTCTCTACTATTTATTAAACATGTTGTTGAATATTTTGAAACTAATATGACTGGACGCTGTTGCTGCCTATCAGCAATAGCGCCAGTCAAATTAGTTTCTAAATATTTAACTGTTTACCAGTACAGTTTTCTATAAATTGAGAGTCAGCGAGTACAGGGACTGATCGATCCCAACACAGGCAAAACGTGGGTGGAGCTTAGCTAGAGATGGGCGGGGCGTAGTTAAATCTGGATTCCTATACTACTGAAGTGATTGAACAGAGAATTTGGAAATATGATTTGTAACTAATGGCCATGCATTAAAATATACTCGATTGAAGATGATTCATTAACACTGTAATGACTAAATTTTGTAAAGAAAATCAAAATATCTTCTTATAGAATGTCCATTTGCAGGCCAAGTGAAGACTAATCTTGAAAATTTATAACTGGAATGGCTGGCTCGGTAACCGAGCCAGCCATTCCAGTGATAAATTTTCAAGATTAGTCTTCACTTGGCCTGCAAATGGACATTCCTCAAGACTACTGCAGAAGTGAGTTTTGGCTTCATCATGAAAGCATTAAAAACATGGCCATCATTAACCAATCATGATTTCGTTTTTATTGGTTGATAGATTTTTACATGGGTTTGTGTTTAATCTTGCCACCCTGAAGTCAAAATTTTAAATTTTCAAATTAAATTAAAAGATGAACTGGTGTTAATTTTTCAAGAAATTTGGAAGATGTTACTGTAGTAGATAGTAAATGATTGAATAGTGACATCAGAGTGGTCAGGGTTAAGTGTTGTTTATGTCTGTCTATCCATAACTGTATCTCGGAAACTACCGATTCATCAATTTTGCTCAAATTTTAATTCAAGAGCCGGTCTTCCGGATAAGAAAGAATTCTCGACTTCAGTCATAATAAAGAATAAACTTTAAAAAATCTAAAATATCTGAAAGAAAACAAAACCTGTAGAATGAAGGTTTATAATATCTAATTGTTCTTTTCAATATTATTATCTCGGCTTGTATAACAGACCTCGAAATTTGGCGTAACCAAATCAATAGTTCCCGTCTTGGTTACGCAACATCGCAAAGTGCAGACCGAAAATTAGGTTACGTGAAAATGAGTTCTTGATTTATTTTCAAGTGGAAAAACAGTCAAACTCATGTTCAGTTTGCATCATATACTAACAAGGCATGTAATAACCTGGAAAATCATTTTGCTGTATCTATTAGTCCCTGAAAGTAAATATTAAGTAGCCAACCATTGAGTTTGCAAATGACTGTCACCTATCTGAACTATTGGTTACGTGAAAGAAATACCCGTAACCTATTATTAGGTTACGCAGATTTTCCTAATTTCATGGCCTGTATAAGATGGTTAATGTCAGTTAGTCTGTCTGCCTGTCAATTTGTAAAAAGAAATTGACATTTCTGGCACATCCGCCTGTGTCGCAAATATTGCACATTGAACTTGTACTTTATAGATGCGAGCGTTTTCCGAACCTAGCGCCTAATTGTCGATTGGTTTATGACCCTATGGACCCATGTTGTCAGAAGCCACAGTGCGCTCCTGCACCAGCAACGACACAACCAGGAGATACAGTCAGTTTAGGTCCAGGTATGTATGACATGTAAATCTTATCACAATCCATGTTGGGACTACACCTAAATGGTAACCATTGAACAGGACATGGGCATCGGGGATGGTGGAGAGCATATATGGGAAGATTATACACCAATGTTAAGTCCTATTTAATTATGGTGTTGCTGTTAGAGGCGGTTTTGTTACCTATGATGTTAGGAAGCAGTATGTTGATACTGAGGTCACAACGTCAAAGGTCACTGTGAACTTGATACAAAACTCTGTTTTTTTCAATGTTAAGTTTTTGCATTTAGCAAAACTTCTCGGCTTATCTTTCAGGATTGGTTAATCTTATTGAAACTAAACTTAGATACATTGTTACCTATAATGTTAGGAAGCAGCATGTTGACACTGAAGTCACAACGTCGAAGATCAATGTCATTCTGACCTCTACGAACCTTTGTTATTTTTCAATGTTAAGTTTTTAGGCTTTGCAAATCTTATCATGTTATATTTCGGGATTGCTTAACCCTAATGGAACACAACTTTGGTACATGGTTGCTTATGCCAAGAGGATACAGGATAGGGACATGCAGGTCAAAGGTCAAGGCCATTCTAATATTGCAATTTGACCTCTGCTTTTTCAATCCTTAAGTTTTTCCATTCAGCAAATCAATTATATTTCAGGATTGGCTAATCCTATTGGAACTAAAATTGAATACCTGGTTATCTATAATGTTTGGAAGCAGCATAATAACACGGAGGTCACAAGGTCAAATGTCAATGCCACTGTGACAAACAGGAGACAGGCGAGACATTTAATTCCGTGGAATTCTTATCTTTTTTAGCGAATGATGAGTTTTGTGTCATTAATGGAGTGAAGCTTTACGAGGGCCAGCAATGGGAGGATGGGTGCGCTCAGGTATGCCGCTGTGAGGATGCCAGTACAAATACCATCAACTGTGATGAGAGGTATGATAATATCACCTGTCTGAACACTCACCACTACTACTTTACAGCTACTGTTACTCCGGCTATCACTACCACTACCATTACTACTGCTATCACTACCGCTACCACTGCTACCACTACTGCTACCACTACCACTACTACTACTACTACTACTACTACTACTACTGCTACTACTACTACTACTACTACTACTACTACTACTACTACTACTACTACTACTCTACAGCTACTGTTACTCCGGCTATCACTACCACTACCATTACTACTGCTATCACTACCGCTACCACTGCTACCACTACCGCTACCACTGCTACCACTACCACTACTACTACTACTACTACTACTACTACTACTACTACTGCTACTACTACTACTACTACTACTACTACTACTACTACTACTACTACTCTACAGCTACTGTTACTCCGGCTATCACTACCTCTACCATTACTACTACTACTACTACTTTACAGCTACTGTTACTCCGGCTATCACTACCACTACCATTACTACTGCTACCACTACTACTACTACTACTACTACTACTACTACTACTACTACTACTACTACTACTCTACAGTTACTGTTACTGCTGCTATCGATACCACTACTGCTACCGCTACTACTACTACTGCTGCTGCTGCTGCTTCTGCTGCTGCTGCTACTACTACTACTGCTGCTGCTGCTGCTGCTGCTACTGCTACTACTACTGCTACTACTACTATTTTTTAAATATTTTTTATGATGATACGATCAACGGATCGTGTGGAAAACCTTTAATATCCAAAAATATATAAAAGGCTTACAAAACTATACAATATACTAACACTAAACAGACGTCAAAGAAAAACCCCTAAAAAATACTACTACCACTGCTGCTACTACTACTACTACTACTACTACTACTACTACTACTACTACTGCGGCTGATGTTGCTGCCGCCACCATCAGCACTTCCGCTGCAACTATTATAGTAATGTCTTTCAGATGCCACACATACCCTGTAATTCCGTCTGGTTGCACATTGGTGACTGATCCTGATGATGACTGCTGTAGAGTTCCACAGTGCCCGCCACAACCAGGACCGAATAATAGCACCACAATAACTGGTGTCCCTGGATCATTTGTCGGACAAGCTCGTCCTAATCCTAATTCTAACCCTATGGTCCAGGGCAGAGGCGGTAAGCAGCCATTATATAAACACCAAACTTCAGTTTAAGCCTGGATATTCCAAAGTTTCTGTTTTAAGAGGGCAATAGTGGAAAGGTGTTAAATATTTTGAAGCTAATTTGACTGTGAGCTGTTGCTGCCATAAGGCAGCAACAGCTCCCAGTAAAATTAGTTTCAAAATATTTAACAGAATATAAGCTTAAATTATGTGTCTAGATGTAAGGAAATGAAATAAAACTTAATATATGATGATTTCATTACATGTAAAGTAATATAAATTTTTAAGTTGTGAAATTGAAATAGAGACACAAATCCCTGATTCAGCTTCACAACTAAAGAAGTTATATTAATTTATACGGAATGAAACCATCATATGTTAAGATGTGTTTCCTTTCATTACATTGAGCTACACAATTTAAGCTTCCAAAAGATTATTGAGCCAGTCATTCCAGTGATAAATTTTCAAAAATAATATCTTGGCCTGCAAATGGACATTCCTCAAGACCCCTGCAAAGGCTGGTTATGGGAGGCTTTACCAGTTAAAGGGTTAGCACTGCTAGAATTGAGATCAGTGTTGTGATCCATTTAAATTTTTCGAAATATTTGTTGGAGTTATCACCCTTGAATAATATTAACTGCGTTTACCTGTGTTTACTTGACCATTTCCGTTGTCATTATAGGCTACACAGATTAATTCGAATATGTATATACAGTATAGTTCATAAATAATTTAATGTGTTTCCTATGCAAAAATATAAACATGTTAGTTAGTACAAATTTAAACATGATGTAAGAAGTGTTCTGTTTACAATTTTGAACATATTTGGATTGAAAGACTTCCTATGCAGTTATGTTAAAAATATTCAACAATATGCACAGTGGATATGGCAGTTCTGGATCATTAGCAGTTTCGGATCACTATCTTAATCATCGATCAAATTCTTTGGAACCAGGCTTTGATTTAATATTTTGTTATGTTTTTCAATAGCTTCAGTTTTGTAATGACCAAGAAAAATAAAAATCAGTTTCTCAGATGTCTCAAATTTCCAGCATTTAATAATTAATAATAACTACTCTATCACGATAACCATCAATTACGGTCGACACGAAAACGAGCTCATCTCTGACAGCATTTTATGTCGAAAATCCTTCTATAGACAATACGTGTTTGTATGTCAATGATATTTTTCATATTCTTGTTTTTTGCCTTGTCAATAGATGACAATGATTTCGCAAATATTATTTTATAATCGTCAAATCAACAGTTTAAATGACGTGATCCGGAAGTACCCAAAGTGATCAAAATTGCCGTATTCGGTCCACTCACGCTATTGTGAAAAATTCTTTGAAGGACAAGGGTAAAACTAAATCTTTTTTATATTTGCATAAAGTACAAATAAGTGTCATCAAAATCCAACATGGTTGATTTTAAATATTCAGTCATTCCAGTCATAAATTAAAAAAAAATAAGCTCTTCATCTACAAATGGACATTTCTCAAGACCAGTGCTGAAGCCGTATTTGGCTAATATGAGTGTTGAAGGGTTAATGGTCAAATTTGGTTAAGAAAATCTAATTATTCGCTTATTGAATGTCCATTTGTAAGCCAAGAAAAGCCTATTTTAAAAAAGATTTACCACTGGATTGACTGGCTCAGTAATTGCACCAGTCTCTCCAGTGGTAAAATTTTTTAAATAGTCTTCTCTTGGCCTACATTCCTCAAGACCACTTCAGAATCCTGTTCAGTAAATTTCTTGAATTCTCAAATTTGATCAAGAAAATTTTAATTTTCTCACACATGTAGAAACTCTTGATTTGCAGACCATTAAATAGATAACCTTCAGTATATTTCCTTTAAAAAAAATCTGCTTTTAGCTACACTATTAACGTACAGGCCATTGTTCTCCTGTGAATCAGATTAAACAACGTTTTCTATTTGATATAATTTCTTCCTCAGATGTGTGTATTTATGATGGTGTCACGTACCAGCAGGGAGAGATGTGGGAGGATGGCTGTCTGTATACATGTGAATGTATCGACGAAAACAAGGGACAATACAGATGTGTGGACAAGTAAGAAAATCAGTCTTATTACTACATCAAAAACTGGATTCAATGGTATTACCTTTTAAAACTACAACTTCTGATTTACCATTACAATTTAATGTAAAGATCGCCTCACAATCTCCAATCATACAGTTGACTAACATACTGAATCTGGTTGAATTCCACCAACTTTTTTAACACCCACCTACACCCTGCCCACCCCCACCCCACCCACTACCCCCAACCCACCGAGGGCAGAGCCTGGCATATATGTTGTCTTACAATTCCCAATCATATGGGCAATTCACATGACAAATTTGATTCAATTCCACCGAATCGTTTCAGAGGAGATATCAGGACAGACAAACAGTTGAACAGATGAATGGAGGTGATGCCCCTCAAAACGTGTGACACACGCCTTGTCATAATTTGCCAATACATTTGTAACTTCATGACCCTGTTAGTTGGCCATGTGACCTCAAGACAAAGGTAATCCTAAGAAGTTGCAATATGAATTTGGTGGCAATGCCAATGACTGTAGCTACTTTCAATTCCAAGCCGAGTTATGGCTGAAAAATGCTTATTCCTGTAGGTACTTAGTGATAACCTATTCTTTCAGACGTGAAATTCCAGTGTTTCAATTTCAAGGCAGATATATATAGAGGAAAGATGTTGAATATTTTGAAATTAATTTCACTGGAACCTATTTCTGGTCCCAGTCAAATTAATTGCTAAAATATTCACCATAATCTAGGGCTGCGCGATATACCGATACCATATTGAAAACTGATACCACGCATTGACGGTTTAAAAACTGCTTATAAAATATAAATATTGAAAAACTGAATATGAGTATATTTTCGGTTTTTCGTATGTTATAAATCGATGTGTAAAATCATGGTTGATCGGTTGGTTGAACATGCAAACCAATCAATCGTCGATCAAATCGATTAATCGGAACAACGCTAGTGTAAGACGTGTTTATGGGGAAATATCTATATCATTTAGGCCGCTTCTTGTTTGTCTAATCACCTCATGGATGATGCTTTATAATCTTTGCCGAAATGAATGGTTATACACACATGACTTTAACTCACAGATGAATACTCTGCTCTAAATACTGAAATTGAATCTGTCTAAAATCACATGATTTGTAATTTTTCACAATGATGATGACATAAAATGTCAAATTTTGGATTAATTTTGATGTAATAAAGGATGGTTAGCATTATACGTAACATTTAGGTGGTCCCAGATAATAAATTCACTCCCGTAATGATGGGCATTGGGTCTATTACGTGTGTGTAAGGCGGAAAGAATTTGTACTGAGAAAGTGTTCTATTTTTGTGTTATTGATGATCATTTTTAAAAGCATTATAGAGAATGGATTTCAACTTTTTCTTGACATATACCCAACAGAAGTTACCAATAAAACCGATATGAAGTCATATTAAAACCGATATGGCTGTAAGTCAAACCGTGCAGCCCTACAATAATATGCTTTAAATCATAGAGTTTCTTCCTTAACCTTATAATGACAAAAAGATTTTCAAAAAAATTAAAATAGTTACTTACTGAATGTCAATTTAAAGGCCAAGTGAAGACTATTTTTTTTAATTTACCACTGGAATGACTTGCTCGGTTTTCAAAAATTGTCTTCTCTTGGCCTGCAAATGGACATTGCCCAAGACCACTACAGAGGCCGGTTTTGGCCGGCTTCATCATGACAGGGTTAAAGCTAATATAGACACTTGCACGAGATATGAGATGCCTGTTCAATTTACCCAGCATGCAATGCTACCCGGCGTGCAATGCTACCCAGCATGCAATGCCCTGACACCATAATCGTTGTAATTATTGGATGCCATATTCATTTAGTCTATTGTCTGCACAAGCCAGGATTTCTCAAACAAAACCAACCTACTTGCACGTGCAAATAGTCATTTGTCCTCCAGCTCTGGAAGCGTAAGTACGCACGTAGGGCGTATTCACGGCAGTACATTCGACAGTCTGTGTTTCAATACTTATCAGAGAAATTGTGTCAATGTCCAGACGAAAACAGGAGAATGCTTTTATATACATTGACATTTGACAGTAATTTGTTGTCCATAGAATCACACGGTGCTCAGTGTTACTATCTAAATAGAGTGAGTATATGGCCAAAATACGCTTTGCCTGCATGAAGGAAATATTTAGCCAAGCTACCATGTGTACGTTTCTGTTCGACCAATGCATTTCAGACAAATGCACAAATCTGTCAACGAAACATGCACGCTGTTTGCTAAGCATTCATTCCTGGCAAGAAAGCGTATATGGGCCTACGATCACTTTACCTAAATAGTAATATATTGATTGCACGTGTGGATAATGATTTGACAATGTTGTTGGTACCTTAGAGACCAACAACTTACAGCCAAATTGCTAGTCAAATCCATAGCGAGAGTCGACTAAAAATGATGATGATTATTTCAGAATACAGCGACTGAAATTTCTTGCAGCAACAATTTTTATTCAAATTAGTATCGAAAAAATCTGTACCAGGTAGTAATCGCATTACATAATAATTATTTTGACAATAGTTTTACTGAATGTTGTTGCTGTCATTGATAGCAATAACATTCAGGCAAATTATAGTCAAAATATATATAAAAGCTTTCTCTAATTTTCTTCTGGAATTTAACACAGTTGCGTTGGACAGTATTGAAATGCAGGCCGTTGAATGTACTGCCGTGAATAGTATGCCCTACATGCATGCTTACACTTCCAGAGCTGGAGGACAAATGACTATTTGCACGTGCAGGCGGGTTGGTTTTGTTTGAGAAATCCTAGCCTATACAGACTATAGACTAAACGAATATGGCGTCCAATAGTTACAACAATTATGGAGTCAGGAAATTGCATGCTGGGTAGCGTTGCATGTTGGGTAGCATTGCATGCTGGGTAAATCTATATTTAAAGGAACACGAGAGCTTTAAGATCTGTGAGAGTTTGAGGGTTAGTAGACAGACTATACTGTAAGCGTCGGTGGATGATCAATTTTATTAACATTTTTGTTTTCCCGTATAAATTGTGATGACACATAAATTGTGATGACACAAATTGTGATGACGTATAAATTATGATGATATTGGTTAACCCTTTTGTGACAAAGCCGGCCAGAATCAGTCTCTACAGTAGTCTTGAGGAATGTCCATTTGCAGGCTAAGAGATGACTGTTTTTGAAAATTTACCATTGCAATGACTGGCTCAGTAACCGAGCTAGTCATTTCGAGTAGTAAATTTTTTTAAATATTTCCGTTTGCGTAAATATGAAGATTCGATATGACATGCAAGAAGATATTTCGAATTTTGGACCAATTTTATCCATTAAATGGTTAAAGAAAGTCTTATTAGATGTGAATTTACCAGATGCAATTTTTCTGAGTTGGAAAAATAAAAAATATATTAATATATATCAAAAGTACTAAACTCATGACGTTTATGATAGAGCTAATATATTTTGTTTTTGTTTCATCTTACCCAGGTGTCTACAGTATGCCGCTATACCATCTACATGCAGCTGGATGACTGATCCGGCAGACTCATGCTGTCGCTTGGCTTATTGTAGTCCAAGTTACGTGACCCCTGTACCAACTCCAGACACTGGCACAGGGATACCGATACCTACGTCTTCAACACCACCTAGCCTTCTTGATGGTAATGTAGCTATAACGCCATTGTCATCCAATAGCAAAATTGTCTGAAGGTTATAGAGATGGTATTATTGTTGTGTTTAGTAAGTTGTGTGCATGTGTATGTGTGTGTGCGTGCATGTGTGTGTCTGTGCGTGCATGTGTGTGTAGATGCCCGGTCATGTGTGTATGCGTGCGTGCATGTACTTGTGTGTGGGTGTGCAGTCACGTGTGTATGTGCGTATGGTAGTATACGTGCATGAGTGCATGTATGACTTCATTATAAACCTTTAGAATCTAATCATGAGAAGGTTCCTGTTGCCACTAAACTCTCCATTAGTGGTTGCCCTCATTAACCATTGCATCGATGAATTCCCCATATCTCATGTTCAACACAACCATACAAAAAAACATGAATATTTTGAAATTAATTTTACTGAAAGCTGTTGTTGTCTTAGGCTGCCAATGGATTCAATCAAATTAATTTCAAATAGTTAGCGGGTTTAATGTCATAAAGAATATACTTTTTTCAGGGATTTGTCAGTAAAATGATTAATATATGTCCAATATGTTGATTAACCATTTAATGACTAAATTTGTTACAAAAATTAAAATATTTACTTATTGAATGTCAATTTGCAGGCCAAGAAAAGACTGCTTTAGAAAATTTACTACTGGAATAACTGGCTCGGTTTTCGAGCCAGTCATTCCAGTGGTAAATTTTCAAAAATAGTCTTCTCTTGGCCGCAAATGCACATTCCTCAGAGACTACTACAGAGGCCGGTGTTGGCCGGCTTCATCGTGAATGGGTTAACCCTTTAACGGTCAAGCCGGCTAAAAGCGGCCTCAGCAGTGGTCTTGATGAATGTTCATGTGCGGGCCAAATGAAGACTATTACTGAAAATTCACCACTGAGATAACTGGCTTGATAACCGAGCCAGTCATTTCAGTGGTAAATTTTCAAAAATAGTCTTTCTTTGGCCCGCAAATGGATGTTCAATGTGATTTTATATTTTAATTATCACAGCATATAAGACAAGCTTGATTAGTGTGACCTTTACTTCGTGAAATTAGTTTCAAAATGTTTTCAACAGCTTACCTGTATAGTTTTCTGGAAATTGAGTCAGAGAGCTCAGAGATCGATCGATCCCGCCCATACTTTACCCATGGCAATGATAGCAACATTTTTCCTGGAAGAGTGCTCTCCCTTTTAACCGCTAGCTGTCTATTTTATGCAGGCGTATCTATACGTTGAAATACGGTGCCAGTATATCTGTTGAAGCTATTTTAAGAATATTGGCTGCTTGCTTACCCTCCAGATGCAGTAATATCGCAAAAAAAACTTGTCACAAGGCATATGGAGATTTAATTTCTAATCGCTTAGCATTGTCAGATAAGCCATTGGTAAAGTATGGGGCAGTCTGGGCCGTTACAGTCTGGAGTGAGAATAGACAATTTCAACAAAAAAATTTTGAAAATTAATTTAGTCCACACCGAACATTTCATAAATATATTCTGACATGAAAAGGTTAAGAGAGCACGTGACATTATGAACCACTTCCTGGTTCTAAGTTTGGCTTGACTGTATGTAATACATGGTGTGTTTTTGTTTTCACTCCGGCGTGTGATCCTACAGATGTGTGCATCTACAATGGTGATTACTATCAGCAGGATCAGGTGTGGTACGATGGATGTGGACTGACGTGTAAATGTGAGGATGCTGATACTAACAGCTATAGGTGTGAGGAAAGGTAAGACTTTATTACTATTTACTATTAACCAGTACATCCTTGCTGCTGCATTGAAATCCATGAGGGAAAGTTCCACAAGACCAAACCCCCCCTCCAGTGTCAATACTGGGTATGCCGCTAGAGATGGAATATGCTGATGATGTGGACTTCATAGATGAGGAAAATAAACTCCGTAACGAGCTTCTCCCAATAGCTGCAAGCAAACTAAAAATTGAGAATCTCTTTATGAATGAATCCAAAACCGAGTTCACCCACATATACCTATCGACAAAGCATGAAACTATAGAAAATAACGGTCCATGGAGGAAAAGTAAAATCCTGGACTCACTGCTTTGCAGTACTGCTGACATTGCTGCACGCTGCATCATGGGGAACATAGCTTTGCAGCCCTGGAAGCTATGGATTCGTTGATCAAAGATCCCCTTGATTAAAAGGCTATGTTTATGCAATGCAACCTGCGTATCCTTGATGCTGTATAACTGTAGCAGCTGGGCAGCTCCAAAGGCAGCTCTAGGCAAACTCAATGCCTGCGACCGCAAACACCTAGGCACCATCACTGGACATCGATGGCCAGACAGCATAATTTTCAACGATGCATTCACTACAAGATGTGTAATATGTCGCCGCTGTCTGTAAAAGTCGCCCAGCAAAGATGGTCCATGTTTTGCCATGTGCTACGGATGCCAGAAGAGACACCAGCGCGAGAGAGCCATGGAAATCGGCCTACTCGGAGCCAGAAAATACAAAGCCAGGAGAGGACGTCATTGCATAAATCTGCTAAGCGTGTTACTAGGTAACTTCGAGAAAGCAGGACTCGGTACACTCAAGATGTTTTCTTGAGTGGACTTGTTCTCCATGATGGCCAATTCCTTCCGCCTACCCTCCCCCTCCTCTCCCTCAAACAACCCCTCTTCCCCACCCACCCCTGAGATTGTGCAAGAATGAAAAAGGCCCATTGACCAGGTGATAAGATTGCATAGCACTTAGAGCATGCAATAGCATGAAGTTCACCACAATATAAATGCACTATCTATCTTCCTATCTACCTATCCTATCTATCTATCTAGCTAGCTAGCTAGCTAGTGTGTGGGCGGGGGTGTGTGGGGACTATAGGTTTGTACTCCATCAGTCGTCGCAGTCCTTCAAGGTATTCTACTGAGAATTGGTACATTGATTTGTTATGAGAAGTTACAGACGAAGTTCGAGCTTAAGAAATACGAAAAATATCAACCTTCCGCACTTTTTTTTGGCACTCCTTCAAGATATATAAGGGAAAATCGGTTCATCGCTTTAGTGTAAGGAGTTACAGAGCAAGTTTGATTTTCAGACATTTTCGTAAATTTTTCATGGAGTTATTCACCCTTTCGACTTCCGAAATGCAAAAAATATTAGTTTTCCGCACTTTCTTCACAGTCTTTCAAGATATTATACTGATAATTACTACATTGCTGTGTTATGAGAAGTTACAGACCAAATTCGAGTTTTAGGCATATGCATCAATTTTTCTATGGCGTTATGCCCGCTTTCAATTTAAGAAATACGGAAAAATATCAGCTTTCCGCACTTATTTCACACTCCTTCAAGGTTTTCAAGTGAGAATTGGTAGGTTGCTTTATTATAGTGAGTTACAGAACAAGTTTGTGTTTGAGACGTTTTTGTCAATTTTTCATGGAGTTATGCTTCCTTTCGACTTATGACATACGAAAAATATTAGTTTTCCACACTTTTTTCGCACTCTCAAGATATTCTACTGGGAATTGGTTCGTTGCTTTGTTATGAGAAATTACAGACCAAGTTCGAGTTTCTGAAGTTTGCGTCAATTTTTGATGGCGTTACGTCCTCTTTCGACATGAAATACGAAAAATATCCCTTTTCTACACTTTTTCGCACTCCTTCAAGATATTCAACTGAGAATTAGTGCATTGCTTTGTTATGAGAAATTACAGAATAAGTTCGAGTTTCAGGAGTTTGCGTCAATTTTGATGGAGTTACGTCGCTTTTCGACTTATGAAATAAAATAAATATCCATTTTCTGCACTTTTTCCCCGCTCCTTCAAGGGATTCAAATGAGAATTGGTAGTTTGCTTTATTATAGGGAGTTATAGAGCAGGTTTTAGTTTCAGACATTTTCATCAATTTTCCCCCCTTTCTACTTATGGAATACAAAAAATATTAGTTTTCCACAATTTTTTTCACAGCCCTTCAAGATATTCAACTGAGATTGGTACATTGCTTTGTTATGATAAATTATAGAGCAAGTTCGAGTTTCAGACATTTGCATCAATTTTTGAGGGAGTTATGCCCCATTTCGACTTATGAAATACAAATGGCCCAAAGTAGTAGGCTGCTAAGGTATTCTTGTTTCTTCTTGTGTTCATAGATGTGCAAGATATGGTGACCTTCCTGTTAACTGTACGTTGATCCCTGATCCAAAAGATCCGACGTGCTGTCTAGTGGCTCAGTGTGGTTTACCTCAGCCTGGTGATCCACAACCTATTCCATCAATTATTCAAGTGACAGGTCAGATTGGTAGCATCGTGGGTGTGGGTAAACCGCCGATAGATCCTGCGGTTCCAGGGTCCTCTCATGGTAAGTAATTTCAAGTTTACATGGTTCTAATCAATCTGTTTATAAAATAATATCTGACCTGCATTCTCCCCCATAGATTTCTCATCCCCAGTTTCAGCTACTTACTGCAAAGCCTGTATGTAGAATAGTTCTGTACAATTTATAGCATATTCGGTTGAATATTTTGAAATTAATATGACTGGAAGCCATTGCTGTTTGTTTGCCCCGAGATTGAGAGACGGAATTCTTCTGGGAAAGGGTTAAAACAAAATTTCTATTCTTATGTATTTTATAATATTTATTTTATCAAAACAGAGAAATTATAAATACATTTGTGTATGCAAGGGCCTGTCACATAGCAACACTTGTCACTTCTTGTGGTGGTGTTCCCCACCCGCTTACTCAAAACAAGAAGTAGATAGCTGATGCAGTGAATTTACACAATTAGCCGTAGGACTTGTTATTAAGCCTTAAGTCAATCATGAATTCCCGGTGTCTCAATTTCAAGTTAACATTACTAACAGATGTTTAATATTTTTAAAATAGCTTCACGTCAATTTGTTTTCGAAATATTAAATATATTTATAGTGTAAATTATTGTGGATGTTGACATGATTTGGCAAGATTTAGTATATCTCAACTACTTGATTTTAACATTAGCGCGAGTATGCATTTTCCTTATCATGCCCAACATGTTCTCACATGGTCCTACGAAAATTTTGGCGACTAGTCTTATGATAAGTTCATGAATATTTGTTCATGAGCTAAGGTCAGTTATAGTGCAGCTGATATGTAAGTTAACATGTTTCCAAAATAAAATCAGAAACATGTTAGACGTATAGCTTTGAACACAATTGTAAGAAATGTTCTATTGAATATTTTGAACAAAATTTGATTAGAAGACATTCTAATGGCTTCCAATCCAATTATGTTCAAAATATTCAAAAGCATGTTTTGTTGTCTCGCCCTGTAGGGAAAGCGAGACAATGGGGTTACCTTAGGTGGCGGCATCCGCGTCGTCGTCGTCGTCCGCGGCAGTGTGTCATTTGTGTTAAAGTTTTTGAATGTACATTTAATTCATTAAAGACTTATCCGATCTTGACGAAATTATACAGATATGATCTATACCATCATGGCATCTAGTCTCCATCATCAGCAAAATGATTTTCAAATTTTTTCCAAATTTTTTCGGGCTTTAAACTTAACCTATTTTCCAACAAAAATCAGGTAAATGTTAAAGTTTTTCAATCAACATATAATTCATCAAATTCTTATCCTATCTTAATGAAACTTTACAGATGTGATCTCTACCATCATGGCATCTAGTCTCCAACATCAGCAAAATGATTTTCACATTTTTTCCAAATTTGAATTTGGTAAAAAATCAGGTGAATGTTAAAGTTTTAGTCTCGCCCCGTAGGGAAAGTGAGACAATGGGGTTACCTTTGGTGTCATCGTCCGCAGTGGCATGTCTATGAAAGGTAGAGATGCAATTGCTCATCATTGCTAAAGAGATTTTTTTGAAATTTCACCTGTTTTTCTATGTTTTTTTTGATTTTTGGACTTAGAATATTTAGGCAAATACCGTTAAAATTTGACTAAAGGACGCAGTTTTTTGGTCAAATTACGTGTTCTAGGAAAGGGGTGCGTCCTATAATCGAGTACAGTCTTTGAGGACATTTTTTTTGCCAACTTTCGTAATAAAATTTAATGATACCACGGAAATTCAACGGTACAAATTCTCGCTGCCTTATGACTATGTTTAATGTATACCTCAAAACATCATCGTGGAAGTGAAATTATTAAATTGGAGTGCCTAAATATTGCGTATCCATTAATAAATATCATTTATTACATCAAAATTAATCCTGAATTTGACATAAAATGGCGTCCAGAAAAGATATAAATCATGTGATTCGCCTCCAAACGCAAAAGATTGTTTTTAATTAGATTGAGTACTCAGATAAAATATTCTGGACTCGGAACTCTGAATACTATATATTATCATTGCGCGATAGGAACTAAGTATTGTACTTTAGGTCTGATCTGTACCCGTTTGATAACAAACTCCCGTTAACGTATAAGATCTCGCAAGAACACGGCACCTCCAATCGCAAAAGAGTCAGCGGCTCGCCAACGTAAGAAGCGCTTTATCTCATTTTAATTCTGTTTCCGTTTTGGATCATTTAATGTTGGTCGGCATTACAAAATTAATGCACAATACGAGAGTAAACCCTGTTATTTTATTAATTTTTACTGAAGAGAAATATTATTTCTCTATTCTGATTGGATAAATTCTCCTGTACAAGCCAATGAAAATAGAGAATGGCAGATATTAGAAGAATTCTAGTAAATACAACTGATGATCTGACCGCATTCCTAATGTCACATGATTTCCATATTTTCAAGACGACATTTTATGTCAAAGGGAGCATTGAAAATACGCGATATTTAGGCTGCCTCAATAATAATTTCACTTCCACGATGATATTTTTGAGGCGTACATTAAACATAGCTGTACGGCGGTTAGCATGCGTATGGAAATTGCGTTCAATTTTCGTGGTAGGTTCTATGAGTTTTAACCATTTTAGAGAATGGATTTCAATTTCTCTATGTGTCCTTTCTATGAGTATAAGGATTTTTGAGGAGGATTTGGGCCGAAATTTAGCCCGCGTCCAATACAAGCTAGCGTCCTTTCCTAGAATAAAAACAGTATTTGCGTTAAAGTTTTTCATCAGCCTGATTATTCAACAATGGGTCATCAGATTTCAATGACACTTCACAGACATATTCTATGCAAGGTAGAGATGCAATTCCTTATCATTGCTAAGGAAATTTCCTGTTTTTCATTTCTCCATCTGAGCTTATGCTATGGTGCACATCCATCATTTCTCCACCTGAGCTTATGCTTTAGTGCACATCCGTCATTTTTCAATCTGAGCTTATGCTATGGTGCACATCCATCATTTCTCAAACTGAGCTTATACACAATTTCTGCAGGCCTAAAATATAATCATGAAATTCCCTTTTATTTTTCCAGATAGAGTCAACAATGTCAGACAATATTAAACTGTGAGCAGATAGGAAAGAACATTTCTGAGATTAACGCTACAGAATGTGGGATATTAGTAACTTTGTATAAAATTAGAAACACTTGTACTGAATGTTTCGGGCAGCCAGAGCCCTGAGAGTTACTGACTACACACCACCACTCACTGTACACAACTCTGAAGGACACTATTGGGACTGACCAGGGAAAAGCTGAGGTGATCCGAGAATGGTTCAAGGAACAGTTCACTGACAATGATGATGAGCCCTTGCACCCGTTCTCAGGAGACCCCAGGCCATTACTAACACCAATTAAAACAGCAGAAGTTGAGAAGGCACTTAAAGCCCTGAAAAATGGACGTGCATCTGGACCTGATGGCATGAGCAATGAACTATTCAAATATGCAAGTGACAGTATCTGAAAACCGATCACGCACCTAATCAATTCAGCTTTTGTGCACCACCTTCCCATCGATGCTGTACGCCAAGGCACCCTTATCGCACTACCCAAGCCCAAGAAGCCACCTGGCTCACCAGCCAATCTGCGGCCCATTGTGCTCCTCAACAGCATATGGAAAATCCTATCCAATGTTACTCTCTGCCACATCCGAGACAAGATCGATTACCTCACCAGATCATGTCAAAGTGGCTTCAAACGTAGACACAGCTGCGCAGACATTGTATGGGCTCAACGCATGCTTGTGTCGGTAGTCATTTCCAAACACTGGGACTTCCACAAGATGGGCATTTACATGTCACGAGCCTTCGACACAATTAGACGCTCAAAGATCCTAGATGTACTACGCCAGGCCAATTGCAATGAAGATGAGCTAAGACTAGTGAGACTACTGCTTGCAGACACCAAGCTGGGAGTACGAGTCAAGTCAGTGAAGTCTAGAGTTTGAGACATCAATCGGCTCCCCACAGCGAGATGGTCTATCTCTGGTGCTTTTCACCTGCTACCTTGCTGCCGGATTGAAATCTGTGCGGGAAAGTTCCACAAGACCAAACACCCCCCAGTGTCAATACTGGGCATGCCGCTAGAGATGGAATATGCCGACGATGTGGACTTCATAGACGAGGAAAAGAAACCCCTTGACGAACTTCTCCCAATAGCTGCAAGCAAAGTAAAAATTGAGACTGAATGAAACCAAAACAGAGTTCACCCATATATACCTATCGACAAAGCATGAAACTGTAGAAAATGATGATCCACTTCGTGGCGGTGAGCCATGGAGGAAAAGTAAAATCCTGGGCTCACTGCTTTGCAGTACTGCTGACATTTCTGCACGCTGCGTCATGGGGAGCATAGCTTTCCAGTCCTTCTGGAAGCTATGGATTCGTAGATCAGAGATGCCCTTGATAAAGAGGCTACGTTTATACAATGCAACCTGCGTATCCTTGATGCTGTATAACTGTAACAGCTGGGCAGCTCCAAAGGCAGCTCTAGACAAACTCGATGCCTGCCACCGCAAACACCTGCGCACCATCACTGGACACTGATGGCCAGACTGTATAATTTCCAACGATGCACAATACCAGATGTGTAATATGTCACCGCTGTCTGTAAAAGTCACCCAGCACAGATGGTCCATGTTTGACCATGTGCTAAGGATGCCAGAAGAGACACCAGCACAGAGAGCCTTGGAATTCGCCCTACTCGGAGCCAGCAAATACAAAGCGCGGAGAGGACGTCATTGCATGAATCTGCTAAGCATGCTACGAGGTGACCTCAAGAAAGCAGGACTCGGTACACTCAAGTCAAGAATGGACCTGAGGAAGCTAAGGATTTCGCCTGAGGACAAGACACAGTGGGCAAAAGCGAAGAAGGACTGATTGCAGCTGTAGGATGTTTCTACTACTACAGCCGCACAATACAGTAATCATACATACTTGTACTGAGGAAACGCGAAAGGAGTTGGAAAGCATGGCAATGAAAATTAAGGCAAATGCTTTATCAGCAAATTATAAGTGCACTGAGCTAAAAAAAACACCATTTGTGCAAATGAATCACAAACAACTGAGTTAAAACTTAAGATTAAGGAACTGGAATCAAAAGTTAAAAGACTAATGAAGGAGAATTCACATCTTTTGTCCCAGAATTCATTACTCAATATAGAGTTAGATAAAAGCACTGAAAAGCTGAATGCATTGCAAACCACGTTAAGCAGCTTTACTGATGAATTTTTGGATGCCAGTGAAGTACCGCTTGACATCACTGAATCTGAACTATTTGTATCAACTTCTGTGGATGTTTCAAAAAGCCTTAAAGATGACCGTTCACAAGATATGTTTGGCCAAAGATCAACACGAGGAAGAAAATCACAAAAGAGGGTTAAAATGAAAAACAAACAATTAATGTATTTCCAAGGCACATTTACATTTTAAAATTATTTTTATATCCTGAGTACGGTTAGTATTCCATTTATATGGTTTCACTGGCAGTAAAAAGTGGAATTGGATGCATTCATATATGCGGTACTGTCGGTACGTCAATGGTGATGGTTATAACATGAAAGAAAATACTGGAGTGAGATATATCACATAATCACTGTATTAGTTAACAAGAGTTCTTCGGATTTTGAAACCTTACTAACTGTTTCTATCACATGTAGGGATGCAATATTTAACTTGATTTTGTGCAATGTCATCAGATAATATTTTTTCAATTATTAGTCAATAGGAACTTAAGTACCGGTATTAACTGGATCAATAATACAAAAAACCATCCAGTCGCGAGCCATGTCACGCGTTCGCGTTCTTGTTTTGTTTTGGAAACATGCTAACTCTTTACTGGTCATACTGGCCAAAACCGCCATCTATTATGGTCTTGTGGAATGCCCATTTACAGGCCATGAGAATACAATCTTTGAAAATTTACCACTGGAATGACTGGCTCGATAACCGAGCCAGTCATTCCAGTGATAAATTTTCAAAAATTGTATTCTCCTGGCCTGTAAATGGACATTCAATTAACAAATACTTAAATTTTCTTAAGAAAATTTGACAATTAAAGGGTTGTTATTTCTGAGCTTTATTGTATATTGTGCCTTTGAAATTCCTTGGTTGGTAATAAAGGAAATACGCAAACCTACACATGTGCATATGCCAAACAGGCATTTTTGTTAAACGAAACTCGTCTACACACGGGATATTTTGAAATTAATTCGCCTGGAAACCATTGCCGCAGCAATGATTTCCAGTCAAATTATTTTCAAAATATCGAGCAGCTTTCCTTTACAGCGCTGTCACCTTTAATTGTTTTTCAGGTTGTTACTTTAATGGCATTGTGTATGCTAGGGGCCAGAATTGGCAGAATGGTTGTGATACGGTGTGTGAATGTCTCGATGATTCTACAGGACAGTATCAATGTCTACAGAGGTATGACGTTATAATGTAGATTAACCTCTCTAGTCTCAACAGCGACTCAAAGCGCTCAAAATGCTACTTTTATCAATTAACCATTTCATTTGTCAAGATTTTAAAACAAAATTCAAATATTTGCTCAGTGAATGATCATTTGCTGGCCAGGAGAACTGTTTTTTGTAAATTTACCACTGGAATTTAGGAAAATATCTTTTTTAAGAGCTGGTCTTTTGGCCGGTTTGGCGATTATGGGTTTAATTGTGTAGAAAATCTAAACTTTTACGTAGTCAGTGTCCATTTCCAGGCCAAGAGAAGACTATTTTTTTAAATTTACCACTGGAATGACTAGCTCGGTAACCGAGCTAGTCATTCCAGTGGTAAATTTTTTTAAATAGTCTTCTTGAACTGCAAATAGACAGACCTCAAGACTACTGCAGAGGCGGTGTTACCATTATACCGACAAGCTGACACAAGAGGGGTGAATTATCCCCACGTTTTAAAAAACCGGGGATATTAAAATCGCCTCCATCCAGCTGTCTGTCCATCTGTTCATCACACTATTTCCTCCAAAACCATGTGGAATTAAACCAAATTTAGTATGTGGGTTATTCATATGTCTGTGCTTTGCAAGACAACGTTTAGATTTGACTCCGCATTGGGGCAGGGCCAGGGGGTCAATAGGTCAAATTGAATATAACGCATCTCTTCCGAAACCGTGGGACAGAACTCACCATATTTGGTATGACAGTTTCCCATATGATTGTGGAGTGCAAGAGGACATTTACATTTGGCTCTGTCCCCAGTGGTGGGGTGTGTGGGGCGTTAAATGTTGAAAGCGGTGAATGTGAGGACAATGGACAAGTGGATTTGAGAAATGTCAATTTATAAATCAAGAGAAGAAATTTCTTTAGAAAACTTACCGTCACAGAGGAATACTATCATGTCTTTGATAAGTTTTTGAAATATATAGCTTTTTTACCTATAAATAGTCAATGTTTGCGAATTTAGGTTTGCGATTTGCATCTAATCTAACATCGGGTCTCTCCGTTATTTCCAACAAATGTGGCTGTGCCGCGAATGGCATGTTAGTGATATCACGCTTGGTTACTCTCCAGTCCTGCTCAAAAACATCACCCTATCGCACGGTCTCGCCCTCAAGCTATATACGCTCTCGTATCGAGTCCCGTGCTTGCGTGCTTTTGATGTGTATGCGCTAAGTTCGCGAAACTTCATAAATGAGGTCAGTCAACTACCGCTTAATAAGACTGCTCGGTTATTATCATCCTACTAATGTACTGTCAATCACATAGATTGACATTCGTGTCTCGCAGGCTGTCCATCGATATTGGCACGAAGCCACGCCTCTATTTTAAGATTTATAGTGAGATTGAAGTAGGTAGAAATCTGATTGGCTACCTGAAAACCGGCAGTCAACATAGCAATAAATCGCGGGTTTGCAAGTACGGCCTCGAACAGCGAAGCGATGTGAGTAGGCGTATGTTAGCACGATGGCTCAGAAATAACTTAGAATGTTTCCAAAGCAAGATAAAATGTACCGTTGAATATTTTGAACATAAATGGATTGGAAGACATTGCTGCCTTACATTGCTGCCTAAGGCAGCATAGGCAGCAATGTCTTCCAATCCATTTATGTTCAAAATATTCAACAAAAAATGTTCGTATGGAGGCACAGCCCTCAATTCTGACCATAAGCTAGTAATTACACGCCTTCAGATGAACGATCTCTACGTAATATATAAACACCATACCAGGCAAGAGGGTAGAGTCACCTACAACCTACCCAAGCTCATCAGCGACACTGACACTCAAATGTCATACAAAAAAACTCTCGGGGAGCAGATAGCTAACATCGATGTCAGCTCCGATCCAAAACGAAGCCATGACCAAAATACTGGAATCTATGAAATCATCCGCTACCAGCACCATAGGTGTTCTTAAAAACAACCAAACTAGGTATACTGGCGACCCTCTAGTAGTAAAACTGTCAGCAGAGCAGAAAGCGTTACGGCTGCGCATCTATCAAAGTGGCCAAAGTGAAGACCGCACCAAACTATGCCAGGAGCGCAATATTATTTTGCGCCACATTAGCTAACGCTTAAAATATCTTGCTATTCAACAGGCAGACTCCCTAGCAGATGAAATCACTGCCACGGATGACTGTCACAAAATGTTTCGGGCAGCCCGAGATCTGAGAGTTACTGACTACACACCACCACTCACTGTACACAACTCTGAAGGACACTTTATCGGGACTGACCAGGGAAAAGTCGAGGTGATCTGAGAATGGGTCAAAGAACAGTTCACTGACAACGATGATGAGCCCTTGCACCCGTTCTCAGGAGACCCCAGGCCATTACTAACACCAATTAAAACAGCAGAAGTTGAGAAAGCACTTAAGGCCCTGAAAAATGGACGTGCATCTGGACCTGATGGCATGAGCAATGAACTATTCAAATATGCAAGTGACATTATCTCAAAACCGATCATGCACCTAATCAATTCAGCTTTTATGCACCACCTTCCCATCGACACTGTAGGCCAAGGCACCCTTATCGCACTACCCTAGCCCAAGAAGCCAACTGGGTCCCCAGCCAATCTGCGGCTCATTGTGCTCCTCAACAGCATGCGGACAATCCTATCCAATGTTACTCTATGCCGCATCCAAGACAAGATCAAATACGTCACCGGGTCATGTGACAGTGGCTTCAAACATGGACACAGCTACGCAGACATTGTATGGGCTCAACGCATGCTTGTGTCGGTAGTCATGTCCAAACACTGGGACTTCCACAAAATGGGCATTGACATGTCACGAGTACACCAGGCCTGTTGCAATGAAGATGAGCTATGACTAGTGAGACTACTGCTTGCAGACACCAAGCTGAGAGTACGAGTCAAGTCAGTGAAGTCTGTAGAGTTTGAGACATCAATCGGCTCCCCACAGGGAGATGGTCTATCTCCGGTGCTTTTCATCTGCTACCTTGCTGCCGCATTGAAATCTGTGCGGGAAAGGTCCACAAGACCAAACCCCCCCCCAGTGTCAATACTGGGCATGCTGCTAGAGATGGAATATGCTGACGATGTGGACTTCATAGACTAGGAAAAGAAACTCCTTGACGAACTTCTCCCAATAGCTGCAAGCAAACTAAAAATTGAGAATCTCTAGATTTCAGAGTTCACTGACATATACCTATCGACAAAGCATGAAACTATAGAAAGTGACAACCCACTTCGTGGCGGCGAACCTTGGAGGAAAAGTAAAATCCTGGGCTCATTGCTTTGCACTACTGCTGACATTACTGCACGCTGCGTCATAGGGAACATCCAGTCCTTCTGGAAGCTATGGAATCGTAGAGCAAAGATGTCCTTGATAAAGAGGCTACGGTTATACAATGCAACCTGTGTATCCTTGATGCTGTATAACTGTAGCAGCTGGGCAGGTCCAAAGCCAGCTCTGGACAAACTAAATGCCTGCCACCGCAAGCACCTACGCACTATCACTGGACACTGATGGCCAGACAGCATAATTTCCAATGATGCACTATACAAGATGTGTAATACGTTGCCGCTGTCTATAAAAGTCGCCCAGCAAAGATTGTCCATGTTTGGCCATGTGCTAAGGTTGCCAGAGGAGACACCAGCACAGAGAGCCCTGTAATTCGCCAGGAGAGGACGTCATTGCATAAATCTGCTAAGCGTGCTACGAGGTGACCTCAAGAAAGCAGGACTTGGTACACTCAAGTCAAGAATGGACCTGAAGAAGCTAAGGATTTCGGCTGAAGACAAGACACAGTTGCCAAAAGCGAAGAAAGACTGATTGCAGTTGTAGGATGTTTGTACTACTACAGCCGCAGAATACAGTAATCATACATTCAACAAAACATTTCTTGCTTACTAACATATTTCTGTTTTGGTCCTTTTGAGGGTATAGACCCCCAAAATGTAACTGGGGACCCCCAAAAGTTGTAGTAGTGGGTCCCATAGGACGCCTGAAAATCTTGCATGATTGTTAAATGTTAATTAGTTTTATAGGTTTGTGCACAAACATACCCATAATTCATAGCTGTGCACCTATGACGCTCTCTAATTTTAGCATGGATTTCAGGTTGAGACCCCTAGATTTCAGTTTGAGACCCCTAGATTTCTAGGTGTAGGGGTCTCTGGTATCTCCAAAATTTATATGCCATGAGAAACACTGTTTAGAAACATGTTAATTTATTTATAAGCTGCACTGTTATATCTGTGTATTGCTTCTTTCCTAGGTGTCCCCATTATGGCAGTCTCCCATTACAGTGTCGTCTCGTGAGAGATCCCAGTGATGACTGTTGCTATGTGGCGATGTGTGATTACGAAAACCCAACACCATTCCCCACTGGTATTCCAATCCCAGTACCTCAGGGATACCCGACTCCAGACCCTAACAGAACACCTGTTCCCGTGTCAGGACAGGCACCTGTGAATCCAACATCAACACCACCATTTACTGTTCCTGCAGGATCTCAGCATGAAGGTATCTTAGCAGATATTTATTATAATCATATTTTATTCACACTACACATAGTACATCTGTCTGTCACATTGTGGAACTGGCATTGACAGGGAAGCGAACCCACAACCGGTGAAAGGGCCAAACATCATCGCCCACAAATGCTTCCACGACACCAATGTCACAAGATGTTGGTGTGATGGAAACGTTTGTGGGCTATGATGCTTGCCATGACTACTTGTATAAGAATTATATAACTGAGCATTCATAGGGCCCTTAAATCACCCAGAAATACCTTCTGTAGTGGTCTGGAGAATTGTCCGTTTGCAGACCAAGAAAAAGAATATTTTAAAAACCAAGCATCTGTTTGGGCCAGCCTGAGAATTATTATCAGCCGGCCAGTTTGGTCAGCCTAGAAATGGTACAAGCCTGATAAATTAGCACGTAGCTATGTGCTAGCTTTAATGAAGGAAATTAGTTTTAGTTACACCCCGCCCATCTCTAGCTAAACTCCACCCATACTTTGCCCCTGTTGGGGTCAATTGATCCCTGCACTCAATCGCAATTTCCAGCAGCAACAGCGCCAAGTCAAATTATTTTCAAAATATTCAACAGAATGTTTATTAAATAGTAGACATACAATTGGTCGGATAGTAATCCTTTAACACTTAAACCAGCCAAAATGGCTTCTGTAGTAGTCTTCAGAAATGTCCATTTGCAGACCAAAAGAAGACTATTTTTGAAAATTTACCACTGTCATTCCAGTGGTAAATTTTCAAAAATTGTCTTCTTTTGGTCTGCAAATGGACATTTCCTGTGATAGAATTTAAATTTCTTTAACAAATTTAAGGCTTAAAGGTTTAAGCGTTTGTGACGGACTATATCGCGTCATTCATGACGTAATTGATTATGACATCAGCCTACATGTGACGTGGTGGATTATGACATCAATATGATTGACTGAGAAACACGATTCCTCAGTTTCCAGGCCTGTCATGTATCTCATGATGGTATTGTGTGTTTCTAGGTTACTGTGTAGATAATGGTGTGTACTATCTCAAGGGACAGCAATGGAACATTAACTGTGACAGCGTGTGTCACTGTGAGGACCCTGCCTCTGGACGTGTCCTATGTACAGATAGGTAACTTTAGAATACTGTTAGTAAACAGAAGCAATCAGGGTTTGCGAACTCTTTTTGTTTTTTTCTTTTTGTTTTTTTTGTCTGGATAAAGGGTAAATTTGAGGAAAATCACACCCACAAAATAGGATTTTCCTGACCGTATCACTCTATCTCAAAAAGGGACACCGTCATGAATATAGGTGTCCCAGGGACACCGTTCATTTTACAGGTTCCCCATACACCTCTACCGGTGCCCAAAACAGACACCGCCATTCCAAATATCAGTGTCACTGACACCAGTGGTGTCACACTCTCCAGAACTATGACACTGAGAAGCCAACAGATGTAGGGACACCGCTGAAAATTTTGACCGGTGCGCTGGCCATAGAGTATAAAAGCCCGAGAAAAATCAGTCTCAGGCATTTTCAGACTTTCGAGTCACACTTGCACTCGGCGTACAGTTTCCTGATATAATTCATTTGAGGACAATCCCGTACGTTTTAAGACATAGTTATTAACCACTACCACCAGTAAATTTGGGGATGCCTAGCTTAATGAAAGATTGGTAATTTAATAAGTAGTTTATGTGATTTAGCCACCGACAAATGAATGAATGAATAAGTTAATGAATGAATGAACCAAAGAAACGCATGATCAAACCAAAATGAATAAACAAATAAACTCAAAGCAATACCCTCTATGCTGAAGATTTTTATGTCACACAAAGGTTTTCACGTACCTAGCAGTGAATCAGATAATCAATAAATACTGTAGAATATCTGATTACTGATCAGTGGTTACCGCAATCTGCAGTTATGTAAGTTCACAATAAAAGAACAGTAAGTCATTGCTTGTCTGGTAAAACATCTTTTGTTCACAAATCAATAAGTAGTGGTTAGTTTGCGTGTATATTGCGCTTTAATAAAAAAAATTACAAATTAATTGTCTGCCTGCTGGACAGCTGCAGACTGCATTTTCCACAGTGTTTAACTCTGAATATGCTGAATATTTTGAAAACAATTTGACTGAAAGTTGTTGGTGGTTAAGCCACCAACAACTTTCAGTCAAGTTGTTTTCAAAATATTAAGCTGGTCCAGAGTTATTGTCCATTCAAATTAATGTCGGGTCACTTGCAGCAGATAGTTAACACTGAGGTCAGTTTAAGGATATTTAAAATCGCTCTTAAAATCTGAATATTTTTCACAGATGTCCGGCGTATGATAACTCAGCAGGATGTAGACTGAGGACTGACCCGCAGGATTCGTGCTGTCTTGTTCCTGATTGCAGCGATACAGTGGTCCCTCTGCCTAATGCCACACTGGTATCCGGTTCCACACCAAAGCCTATTATGGTCACTCTGACTGGTGTGACCGCAGCATACACTGGCGTGAGAAGACCACATGGTCCAGGGAGTATCCAGACTGGGTCGAGAGGTAAGACAGAGTAACCTCCCTTTTATATCATCAGTCAAGTTCGACTGGCAACCCCTAGTGAACTATAGTTGACTAGATCCTAGTCACCCATGAAAAAGTTAACTAGCTAGTTAGCATTAGTCAATCGGCTACCCGAGCTCGGTCGCAAATTGTTTGTATGTAATTACAGTAAAATTCAAGATAGAGGATAGAATTCGCTTGACACGAATAAATATATTATGTACGTGTGTAAATATTTCACTAACTAATTTTGGGTTGATGTGATTATACTTTCTTATTGTATATCAATGTTCCCAAGGCCTATTTCCTTCCCACATTGTCTCATATGGGCGCGCTATTTGACGTTTTCGCTGACACAGCCCATTTCTGTAGGCGTAAAAACAGATGACTGAAAGGGTTAATCGAGACTGGTACCCTGCTCCAGATTTTTTACAACACTCAATAGGGAATCGGGTACCAACTAACTATAGTTAACTATCCAGCATTCGTCTGGACTTAGCAAATGCGCATGTACAGTAAGCAAACGAACTGACTAATTTTAGCCAGCCAAACTTGACGATTGCTTCACATATATCTGACATCAAGGGAGATAACATAGGAACCCAAGTTTTAATTATACAATTTCATGCATATTATCTATCATGACTAAGAGGTAAGGCAATGATTATCGTATCTCTGGAATCCTAGCTTCCCAATTATTTGAAAGCAGTGTTGCTGATATAATCAATTTTACATATCTGCTCTTTGTAGCTCCATAATTAGACTTATGGTGTTGCAACCCTTTAACACAAAAGCTGGGCCAAATAGCTTTTACAGTGGCCTTGAGAGAAATGTCCATTTACAAGCAAACAGGATATTTTTGAAAATTTACCAATCTTCAGGAGGTCTGAAAATGGGGCATTTTCTAGATGAGAAAATTTAAATTTTCCTGAACAGTAAAGGGTTAATACCATAGTATTGAAGCAAATGTATCTAGATGTTTGCGCTTACATGTAGGCTTGCGCGATTACTTGATTAAATCGAAAATCGTGATTATGTTTTAAATCGTGAATTTATATGATTAAAAATTAAATAATCGAATAATCGTGAATATTTTCTATAGCGGAAAATATTTCCAAGACCTAATTTTCAATTATTTTTTTAATGCGATTGGTCATGAAAAATGACATTTTGCTTAGTGAATGTATGTCCATTTGCAAGGCAAGAGGGGACTATTTTTGAAAATTTATTACTGGAATGCCTGGCTCGAGAATATTGATATTTTTTTTTTGTTATAGCATAACAGTCTTGGTAATTTGTATCCAAGCTGATTAATCGAGTAATCACGATTATTTTTTAATAATCGATCGCGATCACTCAACGCAATAATCGCACAAGCCTACTTACATGTAGATCAAATTTCACACGTATATAGTACCTTATCTACTCTTATCGTAAAATCAACACTCGTCAAAACATTATGATGTTCATGCTTTTCTGATTGTTTCAGTTTAGCATCATAAACAATTTAGAAAATACTTAGTCTTAGTCTTAGTCTATGTGCAACTTGTCTCTGTTTTCATAGATGTGTGTGTATATGATGGCCGTGTTTACAACCAAAGTGAAGAATGGGATGTTGGCTGTAATCTCCGCTGTGAGTGCCTCGATGCTAAAACTGGACAATATAGGTGTTTGGACAGGTTAGTGAGTCGGTATATATTTCATCGATCATCCATCCATCCATCTGTCTGTCCATATGATCACCTATGCGTGTGCATACATGTGTGTGAGAGAGTGGAAAGTAAGGTTGTATATGCCATATCATATGTTTAGCTACATTAATTTGATAGTAATTTGAATTTTATTGTGATAAAATCTGTTGTTGCTATGTTTTCCATCATTGAAAATAAAATCGCCATGATATTTGATTTTCTCTCCATCTGCTAAGCATTCATACTGGTGATAAACATGTATGAGTTGGTGAGTGGAACCGCCTGGTAGTGGTGGATGAGGTTTACAGTAATATTAAATGATGGGCCACACCAATATTTTAGCATGTACTGCCTCACATTGTAATAGTTATGATGATGCTACTAGACACTATAGTCTGGGCAGGATTTCAGAAAATGTAACTTATGTAGTCGTTTTGGGAGAAAAGTTGGCAAATAACTTTTTCTAGACCAGAATTTTATGCCGATTTTGAATGTGTTGTTTGCCAAGCTGGCAAATGATGTCTTGATGATGTAATTTCAATAAACATTTGACCACTGGTCAGTTTTCATAAACCTCGACTATGAAACAAATGCTTGAGAAGAATCAATTAAGATACAATTTTTGTGCATATTATACTAAAACATATGAGAACATAAATATTATGATAACCAGCCCTAGACCCTCTTCTTCAATAGCCACTGGTCACCTAATTCGCATAAAGAAACATGGTCGGTGTCCGGAAGCAAATTTGTTCAAACCGTTGGAAGTATCATCATTGTCTAGGAAGTAAACAGCATTTTCTATATATACTGATTAGGAGATTAAGACCACTTTATCTTATGACACAAACATGTGATTTGGCAAGTTAATTTGCATAGCTGACCGTGAGTTGGCTATTATATAGAACAGTAATTATGCATAACTGTGTCACTTAGAATTATATAATTTGTTAATAAGTAAACATTTGGTATAACGTCTTTATTATGACTATACTATCATATTGATTATACATGTACTAATCACTTTGGGATCACTTTTGTCAGAACATAGAAATAAATATTCAGTGTTATATGCCTTATATATAGCCTGTCTATCATGTTATTTATGTCTAATACCCACATATATATCTGAATGGTTATGCATTTCTGCCGTCCATTTCACTGTCCTTGCAATGGCATACAGACGTGCAGGTCAGATGCACACGTCTACAACGACATCACTGCGTTGCACAGCCTTTACTGCAGCCACATGACATAATTTCCACGCCTGTCTGGGAGTTTATACAACAATTGTGGAACTAGCCCACTGTCACTGTTTGTCCATCCACAACTCGTAACCGGAGGCAGGTGAGGTTTTGTGATGTTTGCTTGTCTCCATATCAGTGCCTGATGATGAAACTCGACGTATGTGATGTTCAGCTGCATTGAAAGTTGGTGGCAGTGCCTCATGTGCACAACATTTCTGGAAAAGAGTCACATGTGTCTGATAACAAGTGGTTGCTGTTGGAACTTGGTAGAGAAGACAAAAGAACCTTACTGCTGATTTTATGGTCTCGACCTTCAAGTCTCCAACTCCCATATCTTGGAGAAGATGGTGAAGCATTTAGCTCACTTTTTCCTAGTACCACCTTCAATCGATTGTTCATTATCTTTCTTTCCTCCCCCCCCCCCCCCCCTGCTTTAGCGAAAAGCAGGGGGTTTATGTTTTCGCTTCCGTCCGTCCATTCGTGCGTGCATCTGTATGTCCGTCTGTCCATCCATGCGTGCGTCCATCACACAGTTTTCTTTTGATAACTACTTATGCTTGGAATATTGTGACAACACTTCATGGGAAGGTTGGCTATGGTAGTAGGCAAATGCACCTTAGTTTGAGTGTCAGTCAGCCCATCCCTCCGTCCATCCATCCCTTTGTCTCTGAATTTGTGTCCGTCCATCCGTGCAAATTTTGGGTTTTCATTCAATAACTTTATCTTTGCTTGGAGTATTGTGAGGAAACGTCATGGGAACATTGGCTATGGTACTAGTGAAATGTACATTATTTTGTGTGTCAGTCAGACTGTCCCTCCATCCATCCATCCCTTTGTCTCTGAATTTGTGTCTGTCTGTCCTTGCAAATTTGGGGTTTTCATTCAATAACTTTATCTTTGCTTGGAGTATTGTGACGAAACTTCATGGGAACATTGGCTATGGTACTAGGGAAATGTACCTTATTTTGTGGGTCAGTCAGCCCATCCATACGTACATCCATCCCTTTCTCTCTGAATTTGTGTCCATCCGTCTGTGCAAATTTTGGGCTTTCATGCAATAACTTTATTTTTTCTTGGAGTATTGTGACGAAACTTCATGGGAACATTGGCTATGTTTCTAGGGAAATGTACATTATTTAATATAGATTAATTAAATGCTACAATAAATGTCACATCGTTTCTGTTTTGAGATGGTCAAACAAGATTGTGTCCATAATCTTTGGTTATTATCATTCAATAACTAAACCTTCTACTTGAATGTGTTATTGAATAGGTTAGCAATCTCATGTGACTAGTTTATAATTATTAGCTCCCATTGTCTGTGTATCCATCCATTTGTCTATCCAAATCAGTGGGATTATGTCATCCCACGAACATGGCTGCCGTTGCGGGGGTGGGTGGATTATTTGATTTATATCATCTAGTTGTATCTGTCAAATGTTACACCTATTCTTTGGAACTCCCTTCCTATGTCATATATATATATATATATATATATATATATATATATATATATATATATATATATATATATATATATAAACTTAGGCACGCCGTTCGGCCAAGCCACCAGATGTGTCCACATTTTTTGGTTTACCAAGTGCCACCACGACTGCCTGTTCATCTATTACAATGCATCTTGTTTCGGAAAGTGTCATGTCAGCTGGTGTTGGTGTATCGCCGATTAGAATATCAGCTAACAGTGATTTATTTCCTGAATTTAAGATACCATTCGTGGACGCCAATGAAATTGGCACCGGCATAAGTTTGTGATTAAAGATGGCTTCCAGATCTACATTTCGTCCAGCGGCATATGTTGTATATATATATATATGCTGTATATATAAGCCTCTATAAAATACTGTGGTCTACTTTTACCACTGTCTGTTTATCTTTTCCTACTTTCTGTATGGAATAGAGTGAAGCAAATGTAGACACTGGCATCTTTTTCATGCGTGCAGAAAGTTCCACATATGTCACGGCTTCTTTTAAAGGAGCTAATCTTTCTTCAACAAATTTTGTGAGGGATACCTGTCCTAAATCTCTCGTGTTGAGAAGACATGAAATCTCAGCCATAGCCAAATCTTTGGTGACAATGTTTTGTAACACAGATGACTTACTGTGAAATACACAGTGGCGAGTTAATACCGAAACTAACTTTGTCTCGTCAGTTGTACCCCCTTTGTCCCTTGCTCGAGTAGATTCTGTAGGTTTATAATCATCATTGCCGTATTCTAACAATAACATTTTCACTTCAAGAGTATACTTACCTCCCTAATACTTTTGATATTGCTAAATATTGGCTTTCACTCAATAAACACTCAGATTTAAAACAGTTAGGTGCCCCTACTGGGCAGGGAGTCAGAGCGTAGTCTGGCGGATGCCAGCCCCACCACCGCGCATGCGCAGACTAGCACTTCCTCTTTGCTAGATTATTGGCAAAGAGAACACACATGTTTTTTTTGATTCATAAGCTTTTCTTACTCTTAAACTGTTTAATTGGTGTTATTTTGGAGTGTTAGTGTCTGATTCGGATGGCGGGAGGATACACTTCGCCACAGAAGGACTTAGGACCTTTAAATCAGGTGACTTCTAGTAAAATTAGCGAGTTTTCTTCCCGGTGTATTGTGTTTCCGGGACTCGCGTTTACCGTGATAAGCGCCTTGGTTAGTTGGTTTATGTCAACTCGGTGCTTCCTAGGACTAATTTCTCTTTCTGTTTATGTCCACAGGTCTGTATGACGCTAGGTGGTGACATCACGGAAGCAGAGAGTTAGTTTTCTCTCCACCATGGTTCCATTTCCTACTAACACTGTTAGGTTATCTAACCAAATGGAAAATTATGTCCAGTGAGTTGGAGGCCTAGTATAAAGGTCTTCTCACTTTGCCCTCTTGATCCAATTCCTTCCCCATGAGGTGGAGAGAGTTAAGAGGCGTGCAGATGGTGGAGTTCTCCGGTTCGTCACGTTGGATGGTTTGTCTATACAAAGTGTCAGGTATCTAGTTATTGATAATGTGGTAATGTTAATTATTGTAAACAAACAAAGGGAGATAATTAACATTTTTGCCAGAAAAGAGTTATCTATATGTATCTGATGGTTGTGTAGTCGACTTATCCATTCAGCATACAATTCGTCCTTGCACTTGGATGTTTTGTTGGGATCGAATTTTTTCCTGTCACGGGATTAATGACGTCATAATCAGCCTGGTTATGTATTTATCAGCAATTCAAGCGCTATGCTGGTTTCTGATGTATTTTGATCTTTATGATCGTTTTCCTTCTCTTTGAGTTGGATTGAGTTTCTAAGCTTAACTAGTTGCTCATACTCCTTGTCCTTTGCCCTGTTTCAGGGACCGGGTTGCGCGTCCTGTGGACGTTTTGTTCATCAAAAGTTCTGGCCTCATCTGTGCTATCTATGTAGCCCTTGTGGTCCCTTAGTTAATTGTGACATATGTAAGCACTGGGGGGGGGGCGAGTTAATGTCCGAATTCTTGTGCTGCTTACAGGCGACGGACAAGGTGGTAGAGGAGGAGAGGAAGAAGAAGCGGAAACGAGAGGTTGTAAGTAGGAAGGGTAAGGGGAAGGTCTCGTCCGCGGTGGATATGGAGGCCTTCCGGACCGAGATGTTGGGAGAGATGAAGAGGACAATAAAGGATTTGGTTCCAGGGTTGCTTCGTGGCATGCTTCCTGGACCAAATCCTTTACTGTCCTCATCATCGGCTTCGGAGCAGGTAATCCCCGCCTCTGGATCGGTTTTCCTTAGACCGCTTCCGTTGTTCGACGATTCAGAGGTGGCCCCATTAGAGGGGGCGTTCCACGACCCTGGCAGCAGGCTTATTGCCGCGCCGATAGGGGACCGTGGACGGTTGTCGCTGGAACCCGCGGGCTGCTTATCAGTCCAGGGGTATCCGCACGCCGCGGTGGCCAGTACCTCCTATGGCACCGTTCCTGGTCAGCCCGGGTTAGCTCTCTTTGCTGACCCGGGGTCTAATCTTTCTGACCAGGGTGATGAGGATTACCTGCTAGGGTCGCCGTCTGACGACGTGGACATGGATGAAGATGTTTGTGCACCCCTCGCGGGGAATGCAGGCGCCTTATTCCACGGTTTTACTCACCCTGGAGTAGAGTCCGCGGCTCAGGTGGTGGCCCAGGGCGCTGCTGATGGCCAGCGGTACCGCATACCTCGGCTTGCCGAGGGTGTTGCTGGTGCTGGCCGGGCCCGTGGTGGCGATATATATACCCCGCGCTATGCCACGGTGCCTGCTCCTGGTCAAACCAGTGATATTCTCATGCCGGTGCTGTCAGGCCCGCATGTTTTCCCTGGCTTGCCAGGTGTATCAGCGTACCCGCCGTCAAGCTCTACTGCTTGCGCTCAGGAGGAAGACGACGGACCCCGTCTTGTAGAGCGCTCGCAGTTAGCCACGGAGGAGGATTGGTATGACTCTTGCCAGTGGCTGGTGAGCGTTAGGCCTGATCTGCCCGTGGAGCAGTCGACTAGCCAGCGTGTTCACACGCCGTGGTTAGCTGGGAATCCGACTGCTAACGCTATGCCTTCTCTGCCGCTGGCGGAGCATGTCGTTGACATGTTCCAGGCGGCGGAGACGTCCATTAACTCGAGTGGACGTCTCGCGAAGGCCCCTCGTGAGGTGGCCAGGCGTTGTCGCATCGTGCCCCTGGATTACCAGCGGTACGGTGTGGTACCCAAGCCCGGCGTGGATGACCGCGCGGCTTTGGGTGAGGATGCGCGGCCAGGCTCCCGTTCTGACACGGGGGTCTTGTGCTCGAACGCGTTGCGTTCGGCGAATACCGCGTTGCGTGATGCGGAGGAGAGTGGGAGGGCTTCGATTGCCGCTCTGTCCCACGTCTCCCAGCTGTTACAGGGGGTAGTAACGGCATCCGCATCGCGCCAGCCAAGCCCGGTTACGGTCCAGCGAGCCATCCAGGATGGTATTAACCTGGCGCTGGACTGTATGACTCGGGCGGTGACCAGGAGTGTCCGGGCAAGACGCACGTTTGCCCTGGACAATCTGTGCCCGTCTCAGGACCTGTACAATAGGCTACTCCGTACGCCTATGACGGGTCCTGGTCTTTTTGGAGGTGAGGGATGTCGCCACCTCCAGGAGACGGTCACCCTGGTGAATAACCAGAGGGCGCTGCGCGAGCAGTTTGAAGTGCTGCGTCGTGCTAACGTTCGCGCCGCGGCCCCTGCGTATCGTCCCCTGCTGGCTCGAGGTGGTGCTGGCCAAGTCAGAGGCCAGCCACCGTCGCAGCGTCGGCCTCGGCCGCGTGCGATTCGGCCAGCAGCGAGGGGGGCGCAGGTTCCTCAGGCGCCGTCAGCCAGGCAACCGCCCGCGCACCGAGGTGCGCGCGGGGCGGGGCGGGGCGCGCGAGGATCTGGGCGTGGTTATCGGTCCTGACAGGACGCTTACCGCGGTAAGAACCACTCCGGTGTGTATGGCAACGGAGACAGTGCCGCTCTTGCATGCCTTGTGTCCACCGCGGTCCCTAGGTGGACCGGTGGGAGGCCGGCTAGCCGACCACATGCAAGAGTGGGAACGGTTAACTCAGGACCGTTTAGTCTTGCGATGGCTTTCCGTCGGGTATCATCCAGAGTGGATGACAGGCCCGCCGTCGCGACTCTCTAGTGCCAGTCTGGACTCCCATTCCGAGAGATCCAGAGCAAAGGTTGTGTATCGAGGAGGAGATAAATTCCCTCGTACAAAAAGGAGCTATTCAGCCGGCACAAAGGTGTCCGGGCTTCTATTCAACCCTGTTCTTAGTAACAAAACGCACCGGAGGGTGGAGACCGATTCTCAACCTCAAGCCACTGAACAAGTTCATCGAGACGCCCAGTTTCAAGATGGAAACGGTGCGCTCGGTGTTGGCGGGGTTGGAGAGGGGGATGTGGACGGCGTCGATAGATTTGAAGGACGCTTATTTCCACATCCCCATCCACGGGAGTTTCTGTCGCTTCCTGAGATTTGCATTCCAGGGCAGACAGTGGGAATTCAGGGTGTTGCCCTTCGGAATTTCCACGGCTCCTCGGGTTTTCACCCGTGTGGTTCTTGCGATCACAGCATACCTCCGCAGGAGAAGCATAGCAGTCCACACGTACATAGACGACTGGCTGTTGAAAGCGCACACCCGGGAAAGTTTGTCGGCCAATCTGGAGATTGTTTTGAAAACTCTCACAGACTTAGGCTGGATGATCAATTTCCCAAAATCAGAGCTGACTCCATCCCAGAAGTTTGTTTACCTGGGGATGTTCTTCGATCTAGAGACAGGATATGTTTATCCTACTCAGGAGAGAGTTCAGAAACTCATCTCATTAATTCAGTCAGTGTGCGACAGTCGTCATGTCCTGGCACGGGTTTACTTGAGAATGCTGGGGTTGATGGTTTCGTTGGAACCAGTCATTCCTCAGGCCGCCTTACGCAGGCGGCCGATCCAGTTATTTCTCATGACACAATGGACCCAGAGTACAGGTTCGCTGGACTCGAATGTGTCAGTGTTGGCGCCTCTCATTCACCACCTGCAATGGTGGTTGAATACAGAGAATCTCTTGCCGGGGGTTTTGCTAACCCCTCCCCACCCTCAGGTGACTGTGTATACAGATGCATCGATGGAGGGCTGGGGAGCTTGCCTGGAAGAATCCACGATATCAGGGCTTTGGAATCTGGAACAGTCAAAGGAACATATAAATCTACTGGAGCTAAGAGCAGTAGTCCTGGGCCTGGAACATTTCTTACAGAAAGTTCAGGGCAAGATTGTTCTTATTCGTTCAGACAACTCAACAGTTGTGACTTACATAAACCGCCAGGGCGGAACGAAGTCGCCCAGTCTCTGTATGATGACATGGAAACTGCTTTGTTGGTTTCTGGATCACCAGATTACCTTGAAAGCAGTTCATATTCCGGGAAGGTTAAACCTGCTAGCAGACTCATTGAGCCGAAGGATGAGTGTTTTACCCACGGAATGGCAACTAAATCAATGTGTGGCGGATCGTCTGTTCGACCATTGGGGGAAACCCAACATCGATTTGTTCGCAACGAACAAGAATGCGAAGATGACGACGTACGTCTCTCCGATTCCGGATCCAAGCGCTTTCGCAACAGATGCGTTAGCTATCAGCTGGGGGAGAATGTATGCATACGCATTCCCTCCAGCAATCCTGATTCCAAAAATTCTTCAGAAAATCAGACAAGAGGAATGCCAAGTGCTTCTGATCGCCCCGGATTGGCCAAGCCGATCATGGTATACGGATCTGCTGGACCTTCTGGTCTGCAATCCGGTTCCTCTGCCTCTGATGGACGATATTATCTTCCAGGGCAAGGCCCTTCACAACAATCCGTCAATGTTCAGATTGACTGCGTGGATGTTGTCAAGGAATCTAGAATTAAGGAGGGCTTTTCTGAGCAAGCAGCCATGTTTATGGCCAAAGCCAGGAGGGGGTCAACCTCCAGAGCATATAATTATAAAATCAACAGATTTGCAGAATGGTGCTCAAAAAGATGTATTGATCCAATGGATTCATCTATTCAAGTAGTAGCTGATTTCCTCTGTCACCTCTATGATGCCTATAGCCTCAAGCCTAACTCTATTGCTGGTTATAAATCAGCATTAATGTCTGTTATTCCTTGCTTGGCTAAGAGGGGAAGTGATGAAGTAAATACATTAAATGTATTAATTAAAGGCATGGGCAATCTAAGACCAAGGAATCCACCTGTGATTCCGTCTTGGAGTTTATCGCTAGTGCTTCAAGTACTAGGTGATAAGCCTTTTGAACCACTTAGTTCCATTTCTATGAAACTATTAACACTGAAGACTGTGTTTTTAATTGCTGCGGCCTCGGCTAGGCGTAGGAGTGAAATTCATGCCTTATCAGCCGAGGATGACCGTTTTGTGGTTTCAGGGGAAGGCCTTAAGCTGCTACCTAGGGTTAATTTCTTGGCTAAAAATCAGTCGTTGAAATATCCAGGTCAACCTATTATTTTGCCTGCTTTAACTAGATATGATCCTAATTCTAAAGCATGGTGTCCCGTCCGGGCGCTGCGCCGGTACAAACAACGTACGGCGGAGTGGCGCACCGACCAGTCAGCGTTATGGTTGTCATATATTGAACCCCATGGCAGGGCTTCTAAGGACACCATTTCCAGGTGGATTGTGGAATGCATTCAGTTTTGCCATAAATCCGCCACCGGGAAGCAGGTTGACGTGGCCAAGGCTCACAGTGTCCGCGGCGTAGTGACATCCACGGCCCTATTTAATGGGGTCCCTGTGGATGATATTATGTCGGTGGCTCAGTGGCACTGTGAGTCAAGTTTTACAGACCATTATCTCCGTGACACCTAATCCTCTCGCCTTGTCGATTTTGAAAAAATAACTCGGTTTATATTTTTTGAGGAGGTTTTTCCTCATTACTTATATATTTCACAATTAATTTATGGAAACACCCACTTTTTTGGGCCTGCATCAGTCTTTACCAATGGGAAGATGATGTCAGCAGCCATTTTCAACAAGGTCAGTCTTGTTCATGTGTTGTCCGTTGTTGATTGTATTGTCACGATTACCCGTTATTAATATGGTGATGGTTTGTGTATTTGTGTGGTTCATTGTTGAGAGTTACGAAAATGGAGCTTTTTCGTCTCTGTCCTGTAGTACATGGCACTTGTACGTAGAGAGCGTATAGGACATTGAGGTCAGGCGACTCTTCCTCCCAGGAAGGAGGGGGGGGGGGAGCGCATATGACATCGGTCATCTCTCATACATCGGTAGTGTTATCCGATGGTTAGTCAAATCCTGACTGTTTTTTCTTACAGTTTCAGAAGTTTAAGTGCCTTAAACGCAGAAAAGCGTATATGGATGAGCTGGTCTTTTGACCTCGCCTCCCTCCCGCCAGATTCACTTTCGAATTCTGGCAATATCAAAAGTATTAGGGAGGTAAGTATACTCTTGAAGTGAAATAAACGAAATCTAGGATTTCTTTTTTCACGAGAGAGTTGATACTTACCTCCCTAGATACGGACCCGGCCTCTCCACCCCACAGAGGCTCGGTCTTCAGGCTCTTAATAGTTGCATGTGTGTCAGCCAATAATCTAGTCAGAGGAAGTGCTAGTCTGCGCATGCGCGGTGGTGGGGCTGGCATCCGCCAGACTACGCTCTGACCCCCTGCCCAGTAGGGGCACCTAACTGTTTTAAATCTGAGTGTTTATTGAGTGAAAGCCAATATTTAGCAATATCAAAAGTATTAGGGAGGTAAGTATCAACTCTCTCGTGAAAAAAGAAATCCTAGATTTCGTTTATTCTCTGGTTTGTGAAGTAATCTGTGCTCTCAAGTTGTGAGACAGTACCCAGGGCTGATGAAGTTTTCGTGATGCCGTCAATGCCACGACCATTTTTACCAATCCCATTTAGCCACTCAAGACATTAAGACTACACTGATTTGGTTACCAACTTGGTTGGACTACCCTGACTTGGTTGAATTTATTGTTCGTTTCTTTCACTACAAAGTTACCATTCTGGAATTCAGTTTTTACTTCCGCCACATATACTGATCCCTACCTGTTATAATTTGTGTATTTGTAGTGGAAGAAGTAAGGGAGCATTTTGGTCAAAGATTATACGTGAAGTTCCCAAAGGCCTTCGCGGTCTGCTCATGTGTACTGTAGTAGAATCGCAAGCATTTCCATATAATGCCACTAGAATTTGCACATGGATTGGTGTCATGTACATCAACGAGAAATGCATTCATGCAATCACGGAATCTGGATGAAAGAAGTATGGAAACTAGGTCATCAAGGGCAGCATTCTGTATCGAAGATTTCAGTTTGTCATCATGTTCTTCCATGTATGTGAAAAATTTTGCCAGAAGAATTCGTCAAAACCTGCAACGTCATCTTATGTATTCTCATGTTTCGCGAGTATCCTTTTCCCGCAAGTACACGCTCTGTTGCTTTTGCACCAAGAATTCCACTGTCAAGCCACATGGCCACAATCCACCATGTGGTGTCCACTGATCTTGTGGAATATCATCGCTGTATGTAGTTACGCTAGTCTCGGGATTAGAATATCCTTGTACTCAGGAACTCCTCATTTCAGATGCATGAGAATTGGATACAGGGCTTCATCGACCTTGACGACAACGTGTCTTTGTTTCATTGACGTTGTGTTTAATGTCTTGATTTCGTGTGCTGGTGCTTGTATTATGGTTAAATAGCTGATTGTTGATTGCTCTGGACTATATGTTTGACTGTACCCAGTCCAAGAAGGTTTCTCTTCCTCATCTTGTCTTTTAATTGCGAATGCCACATCTAAGGCTTCTGCCTTCGCACACTGAGGAGAGATTGAAATTGTTGACTCATACCACTGGTTTAACATCGCCATTGAATTGTGGTTTTGCATTTACAATGTTTACATTGGGAGGTATGATAGAATCTAACTCTTCTGTGACGTTCAATGTTGAGTTTTGTGATAGGGTTATGTCTTTTAGAATGTTGTGATGAACTGGTCCTCACTGCAAGGCTGCTGCCTGGGTTGTGTGGAATGTGTTCATACCATCAAGCGTACTGTCATTAATGTCAATATTGTCCACAGAGAAATGAACAAACCGTTCCTCTACAAGATTTGGCGGAATAATAGCCCCAGACACATCCATGGTTTTTAGAGTACTTTCTGCTAATGCGGTGTCCAACCTTAGAAGATCCCTGTAGTGAATTTTGGGACTGGCATTGTGAAAGATTTGCGCCAAATGTTTAGATCGTGTTGGTTGGTGAAGTGTGCTGGCAAATCCTATGTGCTTCGGTGTCAACTGTTTTCCGCCGCTTACGGAGTCCACCAGTTCTTGTCCGATATTTAGTTTCTGGTTTGTGTGAGAGTTTTACCACGTGTATAATCAAATTTTTTTAAAGTATTTTCAGGCTCTTCAAATTCTAAAACTTCCTGACCCCCTAGCAACAAACTAAGAAACATATGGACACTGTTAGGTATGCAATCAATCACGTTCTCTTCGTTAACATCTACTCCTTGGAATGTCTTATGTTTAAGTATATCACTTCTAAACTTTAAGGCAACATGCACCAATGACAGAAACTCGTCACTCTCTTCAGGTCGGTATACGGGTATTGTCATATTTTCTTCCTGGTCATCAAATGTCATGAATGCAGATATCGGAATATGAGCATATTTCTTATGCACAAGTACAATACGACTGTGTGGCGGCATGATCACGTAATGCAATAACATCAAACAATCCTTCAACTAACACTGTCAGCTTTTCTTTGAATGTCGCAGGTCTGCTAACAAATGATACAGGGCTGGTAATACCTGACTCATTTATAATGTCACAGTAACAATGCCATACTTCAGTCAGTTCAAGTATATCACCATGTTTTGCAGATTTTTCTAATTCATTTAGCAACCAAACCATCGCAATGTCAGTCTCCGACCACACTGATTTACTTTGTTTGGAAATTCTAGTGACCTTTCTGAGACAGATAAGATGATATTTCCCTTCTGAGGCTATAAGATCATGGTTGTTTCCTATATTGCTTCCTACTTATAGTAGGTTAATAAGTGCGTGCTGTTTTAAAGCTCACTGAGCAGATGTTTTGCAAACAGTTCGAGTACGATATATGCAAAGAGTTAGCATAGTATTACATCTGTGCATTATTAAGAGATAGATTCATTTACACATAATTGAGGGCATTAGGTCAGGATTATGATCGGAGCGAACAACTGGTCTGCTATAAACATTATTTTCCAAATGTAACTTCGAGGTGTACAACATTTACACCAACAGGACCAGAATTCTTCAATAGTGGCTCGTGGTCATTTGATTTATGCAAATTAAGTGACCAATGACTACTAAAGACCAAATTTGGTGCAAATTCTGATGTATTAGTCCTCAAATATTGCAATCCATATAAAATATGAGATTTAAAACATAATTAGACAACTCTACAACTCTAGGTCAATCACTTACGCCAGACTCAATATTCTTTTAAAAATTACCAGTGGTCAGCTATTTGTGCAGATTAAGTGGTCAAGAACTCATTTCCCAGCTTGGCAAACAAAATATTCAAAATCAGCAGAAAATTTTAGTCTAGAAAAGGTTTTGTGCCAACTTTTACCCAAAAATGCCTACATGACCTTTTCTATGGCCCTTTTTTAAATTTCTGCCCAGACTACTAGACAGTATCATGTTTAAATTCATCACGTGAACTCGGTTTTACTAGACATGTCCCTGATGCTTTCAATGGTTGTAGAAGAGTCTGGATGCCAATGGCCAGTTTTGGCCTCCTTTTATATATTCTCTGTGCAAGTAGCAATGTTACATAAGGCTCTATATGCAAATATTTAACCAGCCAAAAACGCTTTCTACAGTGGTCTTGGAAAATGTCTCTTTACAGACCAAAAGAAGACTATTTGGGAAAATTTACGTTTGGAGTCATTCCAGTGGTAAATGTTAAAAAATATTCTTTTTATGGCACATTGAACATTTTTTGAGAAAATTTAAATTTTCATTAGGAACTTGAGGGTTAAAGGGTTAGTATTCCGTGTCCTATCTTTTCACTTCAAGAGTATACTTACCTCCCTAATACTTTTGATATTGCTAAATATTGGCTTTCACTCAATAAACACTCAGATTTAAAACAGTTAGGTGCCCCTACTGGGCAGGGAGTCAGAGCGTAGTCCGGCGGATGCCAGCCCCACCACCGCGCATGCGCAGACTAGCACTTCCTCTTTGCTAGATTATTGGCAAAGAGAACACACATGTCTTTTTCAGTCATAAGCTTTTCTACTCTTAAACTGTTTTTTTAGTGTTATTTTGGAGTGTTAGTGTCTGATTTGGATGGCGGGAGGATACACTTCGCCACGGAAGGACTTAGGACCTTTAAATCAGGTGACTTCTAGTAAAATTAGCGAGTTTTCCCGGTGTATTGTGTTTCCGGGACTCGCGTTTACCGTGATAAGCGCCTTGGTTAGTTGGTTTATGTCAACTCGGTGCTACCTAGGACTAATTTCTCTTTCTGTTTATGTCCACAGGTCTGTATGACGCTAGGTGGTGACTTCACAGCAGCAGAGAGTTAGTTTTCTCTCCACCATGGTTCCATTTCCTACTAACACTGTTAGGTTATCTAACCAAATGAAAAATTATGTCCAGTGAGTTGGAGGCCTAGTATAAAGGTCTTCTCACTTTGCCCTCTTGATCCAATTCCTTCCCCATGAGGTGGAGAGAGTTAAGAGGCGTGCAGATGGTGGAGTTCTCCGGTTCGTCACGTTGGATGGTTTGTCTATACAAAGTGTCAGGTATCTAGTTATTGATAATGTGGTGATGTTAATTATTGTAAACAAACAAAGGGAGATAATTAACATTTTTGCCAGAAAAGAGTTATCTATATGTATCTGATGGTTGTGTAGTCGACTTATCCATTCAGCATACAATTCGTCCTTGCACTTGGATGTTTTGTTGGGATCGAATTTTTTCCTGTCACGGGATTAATGACGTCATAATCAGCCTGGCTATGTATTTATCAGCAATTTAAGCGCTATGCTGGTTTCTGATGTATATTGATCTTTATGATCATTTTCCTTCTCTTTGAGTTGGATTGAGTTTCTAAGCTTAACTAGTTGCTCATACTCCTTGTCCTTTGCCCTGTTTCAGGGACCGGGTTGCGCGTCCTGTGGTCGTTTTATTCTTGAAAAGTTCTGGCCGCATCTGTGCTATCAATGTAGCCCTTGTGGTCCATTGGTTAATTGTGACATATGTAAGCACTGGGGGGGGCGAGTTAATGTCCGAATTCTTGTGCTGCTTACAGGCGACGGACAAGGTGGTAGAGGAGGAGAAGAAGAAGAAGCGGAAACGAGAGGTTGTAAGTAGGAAGGGTAAGGGGAAGGTCTCGTCCGCGGTGGATATGGAGGCCTTCCGGACCGAGATGTTGGGAGAGATGAAGAGGGCAGTAAAGGATTTGGTTCCAGGGTTGCTTCGTGGCATGCTTCCTGGACCAAATCCTTTGCTGTCCTCATCATCGGCTTCGGAGCAGGTAATCCCCGCCTCTGGATCGATTTTCCTTAGTCCGCTTCCGTTGTTCGACGATTCAGAGGTGGCCCCATTAGAGGGGGCGTTCCACGGCCCTGGCAGCAGGCTTATTGCCGCGCCGATAGGGGACCGTGGACGGTTGTCGCTGGAACCCGCGGGCTGCTTATCAGTCCAGGGGTATCCGCACGCCGCGGTGGCCAGTACCTCCTATGGCACTGTTCCTGGTCAGCCCGGGTTAGCTCTCTTTGCTGACCCGGGGTCTAATCTTTCTGACCTGGGTAATGAGGATTACCTGCTAGGGTCGCCGTCTGACGACGTGGACATGGATGAAGACGTTTGTGCACCCCTCGCGGGGAATACAGGCGCCTTATTCCACGGTTTTACTCACCCTGGAGTAAAGTCCGCGGCTCAGGTGGTGGCCCAGGGCGCTGCTGATGGCCAGCGGTACCGCATACCTCGGCTTGCCGAGGGTGTTGCTGGTGCTGGCCGGGCCCGTGGTGAGACTATATATACCCCGCGCTCTGCCACGGTGCCTGCTCCTGGTCAAACCAGTGATATTCTCATGCCGGTGCTGTCAGGCCCGCGTGTTTTCCCTGGCTTGCCAGGTGTATCAGCATACCCGCCGTCAAGCTCTACTGCTTGCGCTCAGGAGGAAGACGAAGGACCCCGTCTTGTAGAGCGCTCGCAGTTAGCCACGGAGGAGGATTGGTATGACGCTTGCCAGTGGTTGGTGAGCGTTAGGCCTGATCTGCCCGTGGAGCAGTCGGCTAGCCAGCGTGTTCACACGCCGTGGTTAGCTGGGAAACCGACTGCTAACGCTATGCCTTCTCTGCCGCTGGCGGAGCATGTCGTTGACATGTTCAAGGCGGCGGAGTCGTCCATTAAGTCGAGTGGACGTCTCGCGAAGGCCCCTCGCGAGGTGGCCAGGCGTTGTCGCATCGTGCCCCTGGATTACCAGCGGTACGGTGTGGTGCCCAAGCCCAGCGTGGATGACCGCGCGGCTTTGGGTGAGGATGCGCGGCCAGGCTCCCGTTCTGACACGGGTGTCCTGTGCGCGAACGCGTTGCGTTCGGCGAATACCGCGTTGCGTGATGCGGAGGAGAGTGGGAGGGCTTCGATTGCCGCTCTGTCCCACGTCTCCCAGCTGTTACAGGGGGTAGTAACGGCATCCGCATCGCGCCAGCCAAGTCCGGTCACTGTCCAGCGAACCATCCAGGATGGTATTAACCTGGCGCTGGACTGTATGACTCGGGCGGTGACCAGGAGTGTCAGGGCAAGACGCACGTTTGCCCTGGACAATCTGTGCCCGTCTCAGGACCTGTACAATAGGCTACTGCGTACGCCTATGACGGGCCCTGGTCTTTTTGGAGGTGAGGGATGTCGCCACCTCCAAGAGACGGTCACCCTGGTGAATAACCAGAGGGCGCTGCGCGAGCAGTTTGATGTGCTGCGTCGTGCTAACGCTCGCGCCGCGGCCCCGGCGTGTCGTCCCCTGCAGGCTCGAGGTGGTGCTGGCCAGGTCAGTGGCCAGCCACCGTCGCAGCGTCGGCCTCGGCCGCGTGCGATTCGGCCAGCAGCGAGGGGGGCGCAGGTTCCTCAGGCGCCGTCAGCCAGGCAGCCGCCCGCGCACCGAGGTGCGCGCGGGGCGGGGCGGGGCGCGCGAGGATCTGGGCGTGGTTATTGGTCCTGACAGGACGCTTACCGCGGTAAGAACCACTCCGGTGTGTATGGCGACGGAGACAGTGCCGCTCTTGCATGCCTCGTGTCCACCGCGGTCCCTAGGTGGGCCGGTGGGAGGCCGGCTAGCCGGCCACATGCAAGAGTGGGAACGGTTAACTCAGGACCGTTTAGTCTTGCGATGGCTTTCCGTCGGGTATCATCCAGAGTGGGTGACAGGCCCGCCGTCGCGACTGTCTCTGGTGCCAGTCTGGACTCCCGTTCCGAGAGATCCAGAGCAAAGGTTGTGTATCGAGGAGGAGATAAATTCCCTCGTACAAAAAGGAGCTATTCAGCCGGCACAAAGGTGTCCGGGCTTCTATTCAACCCTGTTCTTAGTAACAAAACGCACCGGAGGGTGGAGACCGATTCTCAACCTCAAGCCACTGAACAAGTTCATCGAGACGCCCAGTTTCAAGATGGAAACGGTGCGCTCGGTGTTGGCGGGGTTGGAGAGGGGGATGTGGACGGCGTCGATAGATTTGAAGGACGCTTATTTCCACATCCCCATCCACGGGAGTTTCTGTCGCTTCCTGAGATTTGCATTCCAGGGCAGACAGTGGGAATTCAGGGTGTTGCCCTTCGGAATTTCCACGGCTCCTCGGGTTTTCACCCGTGTGGTTCTTGCGATCACAGCATACCTCCGCAGGAGAAGCATAGCAGTCCACACGTACATAGACGACTGGCTGTTGAAAGCGCACACCCGGGAAAGTTTGTCCGCCAATCTGGAGATTGTTTTGAAAATTCTCACAGACTTGGGCTGGATGATCAATTTCCCAAAATCAGAGCTGACTCCATCCCAGAAGTTTGTTTACCTGGGGATGTTCTTCGATCTAGAGACAGGATATGTTTATCCTACTCAGGAGAGAGTTCAAAAACTCATCTCGTTGATTCAGTCAGTGTGCGACAGTCGTCATGTCCTGGCACGGGTTTACTTGAGAATGCTGGGGTTGATGGTTTCGTTGGAACCAGTCATTCCTCAGGCCGCCTTACGCAGGCGGCCGATCCAGTTGTTTCTCATGACACAATGGACCCAGAGTACAGGTTCGCTGGACTCGAATGTGTCAGTGTTGGCGCCTCTGATTCACCACCTGCAATGGTGGTTGAATACAGAGAATCTCTTGCCGGGGGTTTTGCTAACCCCTCCCCACCCTCAGGTGACTGTGTATACAGATGCATCGATGGAGGGCTGGGGAGCTTGCCTGGAAGAATCCACGATATCAGGGCTTTGGAATCTGGAACAGTCAAAGGAACATATAAATCTACTGGAGCTAAGAGCAGTAGTCCTGGGCCTGGAACATTTCTTACAGAAAGTTCAGGGCAAGATTGTTCTTATTCGTTCAGACAACTCAACAGTTGTGACTTACATAAACCGCCAGGGCGGAACGAAGTCGCCCAGTCTCTGTATGATGACATGGAAACTGCTTTGTTGGTGTCTGGATCACCAGATTACCTTGAAAGCAGTTCATATTCCGGGAAGGTTAAATCTGCTAGCAGACTCATTGAGCCGAAGGATGAGTGTTTTACCCACGGAATGGCAACTAAATCAATGTGTGGCGGATCGTCTGTTCGACCATTGGGGGAAACCCAACATCGATTTGTTCGCAACGAAGAAGAATGCGAAGATGACGACGTACGTCTCTCCGATTCCGGATCCAAGCGCTTTCGCAACAGATGCGTTAGCTATCAGCTGGGGGAGAATGTATGCTTACGCATTCCCTCCAGCAATCCTGATTCCAAAAATTCTTCAGAAAATCAGACAAGAGGAATGCCAAGTGCTTCTGATCGCCCCGGATTGGCCAAGCCGATCATGGTATACGGATCTGCTGGACCTTCTGGTCTGCAATCCGGTTCCTCTGCCTCTGATGGACGATATTATCTTCCAGGGCAAGGCCCTTCACAACAATCCGTCAATGTTCAGATTGACTGCGTGGATGTTGTCAAGGAATCTAGAATTAAGGAGGGCTTTTCTGAGCAAGCAGCCATGTTTATGGCCAAAGCCAGGAGGGGGTCAACCTCCAGAGCATATAATTATAAAATCAACAGATTTGCAGAATGGTGCTCAAAAAGATGTATTGATCCAATGGATTCATCTATTCAAGTAGTAGCTGATTTCCTCTGTCACCTCTATGATGCCTATAGCCTCAAGCCTAACTCTATTGCTGGTTATAAGTCAGCATTAATGTCTGTTATTCCTTGCTTGGCTAAGAGGGGAAGTGATGAAGTAAATACATTGAATGTATTAATTAAAGGCATGGGCAATCTAAGACCAAGGAATCCACCTGTGATTCCGTCTTGGAGTTTATCGCTAGTGCTTCAAGTACTAGGTGATAAGCCTTTTGAACCACTTAGTTCCATTTCTATGAAACTATTAACACTGAAGACTGTGTTTTTAATTGCTGCGGCCTCGGCTAGGCGTAGGAGTGAAATTCATGCCTTATCAGCCGAGGATGACCGTTTTGTGGTTTCAGGGGAAGGCCTTAAGCTGCTACCTAGGATTAATTTCTTGGCTAAAAATCAGTCGTTGAAATATCCAGGTCAACCTATTATTTTGCCTGCTTTAACTAGATATGATCCTAATTCTAAAGCATGGTGTCCCGTCCGGGCGCTGCGCCGGTACAAACAACGTACGGCGGCATGGCGCACCGACCAGTCAGCGTTATGGTTGTCATATATTGAACCCCATGGGAGGGCTTCTAAGGACACCATTTCCAGGTGGATTGTGGAATGCATTCAGTTTTGCCATAAATCCGCTACCGGGAAGCAGGTTGACGTGGCCAAGGCTCACAGTGTCCGCGGCGTGGTGACATCCACGGCCCTATTTAATGGGGTCCCTGTGGATGATATTATGTCGGTGGCTCAGTGGCACTGTGAGTCAAGTTTTACAGACCATTATCTCCGTGACACCTCTAATCCTCTCGCCTTGTCGGTTTTGAAAAAATAAATCGGTTTATATTTTTTGAGGAGGTTTTTCCTCATTACTTATATATTTCACAATTAATTTATGGAAACACCCACTTTTTTGGGCCTGCATCAGTCTTTGCCAATGGGAAGTTGATGTCAGCAGCCATTTTCAACAAGGTCAGTCTTGTTCATGTGTTGTCCGTTGTTGATTGTATTGTCACGATTACCCGTTATTAATATGGTGATGGTTTGTGTATTTGTGTGGTTCATTGTTGAGAGTTACGAAAATGGAGCTTTTTCGTCTCTGTCCTGTAGTACATGGCACTCGTACGTAGAGAGCGTATAGGACATTGAGGTCAGTCGACTCTTCCTCCCAGGAAGGAGGGGGGGGGGAGCGCATATGACATTCGGTCATCTCTCATACATCGGTGGTGTTATCCGATGGTTAGTCAAATCCTGACTGTTTTTTCTTACAGTTTCAGAAGTTTAAGTGCCTTAAACGCAGAAAAGCGTATAGGGATGAGCTGGTCTTTTGACCTCGCCTCCCTCCCGCCAGATTCACTTTCGAATTCTGGCAATATCAAAAGTATTAGGGAGGTAAGTATACTCTTGAAGTGAAATAAACGAAATCTAGGATTTCTTTTTTCACGAGAGAGTTGATACTTACCTCCCTAGATACGGACCCGGCCTCTCCACCCCACAGAGGCTCGGTCTTCAGGCTCTTAATAGTTGCATGTGTGTCAGCCAATAATCTAGTCAGAGGAAGTGCTAGTCTGCGCATGCGCGGTGGTGGGGCTGGCATCCGCCGGACTACGCTCTGACTCCCTGCCCAGTAGGGGCACCTAACTGTTTTAAATCTGAGTGTTTATTGAGTGAAAGCCAATATTTAGCAATATCAAAAGTATTAGGGAGGTAAGTATCAACTCTCTCGTGAAAAAAGAAATCCTAGATTTCGTTTAGTCTTTCAGAACCTCTTCCCTGATGCATACCTATTGTGCTTTCCCTCCCCACCCACCCCAATTTGAAAGAGTTACTTCCCTTAGAATTTATTAAGTAGGCAAGGAGTTGTCTCCCTTGTTATTTTATTATATTATTATTGAGCTGTGACTTTAACAGTCTAAAAGGTTTCATGACTTTATTATTGTTTGTGGCAGGTGTTTGCGTTATGTTTATCTTCCTCCTCAATGTACGATGGTGGCCGACCCGAATGATTCCTGCTGTGAGATAGCGCAGTGTGATATCAGTTACATTCCGACTCCGTCACCGCACATTGTTACACCCACACCAAGCCCGGCGCCACCCCCAGGTGAGTAACATACTGTTAACTCTTTAACACTCATATCGGCAAAAAATGGCTTTTTTCGTGGTCTCAGGAAATGTCCATTTGCAGACCAAGAGAAGAGGATTTTTGAAAATTTACCACTGTTATGACTGGCTCGATAACCGAGCCAGTCATTCCAGTGGTAAATTTTCAAAATTGGTCTGTCTTCTCTTGGTCTGCAAATGGACTTTTCTATGAGAAAATTGAAATTGTCTTGAACAGATTCGAGGGTTAAAGAGTTAACACAGCCTCCCATACAGCCACTTCACTACCCACATGTTAGTAATCTTTGTTTAGCATACCACTAGCACGAACTCCCACACCCCACATGTGTTATACACATGTTGGTAATCTTTGTTTAGCATACCACTAGCACGAACTCCCACACCCCACATGTATTATCCACATGTTGGTAATCTTTGTTTAGTGTACTGCTAACACAATCTCCCATACCTCACTCACACCACCCACAAGTTAATAATCTCTGTTTAACATACCACTAGCACAATCTCCCACACCCACACCTGCACCACCCACAAGTTAATGATCTCTGTTTAACGTAGTGCTAACACAACCTCCCAGAGCCAACACATGCCACCCACATGTTTGTAATCTCTGTTTAATGTACTTCTTGTACAACCTCCCACACCCACACATAGTCTAATAATCTCGTTAATATACCACTGCTATGAAAAATCAGGTCTTGCAGCAATTGCTTTAAGTAAAATCTAATTTTAAAATACTTGAAATGCATATTTCTCTGAATCTGACATAAATTTTGAAAATAATGTTGTTTTAAGACGTTGCTGTCTAAAATGAAATTTCTTTCTGCAACAGATAGTGCTCATGGACTGTGTTAGGGAATCATTTTAGTTGCAACTTGCGACTAGAGTCTGTTTATTATCCATCAGTCTGTCTGTCTCTCAAAATTTTGACATTTCTGACAAAGCCACCTACTTCACAACTCTACAGTACAGCTCATAAATAAGTTAAATTGTTTCCAAAACAAAAATATAAGCATTTTTGTCAGTACGATTTTGAACACAATGTAAGAAATGTTCTGTTGAATATTTTGGACGTAATTTGATTGGAAGACATTGCTGCCTTAAGCAGCAATGGCTTCCAATCAAATTAAGTGCAAAATATTCAATAGTATGTTTTATGTTCTTTTTGAAGCATTACGTTATGTCTGAGCGGTATTATAGGCCATTCGCTTATTTCAGACAAATGTGTGTTCACGGATGGTCGACAGTTCAGTCAAGGTGAACAATGGAATGATGGCTGCGCTGCAACGTGCATGTGTGTGGATACTCTAACTAACCAGTACACATGCGACAGTCGGTTAGTATCAGGCGATCATTGCTAGCTCACCTGGCCAGAATGGTTAAGTGAGCTAGTGCTACGGCGACCATTTGTCATCCGTCTGTCCATCAACTTTTGCTTTAAAACGCTACTCCTCATTAGCCAATTGACAGATTTGGGATAGGCATCATAACTTGTATTCAGAATTTTGATTGGTCAATTTTTTGTGTGAACATCTTAGGTTTTATGAAAAATTTACCAGAAATTGTCAAAACACTACTACTCATTAGCAGCGTGGCGGATTTCAACCTAATTTGGTAGGAAGGGTGTTATCTGTGGAGGCTTCAGAGCTTGTATACAGAATTTTAGTAAATCAATTTCTTTGGTGTAAATCTTAGATTTTATCAAAAATTTACTGGAAATTGTCCAAGTGAATATCCTTAACTGCTTGGTGGATTTTATCCAAATTCGACAGGAAGGATTTTATAGTGGTATTGGATGGATTCTATAGTGGTTGGATTTTTTGAAAACCATATAAAATGCTACTATTTAATTAATGATCCGATTTCAACGGAACTGGGGTGGAATGATCCTATGGTGGTAGGCTTCAACATATCAAACGAGACTTGATTGGTCAATTTCTTTAGTGGCCATCTTGGGTTTTTCGAAAATTATCCATCATGTGTATTTAAATGCAAATGATTCAAATGCTAATGGTCCAGATGAGCTCTTTGATGAATTTATAGTTTAATAAATATTTAATATTTTGAAACTAATTTGACTGGAAGCTGTTGCTGCCATAGGCAAATTAGTTTTAGAATATTCAACAGCTTAACTGTATATATAGTTACCTTGAAATTGGGATTCTGCAAATTTAGAACTCAAATTATATAAATCGAGTTCAACACGTGTAACAAAAAGTGGGCGGGCATATTTTTGAAAATTTCCCATAGGAATGACTGGCTCGATAACCAAACCAGTCATTCCAGTGGTGAATTTTTAAAAATAGTCTTGGTCTGCAAATGGACATTTCTCAAGACCACAGCGGAAACCATTTTTGCCTGATATGAGTGTTAACCCTGTGCACACTGATGTCAATATTCTGTCTTTTACAGTGTCAATAGCAAAGAAACTAATGTACTTTTTCAATAACTTTAGACAGCACCATCTCTCACCAAATTTGTTGTAAAATAAATACCAGTTCATCTTTTAATTTAATTTGAAAATTAAAAATTTTAACATCAGAATGATAAGGGTTAAACGGTTTAGCTGTCCATTAACTATATAACCTATGGTCACCTGAATGTCCATTTCACAAATATATTGATTCTCGTCAATATGGCAAATGTCATGAATTTTAGCCGTATAGTTTCCGATTAACATTGTGTTCATATATATCAGCATTAAGTCTGTATACAATAGGCACTTACTTTTGAGATGAAAAGAGTGGCTCGGCAAGGTGGGAGGGTATGTCTAGTCAGTCACCCATCTTTTAGGAACCATCAGAATTTGTCAATTAAAGCCACATAGACTTAGTGGTCAAAACAGCCGTTGTAGTTGAAGAATGTCATATTGCAGGCAGAGAGAAGACTATTTTTTGGAAATTTATCACTAGAATGCGTGGCTTGATGACTGAGCCAGTCATTCCAGTGAAAAATTTACAAAAATAGTCTTCTATTGGCCTGCAAATGGATATTAATTCAGAGAATAATTCCTTTTTCTTGACTGTCGTGATTATTAGCCCTATAACCAGCAAATTTATTCAAGAAAATTAAAAAAAATTTCATTGGAAACATCCATTTGTGGACCAAGAGAAAATTATTGTTTTAAATTTATCACTGGAATGCCTGGCTCGGTTATCAAGTCAGTCATTCCAGTAGTAAATTTTCAAAAATAGTTTTCTATTGGTCTGTATAATATAGACCTATATCAAGATGGCTACAGAAGCCGTTTCTGGCCGATGAATGTGAAAGGGTTAAAGGTTTATGTTTCAAACTATGAGGAGTTTTGATGCGCGATACCGTGTCTGTCATATAGACAGGTCTGACTGTACCAGGCTTTTCATATTTTTCTCATCAGCTGTCCAGTTTACTCAGACTTGCCAGATTATTGCACATTAGTGTCAGATCCTACAGATACGTGCTGTAAGACACCAGAGTGCAGAACTAGCACTGGTGATCTAATATCACCGCTGGTTGGTGGTGGCCCTACTGTGTCGCCAACGCTTGACCCAAGCGTCAGCAATGTCATTCCACTTGGCACACATCAAGTTGTCACCGGAGTCGGCAGAGTGACCTTAACACGACCTGCTGGAACGGTTGGCTATAGAGGCAAGCTGATTACGCATACAGTATAATAACTTATAATAATGGGCTGAAGAATGAAATCGGATTTAGCTGTCTGCCTTCCAAATTTCTGCAGGCTACATTTTCCACGGGGCTTAATTCTGGATATATTGAATATTTTGAAAACAATTTGACTGAAAGCTGTTGGTGGCTAAGCCACCAGCAACTTTCAGTCAAATTGTTTTCAAAAATTATTCTTTGGTGGCTTGCAGCAGTCAGACAGTTAATCAATTTCATATTTGTTGTTGGTATTTATTGTGCTAAAGGAATTTAACAATTTAGTAGTTTATTGGTTAATACATGTTATAGAGTGATCCTATTTGTCAATCAAGTATCTGACGGCTTAATTCACCTTTCTAGAGTATCCACCCACCATATGACATCATAATTAACTATGTGACGTGTAAGCTGGCGTCATAATGAATGACATAAATAAGTACGTCACAAACGCATATTTGAAGATGGACTATGCATTGTTGTGCGAATTGTATGTCTACTATTTAATAAAGATTCTGTTTAATATTTTGAAACTAATTTGACTGGGCACTGTTGCTGCCATAGACAGCAACAGTTTGCTGCCATAGGCAGCAATAGCACACAGTCAAATTAGTTACAAAATATTCAACAGCTTTCCTATATAGTTTTCAGGAAATTAATAGTTAGGATATTCAGGGATCGATCAATCTCAACATGGCGAAGTGTGGGTGGAGCTTAGCTAGAGATGGGCGGGGCATAGCTAAAAATGGAACGATCCATTATATTCATCACTTGATAGCTGACATCGCAATCAAAATGACAGGTTCATCACGAAAGGTTAAAAGATCCATCATGAAAGCATCTGAATTGTATCTCTGGCGAATTTACAATTTAATACCTAAACATTGCCATAGGCACCAACAGCTCATAGTCAAATTATTTTCAAAATATTCATCATCTGTATAGTTCTTAACATTCTGGGACTGCATGGGTAATAATGTTAAAATCTGATTCAAACATGTCAAAAGTAGGTGGAGCTTAGCTAGAAATGGTCGGGCATCGCTAGAAATGGTCGGTCATCGCTAGAAATGGTCGGCCATCGCTAGAAATGGTTGGGCATCGCTAGAAATGGTCGGGCATCGCTAGAAATGGAGCCCTCTATTGTTGTTGGTGATGGTGAAGTGCAAAACTGTCTAGTATGTAACATTTCAGCCATTTCATCCAACTTTGAGAGTTAAAGGGCTTTAATGAAGTGAGGAGCACTATATCCACACCTCCCCTTTAACATCTAGCCACTTCTCAAGAACCCACACACAGGCATGCATGCACACACAATTTAAGATGATTTTATACATTTTTATTTAATACATGATTTAACCAGTTTCCATGCTGAGAATGGGCATTTCCAGTTTTAGCTATGCCCCACCCATCTCTATCTAAGCTCCACCTATGGCAGCAACAGTGCCCAGTCAAATTAGTTTCAAAATGTTCAACAGCATGTTTATTAAATAGCAAAAACATACAATTCGTACAATGTGTCGACCTATTAAGCGTTAAAGATGGCCTTAATCGAATCATTCATGACATTATGATTATGACGTCAGCATACACGTTGCGTATTTGATTATGACATCATATGATTGACTGAGGAAATGGATTCATGAATTCTCTAGTCCTCTTAGTCTATAAAAGCTGTTGTTAGAAATTGTGTTTATTTTCTTTCAGATGGCTGTTTGTACAACAGCAGTGTGTATGGACAGGACATGACATGGACTGATGGTTGTAATACGGTGTGTAGATGTGAAGACGCAAGCACTGGACAGTATAGATGCATTGACAAGTAAGTATTAGCTTTCACCGACAAATCCCTCAAAAAGTACATTCTTTCCAAAGCATAGCATGTTCTGTTGCAACGGCTTCTAGTCATATTAATTTCAAAGTATTCATCAGCTTTCCTGTGTTATTGTCTTAAAATTGAGATATAAGGAATTCATCTAAGAAAACGGGTTAACGCTTTCGTGACGAAACTGGCCTCTGTAGTGGTCTTGAGTAATGTCCATTTACAGGCCAAGAGAAGACTATTTTTTAAATTTTACCACTGAAATGACTGGCTCGGTAACTGAGCCAGTCATTACAGTGGTAAATTTTCAAAAATACTCTTCTCTTGGCCTGTAAATGGACATTCAACAAGTAATTAATTTAATTTTTTTTAAAGAAATTTAGTCATTAAAGGGTTAAGAAAGGTTTTGTAACAAAAAGATTAAATCAATTCAGATGGACTCTGTCTCTGCTCGGGGTAGTTACTAACAACTCTCAGTCATATTAGTTTCAAAATATTCAACATAATATTTACTAAATTGTTAAAGGCGCATATTCACACCAAAAATGCTTGAAAATAAGTGTTAAAATTGTATACTTTTACAGCATTACATTGTGGGCCTCGATAGAATGAAACGAAATAAATCTTATCATATGGCGATTTCATTCCGTATAAATAAATTTCATAGTTTTAATTGTGAATTTGAAATAGAGGCACGAGTCCCTTATTCAAATTCACAACTTAAAAAATTATATTAATTTATACATAATGAGATCATCATATGGCTAAGATTTATTTCGCTTCATTCTATCTAACCCCCCCCCCCACCTTTAAGCCTCTAAATGCATACAATTTAAACATTTTTATTTTCAATAATTTTGCTGTGACTATGCATCTTTAATAAAAATTTATTTCAAATTTTTCTTGTATTATGTCTGATTACACATACCGTAAGCATAAACATTGCTTAATATGATCTCTGCATTTTCAGATGCCCACGCTACCCATCCTTACCAAGCAGTTGCAGACTTACAGCAGTTCCCGGCGTATGTTGCCCAAGCCTCCAATGTAATGATCCTAATTATGGCATCTATCGGCCAATACCTGAGATTCCAGGCGTTCCTACGGCTAATCCTGATTCACAGCTCATCGGTACAGGAACTTCTGGCACCAGTAGTGGACAAACACCGTACCCAGGTGGTGGAGCTCCTATTCCAAGCGGAGTCGGCGTCACGGGTATCAGCAGTGAGTTGTAGTGGACATATTGTAGTATATAGTTAGCTTGTTAACCACTCTTGCGTCAACTTGACCCTTTAATGGTCAAACTGACCAAAAAACAACTTTACAGTGGTCGTCACGCATGGCTATTTGAAAGGGCTAGAGAAGAGTAATTTTGAATATTCGGTAACCGAGCCAGTCATTCTAGTGCTAAATTTTCAAAAATACTGTTCTCCCGGCGTGCAGATAGACACTTGCTAGGTGGTTTTTTTTGCACAAAAATACCCATAACATTTAGTATGGGACATCCATAATTCATAGCCGTGAGTCCATGGTACCTTGTATCTTTAGCATGGATTAGCAAATCTGCATTGGAACCACATATTTTCAATTTGGACCCCTGGATGCCAGCCTGGGACCCCCAGGTTTCAGAGTGTGGGGTCCCTGAGACCTCCAAAATGTATATACCATGAGAAACATTGCATTAGTTAGCGCCTGCTATTTTAAAGTGTCCATGGAAAAAGACTAATATAAATTCACATAAATATATCACATATAAGTCATTATTTCAGAGACATTCTCAGTTAACCATTTAACACTCAAATTTGTTCAAGAAAATTTAAATTTTCTCAACGAAAATGTCCATTTGCAGATCAAGAGAAGACTGTTTTTGAAAATTTACCACTGGAATGACTGGCTCGATTATCGAGCCAGTCATTTCAGTGGTAAATTTTCAAAAATAGTCTTCTCTTGGTCTGCAAATAAACATTTCTCAATACGACTGCAGAAGCCATTTTGGCTGATATGAAGGTTAAAAGGTTAATAGCAAAAACAGCTTTTACTCCGTATCTGGCAGTCTGCCAGCAACACACCGGTAGATTTCCAACAGAAAATTAATCACCTGTATGGGACGTAGTCACGTTAATTTATTTGCTCAGGCAGCTCTTTTTTTTAAGACACCCGTTATCTCCCTTTCACCATAATTTCAGTGAAAATGGGTGAAATGTTCGTTATTTTGCACACAACTCAATAACAAATTTGTGGCATATATCTTTGTTTAATACAAAATATACATGTATGAGTGTATTCATCAGGAAAACTGTACTAAACCAATTAAAATACCGCTAAGACTAAAGCTAATTTTGATGATACCGCATTCCGTATCTGCCTTGTTTACTATCGAGTGACGTCGATACAGGTGGCTTATCGATTGCCGAAATTGAAACGGATGAAATCAGAATTCCCGTTTTGGGCATTTTGAAATTAAAATTTCTCGCTTATTTCTTAGTGTATGTGCGCACTTGTTATATGTGTGAGATGGATTTTGATTCTATTTCAGCGATATCATATCAACGACTAATAAGGTTTTGATGGCATATAGAATTTAAATAATAATGAATGTATTCTTTTCATGTGTGTTAGGCTTGTGCGCGTATTGCTTTGAGTGATCACAATCGATTATTTAAGAATAATCGTGATTACTCGATTAATCAGACTGGTTACAAATTACCCCGACATAACAACAAAGGCATATCAATGACGAAACCTGTAATTGTGTTAAGAAATGTCCATTTGTAGGCCAAGAGAAGACTATTTTTTTAATTTTCAAACAGTCTTCTCTTGGCCTGCAAATGGCATATATTCGCTGAGAAAATGTCCATTTTCCGTGACCTATCAATATTTTAGAAAGAACAAATTATTCACGATTATTTGATTATTTAATATTTAATCATATAAATTCACAATTTATAAAATAATCACGATTTTCGATTTAATCACATACTCACACAAGCCTAATGTGTGTCTCGTTCTACTGTTTGAATTATCCGAGTGTGTGTTCAATAATTACAAATATTTTGCTATAAAAAAAAAAATGATCCCATATTTCATACCACCTCCAACCTCATTATAACGGTGTTTTTCAGACCAGTGTGTCTTCAATAATCGGCTGTATAACCAAGGTGAAACTTGGGAAGATGGTTGTCAGCAAACTTGCGAGTGTTTGGACGGACGATCAGGTTATTACCAGTGCACGCCTATGTAAGTTTTCATGGAAGGATGGAATGTTTTAACTCTGTCCTGCTGAAGCCGACCTAACCAGGCCTATGCAATGTTCTTGAGGAATGTCCATTTGCAAAGCAAGATAAGAGTATTTTTGAGAAATTACCACTGAAATTACTAGCTCGATAACTGAGCCACTCATTTCACTGGTAAATTTTCAAAAATACTCTTCTGTTTGCTTGCAAATGGACATTCAATAAGGAAATGTTTTGATTTTGTTTACCAAATCTGAGCATTAAAGTGAAATCTGAGCATTAAAGTGAAATCTGAGCATTAAAGTGAAATCTGAGCATTAAAGTGTAATCTGAGCATTAAAGTGAAATCTGAGCATTAAAGTGTAATCTGAGCATTAAAGTGAAATCTGAGCATTAAAGTGAAATCTGAGCATTAAAGTGAAATCTGAGCATTAAAGTGAAATCTGAGCATTAAAGTGAAATCTGAGCATTAAAGTGAAATCTGAGCATTAAAGTGAAATCTGAGCATTAAAGTGAAATCTGAGCATTAAAGTGAAATCTGAGCATTAAAGTGAAATCTGAGCATTAAAGTGTAATCTGAGCATTAATGGGTTAAATAGTTAAAGCTGATCTGCCATGTTAAAAGAAGCTGTGTTTAAAGTGTCCATGATGTGACTGGTATAACTTTGCATAAATAGATCACACATGCGTCAATACTTCACAAAATACACCGATTCACTTGAAACGTTCTCAGTTAATAACAAAGACAGCTTTTGTTCAGTATCTGACAGCATGCCGCCAACACGCTGATCGCTTTCCAACTCAAAATGTATCACCTGTATGGGACGTAATCACGCTAATTTATGTGCTCAGACGTTTCTTATAAGATGACATTTATCTCCCTTCCAGCATACTTTCAATAAAAATGAGTGAAATTGGAGGGATTTTACACCCACCTCTTCGATAACTAATTTGGAGCATGTCGGTCTGTTTAATAAAAAATGTACAAGCGTATTCAGCAGGAAAAACTACTAGAACCAATTAGAAATATCGCTCGTACTTAAGGTAATTTCGGCGACACCACTTTCGATACCTGCCTTGCTCACTATTGATTTCTATGCAGGGCTCTGTTAGCCGTAACCGGAGTGACGTAGATCCAGGTGGCTTATCGATTGCCGGAATTGAAAAAGTTGAAATCATAATTCCCAGTTTGCGTATTTTCAAATTTGCATTTCTTAGCGCATGCTTACACTATTTATGTGCAAGACAGATTTTTGATTGTATTTCAACCATATTATTTACATGACTCTTGGACATGTCGTTTGGACTTTAACCCTTTAACCCTCAAATTTGTTTTTAAAAATTCAATTTTCTCATTGAAAATGTCCATTTGCAGACTAAGAGATGGCTATCTTTGAAAATTTATCACTGGAATGACTGGCTCGGTTATCGAGCCAGTCATTCCAGTGGTAAATTTTCAGAAATAGTTTTCTCTTGATCTGCAAATGGACATTTCTCAAGAACACTGATGAAGCCATTTTTGGCTGATATGTGCATTAAAGGGCTTTAATACCTACCGATAACATAGTGCTGTGAATAAATTTCCGTTTTCGGTAACTAATGTGTCTGAATTCAATGCACTGAATATTTCAGAGCTGGTTATCGTGAATTGGTATGTGAAACATCTCAGAAACAATGTAACACATTTCTGGAACAAAAAGTGGGGCAGAAATAAAAACTAATATTTTTCAGGATTCAGCCATATAAGAATTGGGTATGAGTGAGAAAAAAATGTTTGAATGCGTTATAAATAAAGATATGCAGTCATGTTAGAAATAAATACGAAACATCTGTTTGATTCTTGACACATCTCACGGACTACTTAGAAGTGAATCAAAGCCAGAAATGGGTGTGCATGTTTACGGTCGGATGGGTGGACGGGTGAGTGAGTCAGTCAGTCAGTCAGGGAGGGAGGGAGGGTGGGTGGGTGGGTGAGTTGGTTGGGATTTGTTTTTTTGACTCACCTGGCCAGAATGGCCAAGTGAGCTTATGCCGCTATGGCGTCCGTCCATCTGTCCGTCCATCCATCCATCAATCTTTTTCTTTAAGCGACTGCTCAAGAACCACTGGGCCGATTTCAATTATATATGGCAGGAAGTATCCTTAGGGCATAGGGATCCAAGTTTGTTCAAACGAAGCCGATCGGCCAAGTTGGCCAGTGACCATCTTGGATTTAGGCCGATTTTAGGAAATGTCTGAAAATCATCTCTGAAACCGCTTGGTGGATTGAAGCAAACCCCATGAAATATGATATAGGGCAAGAGCTGAACCAAGTTTGTTCAAGGGAACTTGATTGGTCAAATGGTTCGGTGGCCATTTTGGTTGACCTAGTTTTAGCGAAAACGACTTCTCCAGTCCGGTGGCCATCTTGGATTTGAACAATTTTTAGAAATGTCTTTAAAAATCTTCACCGAAACTGAACGATTGATTCAAAAGTCATAAAATATCATTTAAGGCACGAGCTGAACTAAGTTTGTTCAAGGGAACTTGCATTGCCAAATGGTTGGGCGGCCATCTTGGATGGCCTGGTTTTCATGAAAGCAACTTTGTCTCCAGAGCCACTGAACGGATTGGGCCTAAATTTTGGAGATATGGTATTGATGACTAAGGGCCATTAAAGTTTGTTCAAGAGAAGGTGATACATAAAGAAATATGGCCTCTGTTTTCTTGTTAGACGTCTGCTCAACTCATTAGAGTTTTACTTATTGTTAATGACCATTCTAGTTGAGATGCCTATGGTCCAGGTGAGCGATACTAGCCCCTTGAGCCTCTTGTTTTAATTCACCTTTCCAGAGCACCCACCCATCATATGATGTCATAATGAACTGCGCGATGTGTAGAATGACATCATAATGAATGACGTCATGAATGATGTCGATAAGTACGTCACGAATGCATATTTGAAGATGGTCTATGCGTTGTTGTACAAATTGTTTGCTTTTACTATTTAATAAATATTCTGTTGACTATTTTGAAACTAATTTGAATGGGCGCTGTTGCTGCCATAGGCAGCAACAGCACCCAGTCAAATTAGTTACAAAATATTCAACAGCCTCCCTCTATAGTTTTCAGGCAACTTATAGCTAGGGCATTTGGTGATCGATCAATCCCAACACGGCGAGGTGTGGGTGGAGCTTAGCTAGTGATGGGTGGGGCATAGCTAAAAATGGAAAGGTCCATTGCATGCTTAGTAGTACTTACAACTGTTGTAAAACATTTTAGTCAGCACCAACCAGTGCCTCTCAGGTGTAACATAAAAATTCTCACTACAGATTTCTTGGGTAGGCAATCGCATACCTCTGGCCAAGTGTCCATCCGTCTATCCATCCATATGTCTGTCAAATTTATGACATTCCTGACGAAGCTGGCTACGTCTCGGCAAGAGTCCATTACTCTTGTTATGTGAGAAGTACTGAGAACATATGTTTATACTGTAGCAGTGGGTAAAAATCTTTAATTGTACACCATCTTGCTTTGTATCTAGGTGTGCAACATACACCAACATGCCGTCTGAGTGTCGCCTCATCTCGATACCTGGTCAGTGTTGCCAGGAGCCTGTCTGCCGGCTACCTAATGGAACAGAAGTGAATGCACTAACATCTAATATATTCTCAGTTGTCGGTAGTCTACCCGGTGTGACAACTGGCTTCAGACCTGGTTATAATCCATCTGGTACCGGAGCGCAGCGCGGTAAGCTGAAGAAACTTTCAGAAATGGTAGAATTTTATATTGTCACATTGTCACCTAGCATCAGGATGACCTAGCTCTTACCTTTATAACCCTGGCAACCTAAAATATATAGCAAATATTTGTGTATTCTGTTGAATATATTGACATTTATTCGAATGAAAGATGTTATTTTCTGTGTCCTAGTAATAAGTTTTAAAATGTTCAACAGTTTAGTTTGCCGAAATGGTAGCTTGGATATTAACCCTTTAACCCTTGAATTTAAGGGTATTTTTGAAAATGTACCACTGGAATAACTGGCTCAGTTATCGAGCCAGTCATTGCAGTGGTAAATTTTCAAAAATCATCTTCATTTGGTCTGCAAATGGACATTTCTCAAGACCACTGCTGAAGCCATTTTTGGCTGACATGAGGACTAAAGGGATAAAACTGTGATTTCAGGATTCAAACTGTTACTATGGACATTAATTATCTCTGATCAGTAAATATTTATTTGAACACAGTGTAGGGATCCTATCAGTCGCTTAAGTATCTGAGGTCAAAGTCACTTACGTTAAATGGAGGCTGATGCCACGATCATAATGCGCTGTTTTGAAGCGTGAAACGTCTGTCAAGTGTACGAATTGTATGTCTGATGGATTTACAATTTAGCAAACATTCTTTTGGATATTTTGAAAATAATTTTCCTGGTTGCTGTTGCTGCCATAGGCCATGCATTTTTGGGTTTTCGTTCGATAACTTTACTTTTGTGTAGAGTATCTGGACTAATCTTCATGGGAAAGTTGGCTATGGTGCTAGGGAAATGGAGGTTATTTTGCGTGTCAGTCCTTGCCTCCATATGTCTTTGTAAACATTGGTCCGTCTCTCTGTCCGGTCACACATCGAAAGTCTGCCATCGAGGGTGGATCGTGTGATTTTGTCTAGATAACATTTCTGACAGTCGCCTGTTTCGCAATGTGCCTCTCACGTGATTGTGTGTGGGAGGGCTTAATAGAGAGGGTGTGGCGTGTGGCATCTGTGCTTTTGGAAACAACTAGTCAAACATGTTAATAGTACCAGAATATGCATCGTCTTAGTCCTTTAATACTCATATCAGCCAAAACCAACTTCTGCAGTGGTCTTGATAAATGTCCATTTGTAAACCAAGATAAGACTATATCTTGAAAATTCACCACGAGTGACTGGCTCGATAACTGAGCCAGTCATTCCAGTTTAAAATTTTCAAAAATAATCTCTTGATCTGCAAATGGACATTTTGTATGAGAAAATTTAGATTTTCTGGAACAAATTTCTGGGTTAAAATGTTAATATTTAACTAATCATTGTCGACACACATTTCCTAACTAAAATTTTCTGTCTCCTATCCCCACATGCTTGATTTATGGCCCAGAATGAGGGTTGATGTCTTGATCATCTTTGCAGGTGTTTGCGTGTACAACATGCAGATATACACACAAGGTCAAACATGGACTGATGGCTGTGAATTTGAGTGCGAGTGTACCAATGCTCAGACTGGAATGTACTCATGTCGGTCACGGTGAGTACAGTTACTCTAATCATTGAATCGATATTCTACAGTACAGCTCATAAATAAGATAATGTATTATTTCAGGATTGGTTAAAACTTAGTGGAACTTAGCTTGGCTACATGGTTACTTATAATCTTAGGAAGGAGCATGATGACGTTAAGGTCACAATCTCAAAGGTCAAGGTCATTATGACAAAGAGGCGAAATATGAGACATTTAAGCCTTTCATGGTCAAATTTGGTGGAGAAAATTAAAATTTTCTCTTAGAAAATGTCCATTTGCAGGTCAAAACTATTTTTTTTAATTTACCACTGGAATGACTGGCGCGATTATTGAGCCAGTCATTTCAGTTGTAAATTTTCAAAAATGGTCTCTTAGCCTGCAAATGGGTATTTCCCAGGACCACTGCTGAGGCCGGTTTTGGCCGGTGAGACTATTAATGAGTTAATTCTATGAAATTCTTATTTTACGAATAACAGTCGTTGTTCTTGTCCATCAGATGCCCACAGTACACATATATGCCATCGATGTGCCGCTTGCTGGATCCAGCCACAGGTGAATGTTGCCAGCAGCTTCAGTGCAATCAGGTAACTGTTAACTCTATCAATGACAAATCCCTGAAAAAGTAAATTCATTACGATATATAACATATTCTGTTGAATATTTTGAGATTCATATGACTGGAAGCCATTGCTATTGCTGCCATATATTATTTTCAAAATATTCACAAACTTTCTTGTTTGTTCGCCTCAAGATTGAGATACAAGGAATTTAACGATGACGAATTGTATGTCTTTACTATTTAATAAAAATGCTTTTGAATACTTTGAAACTAATTTGACTCGGCACCCACTCAAATTAGTTTCAGAATATTCAACAGCTTACCTGTATAGTTTCCTGGAAATTAATAGTCAGGTAGTTCAGTTATCAAGCGATCCCAACGCGGGCCAAGTGCGGAAGGAGATTATGTAAGGATGGGTGGGGCATAGGTAAAACTGGATTCCTCCATTATGTTGAGCAATGGCTACCACAACGAGAGACTATTAGTGATTTTGTGGTTGTACTGTCGAGTGTTACACTCATCCTGGTACAGTTAATATTCCCTCTGTCCCAGTGGTGTGCGACGAGGGAATGGAATGGTGGGTGTCTTGTATATAGTGACAGTTCATGTGAATTAATGAACCATGGATTTGAAGACGTGTAAATAGATATCTAGCCATAGGTACTCAGTCCTCGAAATTCACCGCATCAATCAGCAAAGTTGTCATAGAAAATGTTCATTTGCAGACCAAGAGAAGAGTAATGTTGAAAATTTACCACTGGAATGACTGGCTTGGTTATCGAGCCAGTCATTCCAGTAATAAATTTTCAAAAATAGTTTTCTCTTGGTCTGTGAATGGACATTTCTCAAGACCACTACAGAAGCCGTTTTTAGCTGATATGAGGGATAAAGGGTTACTATCTGCTTGGTATTTACAAGGATTTTGTAGTCTGTATAGCTTACAACAATACATATTTTCAACAGAATTTACAGAAATGGGGCAACAACTAAGCATTATTGTACGAATTGTATGTCTGCTATTTAATAAACATTCTGTTGAATATTTTGAAACTAATTTGACTGGTCGATCATCAGCACCAAGTCAAATTAATTTCAAAATAATCAATAGCTTGCCTGTATAGTTTTCTGGAAATTGAGATTCAGAGAGTGTAGGGATCGATTGATTCCAAAATGGATAAAGCGTGGCTCAAAATGGGCAGGGCATTATAGCTAAAACTGGATTCCTCCATTATGACACCATCTAACTAGTGATGTTGTTAATGATGATGTCATATACATGAGTGACCGATCAGAGCCTTCCATTTATTCACCCACTGTATAATATCTCTGTTCCGTAGACGACGGATGCACCAGGTGTTTGTGAAGACAGGATTCCTAACTGCGCAGACTATGGTGACGCAGTATGTCAGGCGCCTAATCTAGAGTTTGGACGAAGAAATTGTTCCAAGTTCTGCGGATTCTGTTCCGTCGGTAAGATGAATTTATAGCCGTCTGATATGACATATTAGAAGCTTTGAACTGGAGAGGATATTTGTAAGGCCATTGTTAACCTGTTAACACTTATATCAGCCAAAAATGGCTTCTGCTGTGGTCTTGAGAAATGTCCATTTGTAGACCATGAGAAAACTATTTTTGAAAATTTACCACTGGAATTCCAGGGATAAATTTTTAAAAATAGTCCCCTCTTGCTCTGCAAATGGATACTGATATGCACAAATTTCAATTTTCTTGACCATATAATGTTCAAACAGCCTTCATTTACAGGACAACTGAGACTTTTTTTGTAAATTCCATTGGAAAACTTTTTAAAACTGTCTTCTCTTGGCCTGAAAATGGATTGCATTCAATGAGCAACACTTTCTTCTTTTTTACAAATCTTGACTGTTAAATTAATTGGCCTATATAAGTGGTATATTGAGTGCTTCGAGACGCTGTTGACACAATAGGGGTTAAATGAGCCTGATGAGTCATACAGCCGGGATAATGATGGATAAATGTCCTAATTATATTACTATACTACCACAAACATATTTATTTTTAACAATTATACTACAGTATTTAGAGCCTCCATTATTAATGTTAATTTGTCTGATTTTCAGTCATTTCTGTGGACAGTTTTCGAAAATATTCACTTACCCTACAAACTGAGATTGTCACTATGTCTATTTTCTTGGCTATGCGTGACTATTAATCCGCGAATTTGTTTTAAAAAATTTCAATTTTCTCATATAAAATGTCCATTTGCAGACCAAGAGGAGACTATTTTTGAAAATTTTACCACTGGAATGACTGGCTCATAGTTTTATTTTGTTTTAATTACCTTTTATAAAGTTTTATAAAAGCATCATTCGACATGCTTTGACCCTTCTGTGATTGTGTTGCATCCATTTTAACAGGCTGTGTTGACAAGCTTGATAACTGCCAGTCATATGATCCCGATGTCTGTCAAACTCACGAGGCGTGGGCACGCAATAACTGCGCAAGATACTGCAACTACTGTGAGTAGCTGTTAGTAAGCATATTGTTATAATGATGTGAGATCTGTGATGTCACTCAAGTATCTGACATCATAGTCAATTACATCACACGTAGGCTGACGTCACAATCATAACTCCACCATTAAGATGGAAATTGAATGTCTTTAATGGAAACGTCTTAAATGGATTTACACTTTAATAAACATTAAAGTCAAATTAGTTTCAAAATATTTAACAGCTTATCTTTATCATTACCTTCAAATTGAGATTTTAATAATTTAAGGTTCAAAGCATATAAATCGATTGCAACACAAAGGGGGCATCAATTACGCCACTACCTAGCTGATGTCCTGGGATTCTCATGCGACCTTTTGAGGGTATATACCCCAGAATCCAGTTTGAGACCCCAAAAAGTAGTGGCAGAGGGTCTGATGTGACCCCTGAAAATCATGTATCATTGTGTTACGCCACCATAATTCATAGTTGTGAGCCCGTCGTACCATTTAATTTAAGTATGGATGAGAAATACTGCTTGGGAACACCAGATTATATCAGTTTGGGACACTCACATTTCAGCTGGGTGACCCTCAGATTTCAGCTGGAGACCCCCATATTTCAGGGTGTGGGATCCCTGGAACCTCCAGAATTTAGATGGCATAAGAGACACTAATGACGTCACAAGCATAATGATATATTATATCTTTGTCATCAAAATTGAAAAGTCAGTCAAGTGTACGAATTGAATCTACTTGGATTTATAAATTAATAAACATTCTATTGAATATTTTGAAACTAATTTGAGTGCAGCAACAGCCCCCATACCAAATTAGTATCAAAATCTTCAACAGCTTATCTGTATAGTTACCGTGAAATTGGGATTTTGTTAATTCAGGATTCAAAGTATATAAATGGACCTTTCCAGAGTACTGACATCATATGATGTCATAATCAGCTAAGCGGCGTGTAGGATGACGTCATAATCATTATGTCATAAATGATTCTATGCGGCCCGTCTTTAACTCTTAATAGTCCGACATATTGTACAAGTTGTATGTCTATCCGATTTAATAAACATGCTGTTGAATATTTTGAAACTAATTTGACTGGGCGCTGTTGCTGCCTATGGCAGCAACAGCACCCAGTCAAATTAGTTTCAAAATATTCAACAGCTTGCCTATATAGTTTTCTGCAAATTGATAGTCAGGAAGTTCAGAGATCGATTGATCCCAATACGATCAAAGTGTGGGTGGAGCTTAGAGATGGGCGGCGCATAGCTAAAACTGGAAAGGGCCATTAATTTCAGTACTTGTACAAAGTGGGTGGAGCTTCGCTTGAAATGGGCGGGGCATAGAAATGGATCCCTTTATGCTGGTAATATTAACCCTTTAACCCTCGAAATTGTTCCAGAAAATTTCAATTTTCTCATAGAAAATGCCCATTTGCAGACCAAGAGATGCCTATTTTTGAAAATTTACCACTGGATTGACTGGCTATGTTATCGAGCCAGTCATTCCAGTGGTAAATTTTGAAATATAGTCTTCTCTTGGTCTGCAAATGAACATTTATCAAGATCACTGAAGAAACCATTTTTGGCTGATATGAGTGTTAAAGGGTTAATGTTTAAGATTTGTCCAAATATATAAAGTTGAACATGTCTATGAGGTACACCTTGGGAACCGTATAAAGGTGTCCTTTGTATGGAGGGACAAATACATTTAATCCTTGAAATCATACTAAGAGCAGTGTCCTTAGTGAGGTGTCCGTTGAAGCAGGTTTGACTCTCGATCTGATATTAAATAAATTTGCTTATTTGTTGTCCAAGAGATGAATGTTTTTTGAAAACTTATTAATGGAACAACTGCGCATATTACCATTTCTCCAGACCACTGCAATATCATTTTGGCTGAATTGTCCATTGCTTCTATATAACTTTGCTTATTTAAAGGATAACTAACCTCATCTCATGATATCTAAACATATTATCTAATAGGCCACTCATAAACTATGCATGGAATTTTAAGCTTTTTATCATCCCGTCAAAGAAAGATATACAGGCTTTAGTAGTTAAATGTTGGTACATTTCTACAGCTTATGATAGCTGTCATGATTTACTTTTCAACCAATCAGAAAAAACCTAGCTGGTCTGGCTCGGTATATGCGCTCAGTCATAGAGGTGCTATCTATAGCTTGACAATGTGGTATAAAAGCAACTATACAGGCAAGTTGTTGGATATTTTGAAACTAATTTGACTGGAAGTTGTTGCTGCCTATATGGAATCTATAAACCATAATCTATCAGTACAATACAACATTTGAGATGAGATTAGCATCCCTTTAAACATCTTGGCTTAGATTAGATGGTTTAGTACAACATTTCATTTTCAGTAACAACGACATAAAATAGACTTTTATTGCAAGCACCTGCCTTTTATCAGTTTATGCGGGTTACGACACAATTATGAAATTGAGCGATTATTTCTCAGCCTTTTGTATATGAGTGAGTAGTATGGGTAGAAGTAACAATAATATTTTTAGCCCACCTGGCCGTGGTGACCATCCGCCATCCGTCAACTCTTGCTCTAAAATGCTACTCCTTATAATCAATAGTCAGATTTTAACTAAATTTGTGTCAAAACATCGTATCCTGCTCGGCTCCAGAACCGCCTTTCAGAATTTTAATTCTTTAATTTTTGGAGTCAAAATCTTTGATTTTATTCGAAATTTATCAAGATTGTCACATTGCTAGATCACAATTTAGAGCAATTTTAACCAAATTTGGCTGAAATGATACTATGATCATAGGCTCTAGAAAATCCTTTTGGAAATTTTATTCGCAATCTTTTTGGCGGAAACTGTCAAATTGCTTCTTACCATTTTGGCCGATTTCAACCAAATTGGTCTGATAACATGCTATGGTAATAGGCTCTAGAGGTTTCATTTATAATTTTGATTTGTCAAATTTTGTGGTGAAAATCTTAGATTTTATAAAAGATTCTCCTTAAGAGCTCGACCGATTTTAACCATATTTGACTAGAATGATCATATGATGTTAGGCTCTAGAATCTAAGATACTTTTTATGAATAACTTACCGCAAATTTGACTGAAAGGATCCTATGGCGAATTAAACTCTCGAACGTCCATCTCAGAAATTTATTTGTCAAATTTTTGGTTTAAAAATGCTTCTCCTTACCACCCCGACTATTTTCGACACAATTTGGCTGGAAGGATTCTATGGTGATAGGCTCTAAATCTTCCATTCAGGATTGTGATTCATCAATTGTTTGGGTGAAAACTTAGATTTTATGAAAAATGTACCGGAAATTGTCAAATCGCTACTATTCCTAAACACTTTGACTGATTTCAACAAAATTCAGCTGGAGGGACCATTTAGTAGTAGGCATAAAAATGTGTGTATATACATAATCTTGATTGATTAATTTCTGGTGAACTTCTATTTAGAATTTAACTTACACAATTTTTTCGGTGAAAATCCTATATTTTATGAAAGATTTACCAGAAATTGTCAAAATGTATTTCCTACTTAACCATTTGGTGGATTTTAACCAAATTTGGCCGCAAGGATTCTATTCAGAATTTGTATTGATCCATTTTTTTGTCGGCTGACTAAAATTCTAATCCTCTTTTATCAATGGCTCAAATTCGGCAACACTTGGGTGGAATGATTCTATGGCAGTAGGCCCCAACATATGAAACGAGAACTTTGATTGGTCAATTTATTTATGACCATAGTGGATTTTCAGAAAATTATCTGTCATGTTTCTTGAAATGAAAATGGTTCAACTGCTAATGGCCCAGGTGAGCGTCACAGATCCTTGGACCTCTTATATTTTAAAGAAATTTTATTTTCATTCCTTATCGCTTTTACCAGTTGCAAAAAAACCCAAATGCCTTCCGCGGTGGTCTTGAGAAATGTCCGTTCACAGAACAAGAGAACACTATTTTAGAAAATCGATCACTAATGACATTCAAGAAAATTTCAATTTTCTCATAGAAAATCTCGGTTTGCATACCAGAAGAATATTTTTGAAAAATTACCACTGAAATGACTGGCTTGGTAATCGAGCCAGTCATTCCAGTGGTAAATTTTCAAAATTAGGCTACTTTTGGTCCGCAAATGGACATTTTTCAAGACCATTACTGAAGCCATTTTTGGCTGATATGAGTGTTAAAGGGTTAAAAATGTTTAAAGGCTGAGATAAATCTTAAGAAGTCTTATATTGTTAATTTCTCTCTGTAGGTGGAACGACTGAGATAACTACAGAGCCGACTTCTACCCAAATAGTGGTGAGTGATTGCAGCGATCATTTTACTAACTGTTCAAGATATGATGCAGATGTGTGCACGAATTTCGCAGGCTGGTCCCTCATGAACTGTCCTGCTACTTGCAACCTTTGCGGTGAGTATTAATTAGTATACATTTATTATTTGCCTCGAGGCTACGTGTGAAAGCTGCTGATATTTATAAAATGATTCGCTCAAAGTTGTTGCTGCTGCATAATTAGGCAGCAATTAGTTTCAGTCCAATTATTTTAAAATTATTTAACTGGATATTATTACAATAACGTAGCCTTAGGCAGCAATGTCTTCCAATCTAATTAGGTTAAAAATACTTAACAGTATGTTTTATTTTGTCTTGGAAACATCTTACATTATTTCTGAGCTGTACTGTATGTTTTGAGTCTGCATTGACATATCACGACAACATATAGATTTGCATGCCAGGTTTCTCAGTGTCGTTTTTGAGGTATATACCTCCAAAATGTAACTTGGAACCCCCAAATCTTGTGGCAGTCGGCCCCATGGGACCCATAAAAATCTCTAATTTTAGCATCTAGTTTAGAAAGACTGTATGGTAATCCCAGATTTCAGTTTAGGACCCACAGATTTTAGGTTGTTACCCACAGATTTCTATGTGTAGGGTCCCTAGGACCGCCAGAATTTTGATGCCATGAGAAACACTGCATGTCAGTGGAAGTCTTTGATTATTATTGGCTAATTTGACCTCGTTGATAAGTCAAGGGCTCAAAAATTAGAAAAGTCTTTTGTTGCCCCCAGGGGAAAGTATGTCATTTAAATTGGACTGCCCGACTACTCTGGCTTGCCCCATTTCTGTAAATTCTGTTGAAAATATGGTTTGTTGAGCCAAAAATGGCTTCTGTAGTGGTCTTGAGAAATCTTCATTTGCAGGCCAAGAGAAGACTATTTTTGGAAATTTACCACTGGAATGACTAGCTCGGTAACCAAGCCAGTCATTCCAGTGGTAAATTTTCAAAAACAGTTCTCATGGTCCGCAAATGGACATTTCCTATGAGAAAATTTAAATTTTATTGAACAAATTTGAGTATGAAAGGCTTAAGACTAAATAAAATAAATACTCACTATGAGTACATATACAGGCCCTGAAAATAACAAATTATCTTGGTTGTCCCCCAGAGCAACCAATGTGTTAAAATTTGGTTGCTCTGCAGTAAAAAGTGGTTGCCCCGGACCTCAGGAACGTGTAATTTTCGTGGCCTGAATAAGCTTAAATTTGTCAATATTAGCTGATATGACGCTGATGATAAGCAGAAATTTCTGAATATTACGGTAGCTAATGTGGCCTCGATGATAAACTTCAATATTCGCTAATGTGATGATAAGCTTAAATTTATCAATATTCGCTACGGCCGCCCCGATGATAAGCTTAAATTTATCAATATTCGCTAAGGCGAGCCCGATGATAAACTTAAACTTATCAATATTCGCTAAGACGGGCCCGATGATAAACTTAAATTTATCAATATTCGTTATGGCTGCCCCGATGATAAACTTAGATTTATTAATATTCTCTAAGGCGGGCCCGATGATAAACTTAAATTTATCAATATTCGCTAAGGCTGGCGCGATGATAAACTTAAATTGATCAATATTCGCTAAGGCCACCCTGATGATAATATTCGCTAAGGTGGACCCGATGATAAACTTAAATTTATCAATATTCGCTAATGTGATGATAAACTAAAATTTATCAATATTCGCTAAGGCGGGCCTGATGATAAACTTAAATTTATCAATATTCGCTAAGGCGGTGCCCATGATAAACTTAAATTTATCAATATTCGCTAACGTGATGATAAACTTAAATTTATCAATATTCGCTAGTGTGACGATAAACTTAAATTTTTCAATATTCGCTAAGGCGACCCCGATGATAAACTTAAATTTATCAATATTCGCTAACGTGATGATAAACTTAAATTTATCAATATTCGCTAGTGTGACGATAAACTTAAATTTTTCAATATTCGCTAAGGCGACCCCGATGATAAACTTAAATTTATCAATATTCGCTAATGTGATGATAAACTTAAATTTATCAATAATAGCTAATGTCACCCCAGTGATAAAAGCCACCATTAATGATTAATTAACTACTTTGTCCATTATAGAGAGTTTATCGTAGGTTTGTGCGATTTAAATCGAAAATAGCAATTTTTTTAATCGTGATTAAAAATGATTAAAAATGATATTGAATAATCGTGAATAATTTCTACTGTATAAATATTTCCAATCCTACCTCTTACTGCTCAGTGAATGTATGTCCATTTGTGGGCCAAGAGAAGACAATTTTTGAAAATATATAACTAGAATAACTGGCCAGGCATTCCAGTGATACATTTTCAAAATTAGTCTTCTCTTGGCCTGAAAATTGACTTTTCTAAACACCATTACAGCTTTCGTCATTGCTATACTTTTTAATGTATAATGACTGGGTAATTTCAACTAATTTGTACCCACGCTGATTAATCGAGTAATTACGATTATTGTTAAATACTTGATCGCGATCGCTCAAAGCAATAGTCGCGCAAGCGTAGTTTATTGGATTTTTCCCCATGTGCTTCGCAGCTAACCTCACCGCTCTGCCAGCTATAACGGACACATGCTTTGATCTGGATGATAATTGCATGATGAATTGGCCAACCAACTGTCGGGATGAACGATACAGGCCTTGGCTACAGGAGCACTGTAACAGGACGTGTAGTCTTTGTGGTGAGTCAGTTCATTGATGTTGAAATATGTCTGTAGTGAGTAGATGATTTGGTGGGCAACATGTAATTTCTTTAACCTGTTGATGGTCAATTCGGCCAAAAACTGACCTCTGTTATGAATTGTGGAATGTCCCTTTACAGATTAAGGGAATACAACTGTTGAAAATTTACCGAGCCAGTCATTCCAGTGATAAATTTTCAAAAATTGTATTCTCTTGGCCTGAAATTGGACATTAAATAGGCAGATATTAAAATTTTACACCGCATACCTTAGCTCGTCCACCGACAAATCCCTGAAAAATTAATTGTTTACATTGTCTAGCATTTTCTGTTGAATATTTTGAATTAATATGACTGGAAGCTGTTTCTGCCTACAGCTTCGAGTTATATTAATTTCAAAATATTCAACAGCTTTCCTGTTTGCTTGCCCCCGATATTGAGATACAGGGAATTTATCGGTGAAAGGCTTAACCATTTAACACTCATATTAGCTAAAAATAGCTTTTACAGTTGTCTTGAAAAAGGTCCATTTATAGACCAAGAGAAGAGTATTTTTGAAAATTTACCACTGTAATGACTGGCTCGATAATCGAGCCAGTCATTCCAGTGGTAAATTTTCAAAACTAGTTTTCTCTTGGTCTGCAAATGAAAATTTTCTATGAGAAAATTGAAATTTTCTTGAACAAATTCGAGGGTTAAACAGTTAATGAATCGACATCATATGTAAACGAAATCTATATACTACAATCAATTACGTGTATTAACTCTAATTCTTGAAATCCCACTGTCTCCTATTCAAGACACATATCCACGAATCTGTTGGATATTTTGAAAATAATTTGACTGGGAGCAACTGTTGTTCATGAAATAACAAATTCTTTAAGATGTAAGAAATATGTTGAATATTTTGAAAGCAATTTTACTAGGAAATGTTGCTGGCTATGGTAGCAAAACAGCTCCCAGTCAAATTGGTTTCAAAATATTCAACATATTTATTACATCTTAAAGAATTTGTTATTTCTTGAGAAACAGATCCCAGATTAACCTGTCACATTCTTGTCAAACTGTTAAAAATGACTTAGCTAATTGATCCTTTTCTAATTTGTAGAGGATGACGTTACGCCAGATTATACCCCAACCCCTACCCCTGCAGAAGGCGAGTGCCGGGATCGATTCCCCAACTGCACCATGTACAGCGATGATGCGTGTATGATGACGAAAGGCTGGGCAATTATGAACTGCGCTCTGAGATGTAATTTGTGCGGTAAGTATTGTTTGCTGTCAGACGTGCCTTATGAAACTGTCTTATGAAGCGGCAAATTTAGCGGTCTCTAATGTCAGGTGGTCTCAGGTGACTTGGATTAGAGGGATCCAGATCCAGATCCGTATTCTAGCTATGCCCCATCCACTTTTTACCTATGTTGGAATCGATTTATATACTTTGAATCCTGAATTCCCAGAATCCCCAATTCAATGTAATTATACAGGTAAGCTGTTGAATATTTTGAAACTAATTTGACTTATGCCTATGGCGGCAACAGCACCCAGTTATATTAGTTTCAAAATATTTAACATTTCAATTTTCTCATAGAAAATGTCCATTTGCAGACCAAGAGAAGACTATTTTTGAAAATTTATGACTGGAATGACTGGCTCTGTTATCGAAAGTTTTCTAAAATAGTCTTCTCTTGGTCTGCAAATGGACATTTCTCAAGACCACTGCAGAAGCCGTTTTTGGCTGATATGATTACTAGAGGGTTAATAAGCCATTTCCTCATACATATCATGAATTGTTTATAACAATGGTGAGAACCAATCTGTAGCTCAAGCATATGACATCATATACAATTATGTCATATGTAGACTGATGTCACAATCTATTAGTGATGTATCTAGCTCTGTCATGAAAATTGAAAAGTCCAGAGTATCCATCGATGATTTGACGTCATATGGCTACATACTTAGCTAAGCGGCGTATAGGATGACGTCATAATTATTACGGCATAAATGATTCTATTAGGCCCGTCGTTAACTCTTAATAGTCTGATACGAATTGTCTGTCTCTACTATTTAATAAACCGGCTGTTGAATATTTTGAAACTAATTTGACTTGGTGCTCTATCATTTGAAAATGGTTCATCTTTCATCTTAGCAAATTTGCTGGATGAAATGATTCACATATCATCTCCGTTTGTGTTCTAGATCTTGATTAGCTAAGCGCCATGCCACAGCACAATAATGAATATTCATGATATAACCTGTCCTAGTATATGCCCTGATATTTCAGTGTACTGGGCCAACCCTGCCCAATATTGTCCCAGTAACATGCATTATCAGAGTAATGGTTCATCTTTCATCTTAGCAAATTTGCTGGATGAAATGATTCACATATCATCTCCGTTTGTGTTCTAGATCTTGATTAGCTAAGCGCCATGCCACAGCACAATAATGAATATTCATGATATAACCTGTCCTAACATATGCCCTGATATTTCAGTGTACTGGGCCAATCCTGCCCAATATTGTCCCAGTAACATGCATTATCAGAGTATGCAGATTATGGTTATATTCCGATGGCTAATTATACTCAGTTTGCTGGATTACTGAACATACACAGTTTCTATGCCGAAGCAAAAGCTGTTTAGTCGTCTTCAGTTTATTGGTACCCGATTCCCCATTGAATTACTATTGCAGAAAATGTGGAGACTGGAACCAGTCTCGATTAACCCTTTCCGTCATCTGTTTTGATGACTTATGAAAATGGGTTATTTTTGTCCACTAAGACGTCAAAAAGCATCCATACCATGTAAAGTGGCGACATTGACATAGAATAGGAAAGGATTATTTCATCAAACCTATGTTAGTTAGTGAAATATTTGCACCCTTCATATGCATTTATTCGTGGTGAGCGTGGGGCATCCGCCATTTTGAAATAAATTGCGCAAATTTCGTAGAACCAAGCTCGGGTAGTTAGTCAACTATAGTTTGGTGTTTATTTAACCATAGTTAGCCATCCGAACTTGACCTTTGTTATATTCTGTTTTGCAGCTGACCTCGCAACTCTGCCACCTATAACTGAGTCATGCTTTGATGTGTTGGATGATTGCTTGATGCATTGGCCAACCACTTGTCAGGATACAATGTATAGACCTTGGCTGCAGGCAAACTGTAACAGATCTTGCAATCTTTGTGGAACGTGTGAGTACCAGTAAAATAGAGGGATCCACAACACGATAAGCTCCGCCTGTTTCTAACTAAGCGTCGCCGACTTTGTAGGTTTATTTAAATGTACCTTTCCAGAGTAATGATGTCATATGACATCATAATCAGCTAAGAGGCGTGAAGGATGATGTCATAATCATTATATCATAAATGATTCTGTACGGTCAAGACGCAGTTCATCTCTTACCTTATCAGCAGTCTCGCGATGAAGCCAAGGGAACAACTCACCTTTCCAGAGTATGCATCGATAATCTGACATCACATGACATCATAATCAGCTAAGCGGCATGTAGGATGACATCATAATCATTACGTTATAAATGATTCTATTAGGCCCGTCTTTAACTCTTAAAAGTCTGACACGTTGTAAGAATTGTATGTCTCTACTATTTAATGAACATGCTGTTGAATATTTTGAAATTAATTTGACTGGTCAATGTTGCTGCCATAGGCACCAACAGCACCCAGTCAAATTAGTTTTAAAAAATTCAACAGCTTAAACTGTATAGTTTTCTGGAAATTGATAGTCAGGGAGTTCAATAATCGATCGATCCCAACACGATCGATGTGTGGGTGGAGCTTAGCTAGAGATGGGCGGGGCATAGCTAAAAATGGAAAGGTCCATTGATTTTAACTCTTAGCTCTCAACAGAATCTTAGTTTCAGATAACAGGACAGGATTGACCACCACCCAATGATTCTGACCAGCACTAAAGACTAAACTATCATTTCCGACCATCGCCTTTTCCACATATTTAATAAAATTAGGGTTTGAAGCCATTTAAATAAGGTTTTTCAAGGAAATATCAGTGAAATAAGCCAGATAATGCTTCAAATGTCAATTTAGGGTAGCAAGCTTTCATGATTTTATGGAAAGCTTGAGAAGCTCATATATCCCTGGGTGTTCTGCCTCAAAAATGTCCGGCACTAATTTCATCCGGGCATATAAGCTGTTGAGTATTTTGAAACTAATTTGACTGGGAGCTGTTGCTGCTTTTGGCTGCAACAGCTCCCAGTCCAATTAGTTTTAAAATATTTAATAGAATGTTAACTTAACTTTATTATATTGTAAATTCATCAAAGAGATACAATTCACACATTCGTCAATGAGATACAATTCACACGCTCGTCAAAGAGATACAATTCACTCACTCGTCAAAGAGATACAATTCACACGCTCGTCAAAGAGATACAATTCACATGCTTGTCAAAGTGATGCAATTCACACGCTCATCAAAGAGATACAATTCACACGCTCATCAAAGAGATGCAATTCACACACTCATCAAAGAGATGCAATTCACACGCTCATCAAAGAGATACAATTCACACGCTCATCAAAGAGATGCAATTCACACGCTCATCAAAGAGATGCAATTCACACGCTCATCAAAGAGATGCAATTCACCCGCTCATCAAAGAGATGCAATTCACACGCTCATCAAAGAGATGCAATTCACACGCTCATCAAAGAGATACAATTCACACGCTCATCAAAGAGATGCAATTCACACGCTCATCAAAGAGATGCAATTCACACGCTCATCAAAGAGATGCAATTCACACGCTCATCAAAGAGATACAATTCACTCACTCGTCAAAGAGATACAATTCACACGCTCGTCAAAGAGATACAATTCACACGCTCATCAAAGAGATACAATTCACACGCTCATCAAAGAGATGCAATTCACACGCTCATCAAAGAGATGCAATTCACACGCTCATCAAAGAGATACAATTCACACGCTCATCAAAGAGATGCAATTCACACGCTCATCAAAGAGATGCAATTCACACGCTCATCAAAGAGATGCAATTCACACGCTCATCAAAGAGATGCAATTCACACGCTCATCAAAGAGATGCAATTCACACGCTCATCAAAGAGATGCAATTCACACGCTCATCAAAGAGATGCAATTCACACGCTCATCAAAGAGATGCAATTCACACGCTCAACAAAGAGATGCAATTCACACGCTCATCAAAGAGATGCAATTCACACGCTCATCAAAGAGATGCAATTCACACGCTCATCAAAGAGATGCAATTCACACGCTCATCAAAGAGATGCAATTCACACGCTCATCAAAGAGATGCAATTCACACGCTCATCAAAGAGATGCAATTCACACGCTCATCAAAGAGATGCAATTCACACGCTCATCAAAGAGATGCAATTCACACGCTCATCAAAGAGATGCAATTCACACGCTCATCAAAGAGATGCAATTCACACGCTCATCAAAGAGATGCAATTCACACGTTCGTCAAAGAGATGCAATTCACACGCTCGTCAAAGAGATGCAATTCACACGCTCGTCAAAGAGATGCAATTCACACGCTCGTCAAAGAGATGCAATTCACACGCTCGTCAAAGAGATGCAATTCACACGCTCGTCAAAGAGATGCAATTCACACGCTCGTCAAAGAGATGCAATTCACACGCTCGTCAAAGAGATGCAATTCACACGCTCGTCAAAGAGATGCAATTCACACGCTCGTCAAAGAGATGCAATTCACACGCTCGTCAAAGAGATGCAATTCACACGCTCATCAAAGAGATGAAATTCACACGCTCATCAAAGAGATGCAATTCACACGCTCATCAAAGAGATACAATTCACATGCTCATCAAAGAGATGCAATTCACACGCTCAGATGCAATTCACACGCTCGTCAAAGAGATGCAATTTACAAGCTCGTGATGGACCATGTACACCATTTTGATTATGACATTGGCTCGCAAGTGACGTCTTTGATTATGACATCAGATGCTTGAGTGACAGATTGGATCCGTCGATTATTAGCCTTCTTTCTAAGCCCTTTAATGGTCAAGCTGACAAAAACGGCTTTTACAATGGTCTTGTGGTATGTCAATTTGTATAAGAGAAAATGATTGTTGAAAATTTGATGAGCATTATATAGAATATTAAATTTTATTCAAATCTCCAATTTAAATAAAATTTAAATTTTTGCAATTATTCTATCCAGTCTGCATTATAAGGAAAGTGAATTTGTCATTTTCCCATACTTTTATAGTATTTGAATGCCATAGAATGTTAGTTTTTTCAATGGACATTTCTATCACCAAAAGCTTCTCTGATTCCAATAGAAATTTACAGTTTTAGTTTTTAAAATGATTCGGCCATAATCTAATCTGCATCATCAGGAAATTGATTTTGACATATTTTCATACTTAACTAGCGTTTGTACTCCGGAGAATGTTAAAGTCTTTCATTAGACATTTAATTCAACAAAAGCTTCTATCTCTATCTAAGCTCCACCCAGACTTCGGCTGTGTTGGGATCGATCGATCCCTGATCTCCCTGACTATGAATTTCCAGAAAACTATACTTGTAAACTGTTGAATACTTTGAAATTAATTTGACTGGGTGCTGTTGCTGACAGTCAAATTAGTTTTATAATAGTCAACAGCATGTTTATTAAATAGTAAAGACATCCAATTCGTACAACAAAAACGCTTAGCCCGTCATTAATTAAGTGTTCATGGCAAACTTATTTACGTCATTCATGACATGATTGATTATGACATCATCCTACACATCACTTCACTGATTATGACATTATATGATTGATGGATAAAGTGTAATTCTCCCTTCCTATCCAAGCATTGCTACAGGAGGTTAAAGTCTAACAGATGCATCTAATCATGACAGTGGATGATTTGAAGCTGGATAATAATAGGATTATCACATTCATTCATTCATTTGGTTGTCAACTTAACCCAAGCATAAGAGCAGAGGCGGCTGCTGTTTTATTTTGACAAAAATAAAAATTTGAAACTTGTATTATGCGTTTGGTTATTTGTGCATGTGTTAATAATTTTTACCATGATTCAATCTAGTCTGCATCTTAAGGAAATTAATTTTGACATTTTCCATACTGTCATAGGGTTCTCCATGAGTTGAAGCTAAAGTTAAAGGGCACATTTATGTCATCAAGGTCACACCAGATTTCAGTGAAACTATTCTATGCATTGGTTGCATCCAATCCCCACAGTTATTAATTAACTTTTTTAACTTCATATTTGTCTCATATTTTTCCAGGGTTTGAATGTGGGAAATATCAGGAAATACCCATAATGCTCCAATAAGTAGGTTGTACTCTTGAGAAAAGTGATGTCGAGAAAAAGACAGGTTCTCATCATGTGGGATTCAATCTCCTTATCTGTGTTTACAATTATACCTTATAGTTTAAGTATTAACGCTTTAGCCCTCGAATTTGTTCAAGAAATTTAAATTTTCTCAGAAAATGTCCATCTGCAGACCGAGCCAGTTATTCTAGTGGTAAATTTTCAAAAATAGTCTTCTGTTTGTCTGTAAATGGACATTTCGTAAGACCACTGCTGAAAGCATTTTTGTGTGATATGCGGTTTAAAGGGTTATTATGTTTTGTTTTGTGTATTTTATTGCAGCTGGTGAGACTGTAGCTGTGACTGCAGCTGGTGAGACTGTAGCTGTGACTGGTACTACAGCTACCACAAGAGGTTAGTGTTTCTGTATGAGTATGATAACTGTTCTAGAATGAACCTTTTCACTTCAAGAGTATACTTACCTCCCTAATACTTTTGATATTGCTAAATATTGGCTTTCACTCAATAAACACTCAGATTTAAAACAGTTAGGTGCCCCTACTGGGCAGGGAGTCAGAGCGTAGTCTGGCGGATGCCAGCCCCACCACCGCGCATGCGCAGACTAGCACTTCCTCTTTGCTAGATTATTGGCAAAGAGAACACACATGTTTTTCAGTCATAAGCTTTTCTTGCTCATTAACGTTGTTATTGGTGTTATTTTGGAAGTGATAAGACCTGATTTGGATGGCGGGAGGATACACTTCGCCACCGGAGGACGTTGGACCTTTAAATCAGGTGACTTCTAGTAAAATTAGCGAGTTTTCTTCCCGGTGTATTGTGTTTCCGGGACTCGCGTTTACCGTGATAAGCGCCTTAGTTAGTTGGTTTAGGTCAACTCGGTGCTACCTAGGACTAATTTCTCTTTCTGTTTCTGTCCACAGGTCTGTATGACGCTAGGTTGTGACGTCACAGTACCAGAGAATTAGTATTCTCTCCACCATGGTTCCATTTCCTACTAACACTGTCAGGTTATCTAACCAAATGAAAAATTATGCCCAGTGAGTTGGAGGCCTGGTATAAAGGTCTTCTCACTTTGCCCTCTTGTTCCAATTCCTTCCCCATGAGGTGGAGAGAGTTAAGAGGCGTGCAGATGGTGGAGTTTCCGGTTCGTCACGTTGGATGGTTTGTCTATACAAAGTGTCAGGTATCTAGTCATTGGTAATGTGGTGATGTTAATTATTGTAAACAATCAAAGGGAGATAATTAACATTTTTGCCAGTAAAGAGTTATCTATATGTATCTGATGGTTGTGTAGTCAACTTATCCATTCAGCATACAATTCGTCTTTGCACTTGGATGTTTTGTTGGGATCGAATTTTTCCTGTCACGGGATTAATGACGTCATAATCAGCTGGCTATGTATTTATTAGCAATTCAAGCGCTAGGCTGGTTTTTGATGTATATTGATCTTTATGATCGTTTTTCCTTCTCCTTGAGTTGGATTGAGTTTCTAAGCTTAACTAGTTGCTCATACTCCTTGTCCTTTGCCCTGTTTCAGGGACCGGGTTGCGCGTCCTGTGGACGTTTTATGCATCTGAAGTTCTGGCCGCATCTGTGTTATCGATGTAGCCCTTGTGGTCCATTGATTAATTGTGACATATGTAAGCACTGGGGGGGCGTGTTAATGTCCGAATTCTTGTGCTGCTTACAGGCGACGGACAAGGTGGTAGTGGTGGAGAAGAAGAAGAAGCGGAAACGAGAGGTTGTAAGTGAGAAGGGTAAGGGGAAGGTCTCGTCCGCGGTGGATATGGAGACCTTCCGGACCGAGATGTTGGGAGAGATGAGGAGGACAATAAAAGATTTGGTTCCAGGGTTGCTTCGTGGCATGCTTCCTGGACCAGATCCTTTATTGTCCTCGTCATCGGCTTCGGAGCAGGTAATCCCCGCCTCTGGATCGATTTTCCTTAGTCCGCTTCCGTTGTCCGACGATTCAGAGGTGGCCCCATTAGAGGGGGCGTTCCACGGCCCTGGCAGCAGGCTTATTGCCGCGCCGATAGGGGACCGTGGACGGTTGTCGCTGGAACCCGCTGGCTGCTTATCAGTCCAGGGGTATCCGCACGCCGCGGTGGCCAGTACCTCCTATGGCACCGTTCCTGGTCAGCCCGGGTTAGCTCTCTTTGCTGACCCGGGGTCTAATCTTTCTGACCAGGGTGATGAGGATTACCTGCTAGGGTCGCCGTCTGACGACGTGGACATGGATGAAGACGTTTGTGCACCCCTCGCGGGGAATACAGGCGCTTTTTTCCACGGTATTACTCACCCTGGAGTAAGGTCCGCGGTTCAGGTGGTGGCCCAGGGCGCTGCTGATGGCCAGCGGTACCGCATACCTCGGCTTGCCGAGAGTGTAGCTGGTGCTGGCCGGGCCCGTGGTAGAGCTATATATACCCCGCGCTCTACCGCGGTGCCTGCTCCTGGTCAAACCAGTGATATTCTCATGCCGGTGCTGACAGGCCCGCATGTTTTCCCTGGCTTGCCAGGTGTATCAGCGTACCCGCCGTCAAGTACTGCTTGCGCTCAGGAGGAAGACGAAGGACCCCGTCTTGTAGAGCGCTCGCAGTTAGCCACGGAGGAGGATTGGTATAACGCTTGCCAGTGGTTGGTGAGCGTTAGGCCTGATCTGCCCGTGGAGCAGTCGGCTAGCCACCGTGTTCACACGCCGTGGTTAGCTGGGAATCCAACTGCTAACGCTATGCCTTCTCTGCCGCTGGCGGAGCATGTCGTTGACATGTTCAAGGCGGCGGAGGCGTCCATTAACACGAGTGGACGTCTCGCGAAGGCCCCTCGCGAGGTGGCCAAGCGTTGTCGCATCGTGCCCCTGGACTACCAGCGGTACGGTGTGGTACCCAAGCCCAGCGTGGATGACCGCGCGGCTTTGGGTGAGGATACGCGGCCAGGATCCCGTTCTGACGCGGGGGTCTTGTGCGCGAACGCGTTGCGTTCGGCGAATACCGCGTTGCGTGATGCGGAGGAGAGTGGGCGGGCTTCGATTGCCGCTCTGTCCCACGTCTCCCAGCTGTTACAGGGGGTAGTAACGGCATCCGCATCGCGCCAGCCAGGCCCGCTCGCGGTCCAGCGTACCATCCAGGATGGTGTTAACCTGGCGCTGGACTGTATGACGCGGGCGGTGACCAGGAGTGTCAGGGCAAGACGCACTTTTGCCCTGGACAATTTGTGCCCGTCTCAGGACCTGTATAATAGGCTACTCCGTACGCCTATGACGGGTCCTGGTCTTTTTGGAGGTGAGGGATGTCGCCACCTCCAGGAGACGGTCACCCTGGTGAATAACCAGAGGGCGCTGCGCGAACAGTTTGAGGTACTGCGTCGTGCTAACGTTCGCGCCGCGGCCCCTGCGTATCGTCCCCTGCAGGCTCGAGGTGGTGCTGGCCAAGTCAGAGGCCAGCCGCCGTCGCAGCGCCGGCCTCGGCCGCGTGCGATTCGGCCAGCAGTGAGGGGGGCGCAGGCTCCTCAGCCGCCGTCAGCCAGGCAGCCGCCCGTGCACCGAGGTGCGCGCGGGGCGGGGCGGGTCGCGCGAGGATCTGGGCGTGGTTATCGTTCCTGACAGGGCGCTTACCGCGGTAAGGACCACGCCGGTGTGTATGGCGACGGAGACAGTGCCGCTCTTGCATGCCTTGTGTCCACCGCGGTCCCTAGGTGGACCGGTGGGAGGCCGGCTTGCCGACCACATGCAAGAGTGGGAACGGTTAACTCAGGACCGTTTAGTCTTGCGATGGCTTTCCGTGGGGTATCATCCAGAGTGGATGACAGGCCCGCCGTCGCGACTGTCTCTGGTGCCAATCTGGACTCCCGTTCCGAGAGATCCAGATCAAAGGTTGTGTATCGAGGAGGAGATAAATTCCCTCGTACAAAAAGGAGCTATTCAGCCGGCACAGAGGTGTCCGGGCTTCTATTCAACCCTGTTCTTGGTAACAAAACGCACCGGTGGGTGGAGACCGATTCTCAACCTCAAGCCATTGAACAAGTTCATCGAGACGCCCAGTTTCAAGATGGAAACGGTGCGCTCGGTGTTGGCGGGGTTGGAGAGGGGGATGTGGACGGCGTCGATAGATTTGAAGGACGCTTATTTCCACATCCCCATCCACAGGAGTTTCTGTCGCTTCCTGAGATTTGCATTCCAGGGCAGACAGTGGGAATTCAGGGTGTTGCCCTTCGGAATTTCCACGGCTCCTCGGGTTTTCACCCGTGTGGTTCTTGCGATCACAGCATACCTCCGCAGGAGAAGCATAGCAGTCCACACGTACATAGACGACTGGCTGTTGAAAGCGCACACCCGGGAAAATTTGTCCGCCAATCTGGAGATTGTTTTGAAAATTCTCACAGACTTGGGCTGGATGATCAATTTCCCAAAATCAGAGCTGACTCCATCCCAGAAGTTTGTTTACCTGGGGATGTTCTTCGATCTGGAGACAGGATATGTTTATCCTACTCAGGAGAGGGTTCAAATACTCATCTCGTTGATTCAGTCAGTGTGCGACAGTCGTCATGTCCTGGCACGGGTTTACTTGAGAATGCTGGGGTTGATGGTTTCGTTGGAACCAGTCATTCCTCAGGCCGCCTTACGCAGGCGGCCGATCCAGTTGTTTCTCATGACACAATGGACCCAGAGTACAGGTTCGCTGGACTCGAATGTGTCAGTGTTGGCGCCTCTGATTCACCACCTGCAATGGTGGTTGAATACAGAGAATCTCTTACCGGGGGTTTTGCTAACCCCTCCCCACCCTCAGGTGACTGTGTATACAGATGCATCGATGGAGGGCTGGGGAGCTTGCCTGGAAGAATCCACGATATCAGGGCTTTGGAATCTGGAACAGTCACAGGAACATATAAATCTACTGGAGCTAAGAGCAGTAGTCCTGGGCCTGGAACATTTCTTACAGAAAGTTCAGGGCAAGATTGTTCTTATTCGTTCAGACAACTCAACAGTTGTGACTTACATAAACCGCCAGGGCGGAACGAAGTCGCCCAGTCTCTGTATGATGACATGGAAACTGCTATGTTGGTGTCTGGATCACCAGATTACCTTGAAAGCAGTTCATATTCCGGGAAGGTTAAACCTGCTTGCAGACTCATTGAGCCGAAGGATGAGTGTTTTACCCACGGAATGGCAACTAAATCAATGTGTGGCGGATCGTCTGTTCGACCATTGGGGGAAACCCAACATCGATTTGTTCGCAACGAGCAAGAATGCGAAGATGACGACGTACGTCTCTCCGATTCCGGATCCAAGCGCTTTCGCAACAGATGCGTTAGCTATCAGCTGGGGGAGAATGTATGCATACGCATTCCCTCCGGCAATCCTGATTCCAAAAATTCTTCAGAAAATCAGACAAGAGGAATGCCAAGTGCTTCTGATCGCCCCGGATTGGCCAAGCCGATCATGGTATACGGATCTGCTGGACCTTCTGGTCTGCAATCCGGTTCCTCTGCCTCTGATGGACGATATTATCTTCCAGGGCAAGGCCCTTCACAACAATCCGTCAATGTTCAGATTGACTGCGTGGATGTTGTCAAGGAATCTAGAATTAAGGAGGGCTTTTCTGAGCAAGCAGCCATGTTTATGGCCAAAGCCAGGAGGGGGTCAACCTCCAGAGCATATAATTATAAAATCAACAGATTTGCAGAATGGTGCTCAAGAAGATGTATTGATCCAATGGATTCATCTATTCAAGTAGTAGCTGATTTCCTCTGTCACCTCTATGATGCCTATAGCCTCAAGCCTAACTCTATTGCTGGTTATAAATCAGCATTAATGTCTGTTATTCCTTGCTTGGCTAAGAGGGGAAGTGATGAAGTAAATACATTGAATGTATTAATTAAAGGCATGGGCAATCTAAGACCAAGGAATCCTCCTGTGATTCCGTCTTGGAGTTTATCGCTAGTGCTTCAAGTACTAGGTGATAAGCCTTTTGAACCACTTAGTTCCATTTCTATGAAACTATTAACACTGAAGACTGTGTTTTTAATTGCTGCGGCCTCGGCTAGGCGTAGGAGTGAGATTCATGCCTTATCAGCCGAGGATGACCGTTTTGTGGTTTCAGGGGAAGGCCTTAAGCTGCTACCTAGGATTAATTTCTTGGCTAAAAATCAGTCGTTGAAATATCCAGGTCAACCTATTATTTTGCCTGCTTTAACTAGATATGATCCTAATTCTAAAGCATGGTGTCCCGTCCGGGCGCTGCGCCGGTACAAACAACGTACGGCGGCATGGCGCACCGACCAGTCAGCGTTATGGTTGTCATATATTGAACCCCATGGGAGGGCTTCTAAGGACACCATTTCCAGGTGGATTGTGGAGTGCATTCAGTTTTGCCATAAATCCGCCACCGGGAAGCAGGTTGACGTGGCCAAGGCTCACAGTGTCCGCGGCGTAGTGACATCCACGGCCCTATTTAATGGGGTCCCTGTGGATGATATTATGTCGGTGGCTCAGTGGCACTGTGAGTCAAGTTTTACAGACCATTATCTCCGTGACACCTCTAATCCTCTCGCCTTGTCGGTTTTGAAAAAATAAATCGGTTTATATTTTTTGAGGTGATTTCCTCATTACTTATATATATCACAATTAATTTATGGAAACACCCACTTTTTTGGGCCTGCATCAGTCTTTACCGATGGGAAGATGATGTCAGCAGCCATTTTCAACAAGGTCAGTCTTGTTCATGTGTTGTCCGTTGTTGATTGTATTGTCACGATTACCCGTTATTAATATGGTGATGGTTTGTGTATTTGTGTGGTTCATTGTTGAGAGTTACGAAAATGGAGCTTTTTCGTCTCTGTCCTGTAGTACATGGCACTTGTACGTAGAGAGCGTATAGGACATTGAGGTCAGTCGACTCTTCCTCCCAGGAAGGAGGGGGGGGGAGCGCATATGACATTCGGTCATCTCTCATACATCGGTCGTGTTATCCGATGGTTAGTCAAATCCTGACTGTTTTTTCTTACAGTTTCAGAAGTTTAAGTGCCTTAAACGCAGAAAAGCGTATTGGGATGAGCTGGTCTTTTGACCTCGCCTCCCTCCCGCCAGATTCACTTTCGAATTCTGGCAATATCAAAAGTATTAGGGAGGTAAGTATACTCTTGAAGTGAAATAAACGAAATCTAGGATTTCTTTTTTCACGAGAGAGTTGATACTTACCTCCCTAGATACGGACCCGGCCTCTCCACCCCACAGAGGCTCGGTCTTCAGGCTCTTAATAGTTGCATGTGTGTCAGCCAATAATCTAGTCAGAGGAAGTGCTAGTCTGCGCATGCGCGGTGGTGGGGCTGGCATCCGCCAGACTACGCTCTGACTCCCTGCCCAGTAGGGGCACCTAACTGTTTTAAATCTGAGTGTTTATTGAGTGAAAGCCAATATTTAGCAATATCAAAAGTATTAGGGAGGTAAGTATCAACTCTCTCGTGAAAAAAGAAATCCTAGATTTCGTTTATTCCGAGGTTATCTATCCATACATTGTAAGATGGCGTCATAATCATGATGTCATTAATGATTCAAAATAGTCCGTTTTTGGCGCTTAATAGTCTGACACATACGAATTGTATGTCTTTACCATTTAATAGACATTCTATTGAATATTTTGAAACTAATGTGACTGGACGGTGTTGCTGCAATAGGCTCATCAAAGAGACAATTCACACGCTCGTCAATGAGATGCAATTTATAAGTTTGTGATGGACCGTTGCCACTTTAGTGACTGACAAGTACACCGTTTTGATTATGACATTGTCTCGCAAGTGACGTTTTTAATTATGCAATCAGATGCTTGAGTGACAGATTGGATCCGTCGAGTATTAACCTTCTTTCTAAGCACTTTAATGGTCAAGCTGACATGAGATGCAATTTACACGCTCATCAAAGAGATACAATTCACACGCTCGTCAATGACCATAGGCAGCAACAGCACCAAGTCAAATTAGTTTCTAAATATTTAACAGCTTACCCTTATCGTCTTCTGGAAATTAATAGTCAGGGCATTCTGGGATCGATCGATCCCAACATGAGCGCGGTATGGGTAGAGCTTAGCTAGAGATGGGCAGGGCAAAGCTAAACCTAGAAAGGTCAATTATGACTCAGTCATCTAGGTGTCACGTGTCTGTCAGGGCCTGGAATGGTGGGATCAATTTCTAGCTAGGACCCGCCCATTTCTTGCTAAGCTCCACCCACTTTATGCATATTTTTTAATTGATTTATATACTTTGAATCATAAATTCCCAGAATCCCAATTTCAAGGTAACTGTACAGGTAAGCTGTTAAGTATTTTGAAACTAATTTGATTGGAAGCTGTTGCTGCCTGTGGCAGCAACAGTTCCCAGTCAAATTAGTTTCAAAATTGTCAACAGAATGTTTATTAACTCTTTCATGCCCGAATATATTTACGAAATGTTATGTGTGGACTAAATTAGTTTTCAAAATTGTCCATAAATTTGATATTTTTCTCAAAATCATAAAAATAATTTTTGTTGAAATAAATGAAATTGCGTCTATATATGCTTACTCCAGACTAATGGCCCAGACCGCTCCATACTTTACCAATAGCAAACCTGACAATGCTATGTGATTATAAATTAAATCTCCATGTGCCCTTTGACGAGTTTTTTGCGATATTACTACATCTGACGGATGGACAAGTGGCCTATCTTCTTAATATAACTTCAGCTTATATACTGGTACGGTATTTCACCGCACAAATACGCCTGCATAACACAGGCGGCCTGCAGTTGAAGGGAGAGCACTTTCCACAAAAATTGTGTTATCATTGGTAATGTATGGGGTGGCCTAGGTCATTACAGTCTGGAGTGAGCAGGGAGGCTTGGGACATTACAGGCAGCAAAGAATTAATTTATAAATTCGTCAAAGACATATGATTTGTACACTTCATGACATTCTTTTCGATTTTCACGTCATATGTCATAATGACTGACATTGGCTCATGAGTGATGTAATTTATTATGACCTCAGATACTTGAGTAACAGATGGCATCCCTCTATTAATATAATAATAATAATATGTTGATTAATTATTCTAACATTTCCACTCTGACAGCTGATTGGACGGTTATGATGAAAGGCGTCGCCGGCGTACCAGATGACCTTTATGAATTGTGGTTCTCGAGCAGAACAGCCAATGAGAACATCCCTCAGGCCGCGCAACTAACCACTGCCTATGCTGGACACTATAAACCTGCACTGGTAAATTATTGGAGTCAGTTAGGAATTCAAAGGGTGAGTTATTTGTTGTTAAGGAAATATTTCATGATTAGTGTGAAGTATTTCTAACTATTTGAGCCTAACCCTTTAACACTTTAATGGTCATGCCGGCCAAAGCCGGCCTCTGTCATGGTCTTGTGGAATATAAATTTACAGGTCAAGAAAATACAATTTTTGAAAATTTACCACTGGAATGACTGGCTCGATCACCGAGCCAGTCATTCCAGTGGTAAATTTTCAGAAATTGGATTCTCTTGACCTGTAAGTTCGCATTCACTAGGCAGATATTTAAATTTTTTCTTGACCAAATTTGAGCATTAAAGGGTTAATAATTAAGACTGGTCGTAAATATTGGAATTTTTGCTTAGCAAATTCCAATGGAGGAATCTGGTTTTAGCTATGCCCCACCCATCTCTAGCTAAGCTCCAGCCACACCTCACCCATATTGGGATCAATCGAACTCTGAATTCCATGACTATCTATTTCCAGAAAACTATACAAGGCCCATGTTCCAGAAGTTATCGGTAGCTAGCGATATCGTTACATCCATTGCTTTAGTATGGTGTAACGATATCGCTAACATAACGAGAGCTTCGGGAACATGGGCCCAGGTTGGCTGTTGAATATTTTGAAACTGGCCCAGTCAACTTAGTTTCAAAATATCCAACAGCATGTTTATTAAATAGTAAAGCCATATAATTCATACAGTTGTCGGACAATTAAGCGTTTATAACTGAATATATGCATCATTCATGACATAATAGTTGATTATGACATCATATGGTTGACTGAGAAACTGGATTCCACAATTACGAGTTGAAACTAAGCGAATTCAACTAGCTTATTTTTACTTAGAGTTGCTAAAAGATGAATTTCTTCTGTCTATTCTCCAGGTGAAAGTGTCTATGATGAGGAATGGACAAGAGGTGGCTTACGTCATTTTCAATGGACAGGGCAGCAATAAATATGACTGGTTCACACCAAGTAATATCATCGAGTCGAGTTATTCAGATATTCAAAGTCTTCGGAGAGATTTCTTCAGTATGGAGGGGTAAGTCTGCTGTTATGATGTATATGGAGTTTTATTGCCGAGGACAGGTTAACCCTTTCATTGACAAATCCCTGAAAAAGTAATATAGAATTAATTCTGTTGAATATTTTAAAATTAATTTGACTGAAACCTAAAGAAGCAACAGTTTCCAGTCAAATTAATTTCAAATTGTTCAACAGTTTTCAGATACATAGCATATTCTGTTGAATATTTTGAAATTAACCCTTTCACCGAAAATCCCTGGAAAAAAAAATTCTTTACGATATAGAACTAATTCTGTTGAATATTTTGAAATTAATTTGACTGAAACCCGTTGTTGCCTAAGGCAGCAACAGTTTCCAGTCAAATTAATTTCAAAATATTCAACAATTTTCCTGCATGTTTGCCTTGAAAATGAGATATTGGTAATTCATCGGTGAAAGGGTCCATATGACAGGAAGGCAGTCATTCTACTAGTGGTTTTCTGTTGGTCTGCAAGTGGATATTTTCCAAGACCATTGCAGAAGCCAGTTGTAATGCTTATTACAAGGATGCCACTCATCTCAAAAGGTCAGAGGTCAATGGAGGAGTCCAGTTTTAGCTATGCCCCGCCCATCTTTAACTAAGCACCACCCACACTTTGATCGTGTTTGGATCGATTAATCCCTGAACTCCCTGACTATCAATTTCCAGAAAAGTATACACGTAAGCTGTTGAATATTTTGAAACTCATTTAACTGGGTGCTGTTGCTGCCTATGGCAGGAACAATGCCCAGTAAAATTAGTTTCGAAATAGGCAACAGCATGTTTATTAAATAGTAAAAACATACAATTCGTACTTACAACAACACTTAGTCCATCATCAAATATGCAACCGTGACGAACTCATCTATGTCATTCATGACATAATTGATTATGACATCAGCCTACATGTCTCGTAATTGATTATGATATCATATGATTGACTGAGAAACTGAAATCCATAATTAGATCGTTACATGTAGTCCTTGTCACTGAATTATATTTCAGTGATTCCAGCACAGGTCGTCGTTTCATGATGAACAGTCGCATGAATAACTGTGATGGGGCAGGATGGATGATGATCAGCACACAGAGAGGATGCACATGGGAGACTGGCGGTCAGTCGCCAATGTTCCTCTACTCACCAAACTCAGAACTTACATCCTGGTCACAAAGTAAGACCTCGCACTAAATTCTCGATCTATATATATATTGTAAACCAGTTTTAAATGATCACGTGAGGAAATGCATCAATTGTTTTCTACACAGAAGTTTATGCGAGCCATGTTGGTCTTTATGTAGCTTTAGAGATAAGTACATGACTAAGCTCTGTGCTAACCAAGTTTCTCAGATGGTCGAATGATCCTATGGTGATAGGCTTCAAGAATTCTAATCATAATTTTGATTGGTTGATTTTTTTTTGGCAGCCGTCTTGGATTTCCCCAAAAATTTTCAGAAATCCTTTAAAACACTACTTAACCAATAGCCAGATTTCAAAGAAACATAGCTAGAAGGATCCTGTCTTCATATGCTTCAGAACTCTTCTACAGGAATTTGATTGCTTAATTTTTCTCAATGGCCATCTTGGATTTTCCAAAAAAACTTCTAGAAACCTTTAATTCGCTACTACTATTTCATCTGTGGCTCGATTTCAACCAAACTTGGGTGGAATGTTCATCTGATGATAGGCTTCAGGAAATCAAATGAGAATTTTAATTGGTCAATTTTTTATGCCCATATTTGATTTTCTGAAAATTATCCATGTCTATTTAAATGCAAATGGTTAAATTGCTAATGGTTCAGGTGAGCGTCACAGGTCCTTGGACCTCTTGTTATTCTGGATAGAATGGCAAGTGACTGTGACAGTATCTTTAGGTCATCAGCATCCCACCATAGATAGCACTGTTACAGGAGCACCGAACGGTAGTAGGGGCTCAATATAATATCATGCATTGCTTAAGTGAAAATAAATGCATCGCTTTCTAGGGTTTTCTCAGCCATTCTTAGCTAGGCGCCACCCACTTTGTGTACATATTTGAATCAACTTTAATACTTTGAATCCTGAATTCACAGAATTGAGGTAATTATACAGGTAAGCTGTTGAATATTTTGAAACTAAGTTGACTGTGAGCTCCCAGGCAAAATAGTATCAACATATTCAACAGAATGTTTATTAAATTAAATTAACCAAAGATATACAATTCACATTTCCAGAGTATCCATCCAGCATCTAATCTCGTATGATGTCATAATCAGCTCATCAGTGTATGATGACGTCACAATCATTACGTCACAAAGGGTTCTATATAGACAGTCATCAAATCTCAAATAGTCTGACAAGGTGTATGAATTGTATGTCTTTGTAATTCTTTGCTATTTAATAAACATGCATATTTTGAAACTAATTTGACTGGCCTTAGGCAGCAACAGCACCCAGTAAAGTTAGTTTCAAAATATTCAACAGCTTACTTGTGTAGTTTTTTGGAAATTGATATTCAGGGTGTTCAGAGATCGATCGATTGATCCTAAAACGAACGAGGTGTGGGTGGAGCTTAGCTAGAGCTGGGCGGGGCATAGCTAAAACCGGAAAGGTCAATTGTGACACTTTCGTGAGAGGCTCTTCCTACTCATGATGGACCTTCGTCATGATGTCAGCTAAAAAGTGACAATTTAATTATGACGTCAGATTCGTGAGTTACAGATTGGATCCCTTTATTACATGTTATCACTTGCATGTGCTTAAGATGGCAGTTATCCATGAACCTATTGCCTAGCCAGAGTCAAACGGTTTTTATTTCGAATTGTTGTAACACAACTGAAAGAAGATTGCATCGCTGGTTTTAATGCTTTGTGATAACTTTAAGACTAATCTTATTAACCCCTTTGTTGGTCAAAATTTTTAAAGACAATTTTAATTCTTGCTAAGCGAATGGCCATTTGCAGGGCAAGAAAAGACTATTTTTGAAAATTTACCACAGGAATGACTAGCTTGATTATTCTGCCAGTCAGGCAGATGGTAAAGATTTACAAGATAGTCTTCTCTTGGTCTGCAAATGAACATTTCTCAAGACCAATAGGCGGCCGGTTTTTGCTGAGTCTAATTCTGATGAAGAAGATGTATTGTCGAGTCCTACATGAAATAAAGGATGTTCATTCATTCAATTGGTTTCATTGTCCGCTTACACCTGGCTGGATTTGAGCCGTATCTATCTTTGAGGTGCTTCCTCGGGGGTTGGCTTGTCTTAGCTATCCAAATGGCATCTGGCATGCAGCGTTTAGGACATATAGATAATATATCTGTCATTATTTATTACTTAAACTGAATCTGTTGTTGTTGTTTTTTCCACAGCAACTCCGAGAGCGGATCTGTTTGTCATCTCCGCCATAGGCACTAGTGAGTCATGTATTCTTCACGTTAATAATTTTATGTCAGTCAAATTGTTTGCAAAATAATCATGATGATTTTAACGATTGTGTATTTGAAATATTTCATATGCTAAATTGAGACAGTTGTTTTAACCCTTTCATCCTTATTATTTTATTCCACATAAATGACAGAATCTTCGCGATGGAAAGAATATATGTTGAATATTTTGAAACTAATTTGACTGGGAGCAGTTGCTGCCATAGACATTTACATTTAGTAAGAATTTGCATTTTATCCTTTAACCCGGGAATATGTTAAAAAAATTTCAACTTTATCATAGAAAATGTCCATTTGCAGACGAAGAGAAGACTATTTTTGAAAATTTTACCACTGGAATGACTGGCTCGGTTATCGAGCCAGTCATTCCAGTGGTAAATTTTCAAAAATAGTCTTCTCTTCATCTGCAAATGGACATTTCTCAAGATCACTATAGAAGCCACTTTTTGCTGATATGAGTGTTAAAGGGTTAATAACTTTCTCCAGTTATGATTCTTAGATGGAGATACTTTATTTTGCGCTATTTAACCAATTTTAACATCTAATAAAATATTAGTTTGTTTGCAATTACCTTTGCACTTTTCACCCCTGTTTTGTGTCCACGTTTCTTATCTCGTTTGCAACCATTTTTAACTCGACTTTACGAAGTAAAATGAGCTATTGTGATACCCTGCACATTGTCCGGCGTCGGTGTCCAATTTGCGTTTAGTTTGACGTTTCTGTTTTAATGACACAGCATCACACAATGACCTTGTGGTCAAAATGTCAAGGCCTTGGTAAAAAAAAATGGGGTTTTTCAACTTTAACATTTTCCATTTAGCTCAACTTTTCTGTTCGTACCTCATGTTTGGTTAATTATACTGAACCCAAACTTGGGCACATGCCTCATAATGACACAT